>CM033470.1:286214780-286805870 GCA_019447015.1 Hymenochirus boettgeri | reverse complement strand
TGTTCAGTATGTCCAATGTCTTTGGTACTTCCTCAGATAGTCAGCCCTGTTCATTATCACTGTTTGCTTCCCCCCTTATCAGCGGTTTTTATTTAATTCGCTTTGTGTTTTAAGCATTTTAGAGCAACATTTTCTTGATATGACAGGTTCTGACTTCTGGGATTTTGTACCCCATATTTTTCTCTATTCACCCATAACACATTATAAACACCTCAAGCTAATTAAGTAGTGCTTTGGTATAAAGTTACTAGGTTTTTTAAGTGATTGGGCAAAAGGAAAATAACTTTCTTTATCAACAAGTGCCTTTTAAGCTTTAAAATGTTCTAATGAATTTATTAGCTCACAATGTCCCAATTTATCAATGTCCGTAAGTAATATGCGGAACAAATCCTAATCCCTTATCCAACACCTTTATTTCAATGTCACTAAGTTGGTATGAGGAATATTAACAACCGGGAGTTAGTAATTTACCTTGTGGGTCTGCGTGGTCCTGGTCGGATCGTGATCTTTCCCTTAGTATTGTTGGTAGGCTTCCCCTTGTGCCTTTTGTGTCCTTCCTCTAAAAGAGACGACGATGATGTGCTGCTAGTTTGAGAGTCTTCTCATAGTTGGAGAGGAAGTCCTGTCGATTCTGTTTCTGTGTGTTTTGCTGGGACCAAGAGGAAACTTTGGGTTGGCCCGCTGGTCTTTGATATCTCCGATATTGGACTCAGGTTAATGAGCGTCTGATGTTGGTTTTTCTATTCTGTGTCTTTTCATGCAGTCGGACTTCCGTGTAGACACATCCTGTTGTAATCTTCCCCTCGTTGGAACTTGCGTTGCTTCGTCTCCGATGACGGTTTCTTAGCGCTGGATAGCCTCCCCAATGTTTCCCCGCTCATATTCGGTCCCCCCCTATTTTCCGGTGCGATTTCAGATTGTATTGTTTCTTTTTTGCCACTCGCAATCTCCCCTTACTGCAGGCTAACTTTTATTGGACTCTTTCAATAGTTAACACCCCATCAGATCAAGGCTGCACTTGTTGGTATTCTTTTTCATAGCTGAACATATGTTAGAGCTTTGGTGTAGTCCAAACTGATCCCTTTCTTTGTAGATTTAGAACAATGTGCGAGATTCTCCCTTTGGTGATCTGTCTGTTTGGTGAACACAGGTGTTTCTCCGCATCTAAAAGGATCCTTTCAATCTCTGAATTGCTGTAGCCGAATGTATTCCACAAGCGTGTGTGGAGGGTAGATGGCTTCACCTGAAGGCATGTGTTCTTATCTTTGTATGTTGAGTATTGCGGTCAATGCAATTTTATTAAACGGTGTAATATCACAGAGTTTATTGTCCTTTTCGGCTTTCAATCCTACTCCATGTTCCGTCTTAATGGGCAAGTACAGCTTTGGAAACCAAGTGTAACGACCACAAGCATCAAGTGTGAACGTGCAACAATCTTTAATGTGTACAAAAGCACCTGTTTTCGAAGCCACATGCTCCTTATCAAGCTTACAAAATAGTGCAAGGGCCTCCTTTATAGAGGTAATGGTGCCACCTGCCATTAACATATCAATAGTGGCAATAGCATTAAGTGATCAACCGTTGAATAAAATCACAACACATCAAATTACATCAAAACACTCAATCAGTGGAAGCAAATCTGTTGACAATATAAAGATTGTCTAAACAAAGTCATAAAATTCTGGCAGTTGCTATACTTTAGTTTTAAAATCATCATGTGATATCCATTTACTTTATTATAAAAATAAAGACAATCTTTCTAAAGTGCGCGTCCCCCCCCTGAGTGATTCTCAGAGCATATTTCTCCATGGAACTGCCCAACTTGGCATACAAATAGACAGATAACGAACACATTTCCATAGAACATTCATTAGTCTATGAACTACACCAAGGTACATATTCATGCATGTCATGTAAATTTGCGTTAATTCCATTTTGGCGGGGTGCATATATATGCCACCCACAAACGAAGAAATAAATTGGAATAAAGATATTTGGCAACCTGTTATAACAAGCAAGGTATTATTATGGTCAATGCCCTTGTGGCAAGGGCTAGTAGGACAAACTAGTCGGAGCTAATAAGATGCATGTCCAGGAACACCAAGAATGATATTAGGATTATGTACCACAATGGATACATGATACATCTGTCTCCAGACATTCCATAGGCAACAAACACCAAGGTCCAATTAAAATGGTGTGTCTTGGACACAGTTAGGAAACCAACACGAGGAGGTAATATGAAAAACTTTGCTATTAAAACAGGAAGCGATCTGGATAAAAAGATTAGATACACTTTCACCTAATGGCTTAATGACTCATTGGTCGATTAAACCCTTTCTAAAGGATAAATTAAACATTCCATTTACGCAACAGATTGTGATCCCGTAACTGGATCCGTAAACAATGGCGAAAACAAGGGAAATCCCATGTGGATCGTATAAGAGTTCTTCAAATCATTGGATCATAGCACAAGTTTGAACTCAGTATCAGTACTTTTGTGCACACAATCATGTGATCTAGCTTTGTATAAAATTCCTCTTTTTTTTAATTATTTGTTTATATGTCTCCTGCTTAATAGATGTAGACGACATACGCGCGAACAGCGATGTAAACAGAATGGCTAACAAGTTTACAAAGCATTTAAGTAAAGAGCAAAACTTACTTGGAACGGAGCATCTAAATATATGACCAATGATCAATGTAAATAGATTACACATGAAAGACCAAATAGAGTACTAAGGCAAAAGTGTTTAGGAATTAATGTTTTCTTATTCTTGTTTTTTGGTAGGCACAGATGGCAGTTCCATTGGAATATGCTCCTGAGAAATGATCATTTTATTCACTATAGGATTTTTTTAAATAGCCCACGGGAAAATTTTTTAACACTGTTAATAACACTTTTTAACACTTTATCGCTGCACTTCGACACACACTTTATGAAAGATTGTCTTTCTTTATAATAAAGTAATGGAATTCACATGTATGATTTTAAAACGTAAAGTATAGCAACTGCCAGAATTTTATACGTGTTTAGACACTTTTATATTGTCCAATTTGCTTCCCTGTTGAGTGTTTTGATGTCATTTTTATGTTTGTGATTTCATCAACTGTGTTTGTTGATCACCTTAATTGCTCTTTGCCACTATTGATATTTTAATGGGCAGGTGGCACCTTACCTCTATAAGGAAGGCCCTTGCACTATTTTAATAAGCTTGAATAAAGTACATGCTTGTCTCCGAAACATGTCCGCTTGTACACATTAAGCATTGTTGCAGTTCACACTTGCTGCTTGTGCTCGTCACACTTTGTTTCCATAAGCTGTACTTTGTCCACTTAGAAGACGGAGTGGAAGTAGACTGTGAAGCCGAAAAGGACAATAAACTCTTTGAGTATCTACAAGCCAGTTCTAATGACACTGTAATATTTTACAATAATTAGTTTTGCGAACTTAATGATCCCGTAGAGAACGGACTAGAACTTGAACATGAGTTTGAGCCGAACTATTCGTGGTTCGAACAGACTCTCGAACTAGACTTCTCGAACTATCCCGGAAACCCTGATTTTCGTATTATTTCCAGAATTTCCGATAATTAATCCAAGGTCGAATGTTCGAGGCCATCCGAATATCGTGTAAAATGTCTATTATACCAATCTGCAAGTACATATCGAATTAATCGAATCCGCGAATAAATTCATTATACTTCGTATCGCGAGTAAATATTGGATATCCAATCCGCAAGTAAAATGTCTATTATATCTTTATGCGCTTAATATCGAATTTCGAATCTGCGAGTCGTTCATGGGATAAGTTATCGAATGTTGCGAACACGAGAGCTATGAAAGTAGCAACGTGGAGAGTTGTTTTGAAAGTCCTGGATATTTCGGACATTTTCCCCAAAACCCTTTCCCAGTCCCACAGCCATTTACATTACGTTAACCAATTGAAATAATTTTTAATGTAGTTCATTTCCGAACTTGTCAAACTATTTGACTCTCATGACTTTAAATGGGTCTGTTTTTCTCACTTTTGAACTTTCCATAAGTTCGAAAGTTCGAAAAACGGACCGAACTTTTGAAAGTTCGCCCATCCTAATCGAAATCCGCTTTTTCAACGAGGATTTTTTTCTGTTCCATATATGTTAACCATGTAAGCTATGCCTTTTATTATACTTTGACTGAATGATTTATTGATTGGGTGCCAATCAGAATGGTGGGTAAGAACCAAACCGTTGATTCCCATTATGATCCTGACTGTGCGCGACTGATCTTGTAGCACTGCAGCTATCCAGATTTTTTGACAACAACCTAGGCACCCTCAAATCCCATAAACGAATCATGCTAACCCGTCATTAACATTGGGTGGTGTGGGTTTTACCAAGCTAAAGCCCATATTACATTTCTCTGATAATCATTAGCGTGTACTTTAGTCCCTCTAGTTATTTACTGCTGACCTGATCTTGTGTAATGGCCCAATATTAAATGGTGTATTGATTGTCAAGTATTACCTATAGTCCCAATCATCTCATTTGTAAATGGGTCAATTTATTTATATCTGTTTGTGCTGACAAAGCTGTAAATGTTACCTTATTAATTGTATTAATTTCTAATAATTAATCATTACTCAAGGCATTTGCCTTTTTATAACAACATAATGCCTTTCCAAAAGAAAATATTCCATTCGAAGAAAGCATGGACTTAGGACTTAAATTCATAGCATGTCAGACCTGTTTGAACATTTGTGGGGAGACCACCTCTCTCCATCTGGAGCTCTCAATCCCCTCTCCCTGATTTTGTTTTTTTTTTAATTGAAACCCGGTCGGTGTTTTTCGTTCCTTACAACCAAGTGACAAACACAAGTGCTCAGTTGATGTCTAGTGATGGTTTTTCCTCTCTCAGTTTCCAGCCAAACTGAACCCACCACTAGAGACATCCTAACCATCCATTCAGTCATTGCCCCTCCCTTTTCGACTGCAGCTGCTACCAGGAAAGGGCCTAAAAATGACTAGCTTGTCCTGTTGAGAAACAAAACAAAAATTAGTTGGAGTGGGGAATAAGTGCTATGTCTCAATAAATATTTTGGGTGCCATTTATCAGGAAAATTAGATGTGTAGGTCATAGGGCCTAGCCTCATCCAGCAAAGGCAAAAAAAATATCTAGTCCCCGTTAATGGGGAACCAGGAATGTGCAAAGCAAAAACCACATGTTACCCATGTTGTACCAAATGGTGACACAGTTTAATTGGGCTATAAATACAAACCTGGAGGGCAAGACTCAAACTTTATATTTACCGTTGCCTTTAGGCTCCAACCAAATATAGTGGAATATGTGTATTGGTGTGAGACATTCCTATCAGGGCGAAGGCTGGGGTGCTAACAACTCCCCTCTCAACCTCAACTGATAAGAACAAAGAAATATGGCCTTAGTGGTCTTAACAAAGACACAGAAGCATTTTTCAATTAATGTTTGTGATTGTATTAGTGCAAGAAACAGTTTAATAAGGCTTTTTTGTGTTGTGGATTTCGGCACACCACAAGATAGCTTGTCAGCTATAAGCTTAAGGTGAGGTGGGGCTTAGAAGTGAGCAAAAAGCCCTTCCAATAGCATAAATAAATGAAGTCTTTCACATGCCTTATGCTATAAAACACATGTGCTTAAATAATAAGAAATAATTATGATTCTCACTCCCTCCGCTTTCCTAGAGAAACAGGCGAAGACTGCAAGTTTCTCCTACGTCTTATGGTAATTCATGTATCTAGAACACTAGGCACAAGAAATTGCAATACAGCCGATGGTATCGAGCCCCTTCTCTATCTGCTTTTTTTTATTTGAAACTTTTTTTTTAAGAATGAAAAGAAGTACTTGAATATTTTTCCTGATGAGCTTTTGCAATATCACGTCAATTAAATATTGGTCAGGGTTTTATGAAATATTTCCATTTTTTATGTGCTTATTGCCACTGGAGGCAACTGAAGAGTTATTTATCATATGCTAAAAAATCTCAGTCCTTGACGTGAACTTATTGAATAGAGTAGCCAATCCATCCCTACTTTTCTCTGGCTTTGCAGATCTCAGAAGCGGGAGGGACATGGGCCTTGATTTTGTGGGGCCCTAATGGGGTGGAGAGTAAGCTCCAATGGGGCAGGGCTTTCAGGGATTGTATTGGGACCAGATTTAGCCCTGACTTTCGGGACTCTGGAATTTGTGTCTGCAAGTCAGGACAATCCTGCCCAAAAAGGGACCCTGGCAACCCCTGGGCCATCATGCTTCCCTGTTTATATCAGGGATAGGCCAACAGTCAGAACTCCAGATGCATACAAACTACAACTCCCAGCAAACCCTACAACGAAGGCAGGAATCTGGGAACTGTAGTTTTCACTTAGTCTGCTGCATTGATTAAAAAACGAGAACATTAACCTCTTAATGCTCCCACAACTCCCACCATCACCTGTCCTCTGTCTGTTTGTGGAAAAAATCAAATAATTATTTATATTTCATATGAAATGTTCTTGATTTGCAGACTTCACGTTCCCAGAAAAAGCTGGTTTTCCATATTCCAAATCACAACCTACTTGCATGTTTTTCTTTCTCAGCTGAGCTTGCATGTTCTACTCTTCAAGCATGTCAATTGCAATAGCTTAATGCTGTGTATGATGAGAGCTTATTTGGGCTGCAGTTTCGTCATATCTGTGGTTATCTGTGTAGTAGCCCTCTT
Organism: Hymenochirus boettgeri; assembly: GCA_019447015.1. Taxonomy (NCBI): domain Eukaryota; kingdom Metazoa; phylum Chordata; class Amphibia; order Anura; family Pipidae; genus Hymenochirus; species Hymenochirus boettgeri. The sequence continues at coordinate 286,799,155 of CM033470.1, read as the reverse complement.
TGCTATCATAACAACAGCTCAGTACTTGGTTTTATCAGTATGGTAGCATAAATGATGACAACTAACTTAATCTGTATTTGAGGTTTGCATAAAGACATACGTCCATCCCCTTCAACCATCTAGCAATAAAAAATTCCCCCTCATTTCTGCCTAACTGTTGATCCATGAGGAAGGCAAAAAAAACCCACCAAATTTAGATCAGGGGAAAAATTCCTTCCGGACTCCAAGAGGCAATCGGAAATTTCCCTGGACTCACTCTACTTTATGTATCAATACCAGTACACTTGGACTTAACATTCCTTGTTTGCAAAACTCAACTCAACCGCTTTTTTTTTAACTGACCAATTGAACCCCTGCTATAACACACGTCCACGGAGACTAAGTTCCATAGCTTTACCGTTCTCACAGTGAAAAACACTTTCCGATCTGAAGCCTAAACCTTTTTTCTTCAAGTCTTAAGGGTGTCCTTGTTCCTTTGACATGTTCTATTGGTGAACAATGCCCCAGATGTTTATTGTAATGGCCCGTTATGTTATTTAACACAGTAATCATATCCCCACGCAAGCGCCTTTTCTCCATTCGTCATAATTGGTAACTTTTTCCAGTCTCTCTCATATTCAGCTCCCCCCAATACCCTTATTTTTAGTTGCCCTTCCTCTGACCCTTTTCCATTTCAAAAAGATGTCCTTTTTGTACACAAGATTCCAAAATTTGCAACTGCAATATGTCCAATGAGGCCTTACAATGCTTTGGTAAAGAGGGAAATTACATGTTTCCCTTGAAATCCATACCTCTCTTTATACAAACATACCAATGCTGCTCTGGCTGTTGCCCGCCTTGCACAACTGCTTGATACTCCCTTTAAATTTTGTTATCCACCCACCTCCCAAGATCCCTTTCCAACAGGGATTCACATTAACACAGAGCTTTATAGAATAAGCGGCAACAAGGATTTAAGTCCAAAATGCATCACCTTACTTTATCAACATTTGAATTTCATCTGCACTTAGCCAGCCCATGTTCCCCCGAATCTATCTAACCCCTGCAACGATTGCATCATCCTCTGAAGTTTTTTAATGGTTGACACAGTTTTGTGTCGTCAGCAAACAAACATAACCTTGCGACAATACCCCTTCCAAACATTAATATAGATTAAATAGATGAGAAGCGGCCCCAACAACCGCTGTGGCACCCACTTAGCTTTTTTAATCCATAATGTTTAAGCCCCATTAACAACTACTCTCTGCATCCTATTCATATAACCAATTTTCTATTCATGTACACAATGTGACCTCCCCGACCAACAGCCTTGCTTATACATTAGCGCCTAGGGGACTGTATCAAAGCTTTTGCAAATCCACAGTAAACTACCTCTACTGCTACCAAGTCTAAAGTTTCTAGCTGTTACTTCCTCATAAAACCACGCAAGTTTAGTTTGGGGGGCAGATCTATTCCTCCTAAATCCATCTGGTACTAACTTATAATGTCAGTCCTCTGAAACCTACTCTAGAACCTGTGTCCCTCTATTAAACTTTCCAATCTTCCCCACCACTGAAGTTAAACTTACAGGCCTGTAATTTACCCGGCTGTGAAACAAACCGACCCTACCCTTTTTTTGAATATTGGAATAACATCAGCCTTTTTTCCAATCCAGAGGTATCTCACCCGTACATAGGGAAATCATCAAAAATAAGAACAATGCCTAGATAAAACTGAACTTAGCTCTTAAGTACCTGATGTGAATTTTAGGAGATTTATTAATATCAACGCTTCCTTGTTCTTTCTGTACCCATAATCCGTCGGATTAACCCAAGTGCACTTGAATCTCTATACCATTTTGCTACTATACTCTATGATATCTGTACTTGGTCTTCTATACCATCTATATAGAGGAAAAATTATTCAAGACCTTTGCTGTTCGCCATCCTCCGTACCTACTTATTATACCCCATTAATTAATGTGCCACATTCCATCCCATCTCCTACTATTCATATACTTTGAAAAAAATTTTAGGCTTAGTGAGCCTTTTGTTCGACTATCCTAACTCATTATTCATTTTGCTATTTTGATTTGCTTTCTTACACTCCTGTGACAATTTTTATAATCCTAAAGGCCCTCTTCTTGTCCCTCTGCCATTAAGGTTTTAAATGCTTTTCGTCCTTCCATTTGCCTCTTTACATCAGATTGCACCACTGGGCTGAATTTTATTTTTTTTGACAGTTATTTCCCAACGGGTAATAAATTTAGATGTGAAATGCTTAAAATCCCTTGAAACACAGTCCCTCTGTTCAGTCCATTTACTGATAATACATTATCCCCGTTTGACATTCTGAAGAGCTGCTTTTAACCTTGGGAAATTGCTTTTCCGAAATACATGGCCTTTGTTAACCCAGCGCCTTTTCCTTTCGATAGACAAAGTCCCACATGCCACTATTTCCATGGTCACTATTCCCCCTACAGCCTTCAGTTACCTTTCATCTATAATGCGCTCCACAATGTTAGCAATTAACCAGATCCAACAGGCTCCTTTTCTAGTTCGAACCTCAACCACCTGTGGAGGAAATTATCCGCAAGGGCAAATTCAGGAACGTCGCCTTTTTCTGTGATGGCAGTTCCACCACACCAATCAATGGTCGGGTAATTGAAGGTCCCCCATAATGAGCACACTCCCCAAACTGCCAGCCCTTGCCAACTGCATATGAAGTTTGACTCACCTCATCTCTGCTAGCATTTTTGGCGGCTTATAGCATACAACACACATGACATTTACCCACCACCCCCCTTTCCGTGTTACTTAATTCCACACCATATTGCCTCCACTTATCATCCATTCACCAGTTAGTCTCTTCTTTTTGTAAATTTGGGCTTCAATTCTTTTTTTAACAAAACACATACTCCTCCCCCTTTCCTTTTTTTTTCTCGGTCTTTCCTAAAAAGGCATATCCATTCTTATTTAGAGCCCACGTCCGTGAGAACTGTTCAACCACGTTCTGCTATACCTATTACTACATCATACGTTTGCAATTCATGCCATCATTTCCAATTCTCAACCTCCATTTTGTCAGCCGGCTTCTCACATTTGCAAACATCCTTTTAAGATTATGACTCCTGTAATTTATTTGTACCCTTTAATACCTATGCCTCCCTATCCCCTATGCTTACCCCCACCCCCCGTTCCGCCCACCACTGGCCTATCACACAACACCCTGCCTTTTCCTCCTCTGGGCTATCTATCCAGTGATACTGCTAATACTCCCCCCCCCCAAACCTAGTTTAAACTCCTCCATACCCTCTCTACGCCATCTTCTCCCCTAAACAGCCGTCAATCGCCATCAGTGGGTGCAACCCATCCCTACTCAAGAAGCCTGTAGCCACAGCAAAGTCCTCTGCCTACTTCCAATAAACCCAAACCCTCTTCCGTACACACACCACTCTCTTACGCCACGTCATTTAAATTTGCCCTCCCCCTCCCAACCCCCTCTTCCCGTGGCCTCTAGCACGTGCTGTCTAGAGATGTCCAACTTCGCAAAATCCGTCCGCTCAAGGATCCGCGAATTCGAAAATTCGAAAATCCGGAGGTGACCCGTTAAAATTAAAAATACCCTGGAAATTTTTCCAAATTAACGAGTTTTGCATGTATATTTTCGCAAATAACAATAATCCTCGTACATTTCGAATATTTTCGACAAATACGTATTAAGGAATTAAGAGTAAATCCCTTGTATTTCGAAAATTTTGCGAAATACATGTTTCTCTCTTTTCCTTATTTTCGAAAATTTGTTCGAAAATACGTGGCAAACTCGTAACTTTCGAAATAAACGAAAAATCCGCGAATCGGAAGTTTCGAGGCGGAAAATCCGGAAAAATCCGCCGTTCGCGAACGGGATCAAATCCCGGCGGATCCGTGGTCTCGGATCCGCGCAACCAGCCATCCCTATTGGCTGCTGGTAGTATTTCTGAAACACTACCCTGGAGGTCCCTTGCTTTTATCTTGGCCCTAGCTCGCGGAAATCCTGTTTAAAGAACCTCACCATCCTCCTCTAACCAGAACGCCAGGTCCCACAACCCGCCCCCCCCAATAATCTTCTCTCTAACAACGATCCAGCCACATGCCGAACCCTGCATCCGCAGGCCAACACAGTTTCGTATGTAGGGTCTTGTGGCAGATATATTTAATTGTTATTGTTTTTTTTCAATATATAGATGCAAACGTGTCTCCCTCTGGTCTTAAGAAAATATCTCCGCAGGTTTGAAGACTGTTACTACAGAAGCTACGAACGTCAAACATTCTCTACATAGCAGAGGGCAATTTTTTTATAGTAGGGTGTTAGAAAAGGTTTTTCAGAGTAACAACATCATCCGAACCGGCGTTCCGATTTCCAACCTTGACTCATCTGCAAGGAGTTTGTATGTTTATCCCCTGCTTGCGTGGGTTTCTCCTCCGCACGTCCGGTTTCTCTCTCCCACAATCATAAAGACAACTGGGATAGGTTGTAGGTGTGTCAAATAAATGTGCTAGAATGTAAGCTCCTTCGGGTGCAGGGCCCTTGTGTGAATGTATCCCATGTACTTGTAAATGCATGCGGAAAGATGTTGACGCTATCTAATCCATATGTATAATTTATATTATATAATTGCTGTTTGCAATCAATGCATCCGTGCTAATTACTTCAAATTAAGTGTATTGATTAAGGCAGGGTATTTTGCTTTTTTGACACACCTGCCTTTTACCATTCGTTAAAAGATAGCTATCATAAATGTCTGATGTGATCATAAATCTACGACCGTCCTAGTAGATTTACGATCCCCCCAGAGATACCATTGCGGTATTTTAGCAGCTGCATGGCCTTTTACACGAACATAACGTTATTTAACGCCTTAAACTCGATCACAGCGTAACATTTCCGCACTGCTGTTGTAGATTATTGATAATGTCATTATTGCTAACTTACGATAGGATATAAATATAACTATTCATGGCCCATAATGTGATCTGGTAACTACTAATAAATATTCCCTAATATATTAAACTGGTTCACTACACACAGACTAGTTTTAATACCTAGAATAGGGCTAGAAAGTCTATAGAGTCACCAAAGTGACTCTATAAAAAGGGCTGACTCCATAAAGTGCTGACAATATCAAATCACTCTTTACACAAACCACCAATCAGATTGGAGCAGGTCGGTCCAGTGAGACACTGATTCCCTGCAACACGTAACTTGCTACTCACACCACCTGATTCCTTATTCAGTCTATGGTTGCTAGAGCACGTAGTGGTTTGCCAGAAAGCAAAGATCTTGGTAAGAGGGGAACGCCCACAACATCAATCATTTCAAGGCAACTTTTGCATAAAGTTAAGAATATGCAGATCATGTTTTTATTAATGGTGGAATCATCTACCATAAAGCTTTTTATTGGATTTCCTTCTCCTTAAATTCATCATGTACTTGGGGCTAGCGGGTCTATTAAATCACCAAACAACTTTTTTTTTTTTTTTTTTATACACAACACACCACCTTTTGGGAATTAATCACTGGGAACTGTCAGTCTTCTCTATATTATTAAGTTAGTAAACTATCATCGTGAAGTGCAAATGGCTGTGCTACATGTGGAAAGTTGCCATAAGGTCCTCCACTACACACTCTCTCTCCATCTAACTCACCACTGGAGTCTGTAAGAGAGGATTCAATATTGAGAAATCTAAGGCCCCGCATCCCCCACTACCCACCCCCCCCCCCCCCCACATACTAAGACTCCCTATCCCATACGTCTTGTTAAATTCATCAGTGCAGGGACACCTGTTTAGGTTTTTCTATGGTGAATGGCTTAATGCACAGTAAAAGGGAAATGGAAAAAAAGAAAAAGGCCTTTAAAATTTGGAAATCAAGGGAACAGAACATTCTTAAGGGCATATAAAGCTGTATAAGAATCGAGAAAGCAATTAAATTAGGCTAAAAATAGAAAATGAAATTGGATTGCCGACAAAAACAAGTCCAACCCCCAAATGTTTTTTTATTAATAAACTGGTAAAAAGATAGGTGAGAATGGTGGGACCATTATAATGGCATGAGATGGTTTGTAGAGGATGCCAAAAAATTTAATCTGCTAAACTGTTTTTTTACATCGTTTTCACTATAGCGTAATCCTAGTCCTTACATCAGGGATTGTAATATAATGCAGGGGAGAATGAGGAGTCTTCATATTGGGCTGAAGGAGGATATGGTACGAGAACATTAGACAAAGTAATATCATAAAGCCCCAGACCAATGGATTGCATCCCCGGTTTTAAAAGAGCTTCAGTTCAGTTCTATCTAGACCATCAGCAGACACGCCCTGTTTGTCTCTGCTCCTTTTATAGAAAGGAGACGCCTAGTTGCTGAATGCATATTGTCGTAAAAAAACTTTTTTTTTCCCTCTCTTTTGGGCCCTCTTCCAAGTCCGGGCCCCATACTGTGAGTACCCCCCTTGTCCCCCTGATGTAAAAAAGCCAATGTATACCAATATTCAAAAAAGGTAGTTCGTTGCACACAGCCTGGTACATATAACACCGTAAGCCTAACTTAGTGGTATGAAGAGGTGCTGAAACGTTGTTACGGGATCATATCCTTTACTTTGTCTCCAGAACTGATCTTATATTTGTAGTAGTAGGCATGCATTTATGAAATAGATCATGCCAGACAAATTTAATTGTTTTTTCTGAGAGCTAATAGTTAGATTCATATAGCAGTATGATTGGTATCTTGGCTTTGGCAAAAAGCTTTTGATACGTGCCACATAGGCGACTAATAATTAGAGACTTGTTGGCCTAGACAAAACATTTGTACATGTATAGAGTAATGGTTATTGGGATCACAAACAGAGAGTGGTGGTAAATGGAGCTACATCTATGGTGGGTTATATCCTAAGCGGGAGCCCAGGTTCTGACTGGGGCCACTGTCTTTGTTAAATCGGTTTATAAATGATCTTATATTGGACATGGTCTCTTTGTTTGCTGATGACACTAAACTGTACAGAGTTTGGAAAACTTCAAAATAATGGCAAGTGCTGCAAGAAGACAGAATTTCACAAATGAGCAGCAGAATGGCACATGAGACTTCAATTGTTATAACTTACAGGATGTATTTGGGAATGTAAACTCCCTGTGCATCCTATACCATAAATAACTCTGTGTTCAGTGAATCTGTAATGGACAAAGATTTGGGGGTTCTGGTAGAAACACAACATCCAGAGACAGCCCATCTTAGAGCTAGCAAGATCTTGTCTTGATAATAGAGGGAATAGAATTCAAGAGAAAAAAAAAAAAACAAAAAAAAAATAACTTATATATACTATATATATCTATATACTACGCAAAGTGTGCCCGTTGGCACTGGGAAATATGGTGGGTGTATGTTTATCTATTTCTGGTGATACATGAATAAATCTTTATACTCACTGACTATAAACAAAAAAATTTGTACGGGATTTGTACAAAAAAAATAGAATAAAGGCATGTGTTAAAAATAAAAGAAATCCTATTAAATCTTGGTTCTATTAGTCTCAACACACATCCCCTAATAATATGTTTGATTCTATTTATTGTACATTGTATAGTGTTGTAGTTCATAGCAACACCACAGTGAAATACCATTGTTTGTGCAGAGCTTGAATAAATCTTTCCTTTCCCTTAAATTTCCATTAATAATAAAGATCAATAGGAGATCCATTGGATCATCTATAATTAAGTTATCAACACTGTCTTTCAATACTCACCCTCCCCATTAACTCAACTCCAGATATCACCGTGGATTCCGGTTAGAGAGGATCACTATTGTCAATGTGTAGAGAGGGATCACTATTAGTAAAATGTGTTAGAAGGTCCATATTGGTCATGTGTTTGAGAGGTATCCTATTGGTAAATGTGTTAGAGAGGTCTACACTATTGGTCATGTGTTACAGAGGGATCACTATTGGTAAATGTGTTTAGAGAGATTCACTATTAGGCAATGTGTTACAAGAGGGTCACTATTGGTACATGCGTTAGAGAGGCAACTTGGTCATGTGTTTAGAGACACTATTGGTCAAGTGTTCAGAGGGATCACTATTTGGTCAATGTGTAAACTATTGGTCATGGCCAGTGATCACTATTGGGCAATGTGTTAGAAGAGTGGATCACTATTGGTAAATGTGTCAGGAGGATCACTGTTGGTAAATTGTGTTGAGAGGGATCACTATTTGTCAATGTGTTTAGCAGAAGGGATCAACTATTGTGGTAAATAGTGTTACAGAGGGATCAACTATTGGTCAATGGTTTACAAGGACACTATTGGTAAATGTGTTCGAGCAGGGATCACTATTGTAAATAGGTGATACTGAGAAATGACTAGAGACATGTAACATTATTTTTTTGTGTCAAATCAAACCCCAATGCCTTACTGGCAAACAAAAATTAGCTGCACAGCCCTACAGGAAATTCTTATTTTGATTGGGCTAGGCTTACTGGTGTTTTTACAAAACCCGCACTTAATTGGGTGTATACCGGAACTCCCTTGCCGCCTTCTTTCCTTTTAGTGTACACATGCAGATGTTTTAACAGTGACAGAGATGTGGCTTAAACCTTCTATTTTGATCTATTCCTATTACAAATAGGGTACCAGCAATATAAGTACTGTACATTTCTTGACTTCTAGCTGCCACATACATAATATAAATGATACTATAAGTGACATATAATGAGTACTATTACTTTAGTATGCAGATTTTTTATGGAAATTTAGATGGTAATAGTGAGAACATGTGCCAACCGTACATATACATCACCTTCCTTCCTATATAATACCTATACCCCATCACATTGGTAATCCTCCTAAAATTCTCCACTCGTTTGTATGTACCCACCGTGGTTAGTACTGTTTGTTTTTTTTTTATTTTATATATTGTTGGTACAATTGCAGGCTATGTACTTATGTTTTATCATTTCAACAATTGGCAAACCCAATAATATAAAATAAAGTAATAATTTTGTGCTTTGTTCTATGAATTACGAGGATAACGAGTGTGGTCCACAGAATTGGCCTCTACGCAAGTCATGGTTTATTGGTTTTCTCCTATCGCATTTAGTTTCATCTCAACCCACCTCTTGCTTTTCCTTAAGGTTGGGGATTTATCTTTATAAGACTAATCACATTTTATAACAGCTTTTTATGTAACATGCATATAACACGAGAATAGTCCAGACTTTTAACAATAAAATCCTAAGGATAACCAAAATATTTATACAGATGTTTACTTCCGCTCATTCATATTTTACTTATGATGAACAAGAATGAGGAAATGTTCCACAATATTTTTAATTATCCTCCAAATTTTTAGCTAAAACGCTAAAATCATTTAAATTTTGTTTTAAATAGCAAAATAAAGATGAAACCCGCAATAATGTTTGTCCATGTTTTATTATTTTTTAGGTGTTTTGCTAAGTAAGTAGGGTTTAAAGTTGTTCAGTGCCAGCAGATTTCACTAACTAAAAACAATGGACAGGGTCCTTTTTCTTCTATTGAGCTGCAAGCCATTTGTGTCCAGATATAAAACAGAAGATGACTGGTCCTAATTCCAGAAGGCTTCCTTGAGCTCAGCCTAGTCTTAATATCATCTTCTTCTTTAAACAAGAATCATGTCTCATCTCACCTCTTTCGCAGCATGGCTACAAAAATTTTAGACTCCTGCTTAGCTTGCAATACCTAGAATGTGGACAGTACAGTTTTTGCCTCTGTCTCTTCGAAAAAGGTGCAGGGCACAGAATACACCGTGCTTCAGTAGTCAGAGCGCCCATAACGGTTGGCTCTGGACTACTAGATTCAGTTGGAAGTCATCATTCTGACTAAGTGGACCATGGTTTGTGGTATCATTTCGGTTATGGGCAGGTATAAGGCTCTGGCTATGTGAGGATTTGGTCATGTGAGGTGGCACATTGCCCTGGGGTATCACAGCTGTTACTGTTACACCCCATCTACTGGCGCCTCTTACCCTTGAAATCGATCCAAATTTTCATAGAGTGAGGAGGAGAGAAAGAGCAATAAAAAAACCTTGAACAACAAATTTTTGCCTCTTTATTGGACAAGGTCGTTATGGTTTCCCTTATCCCAATTTTACACAGTATCCTGCCTTTATATTATGAAATCAAAACACTTATTTTTAAAATACAATGGGTATTAAAGAATAGTCTGTATCACAGCAAACCCATGATATCTGATGTAAGTACCCACGTTAACATGGATTTTTGCACCATTTTCAAAACGTAATGAAACTTCGTGGTGCTTCCCGTTTCATATATTTTTTTACATTAAGCATGATTTACTGTGGAATAGATTTGGGGCATAATTCTCCCCCCCCCCCCCCACCACACACACACACACTTTTCCATCATTTATGTACCTCCCTGCTTCCATCATGGCATAACCAGTGTGTGCACGTTTACCATCAGTGTGGGAATATGGTAGGTATTAAGCACTAATCTGATATATCACTATCAGATAAAAATATTACATTACATACACATCTTAATAGTGGTAATGTACAATAGTCATTTTGTTTTGCTTATCGGTGAGATTTTTGGAGCAACAGAATAAACTTTAGACCAAATGGCCTTTCTTAAAAAAGATCACAAAACACATAAACAGTCACATTGGAGCCCCTGGTTTTGAGCCTTACATCATCACCCTCGCGATGACCACTGGACATCTGCTCTAGGACAATCCCGGTCTGGAGGGGAAAGCGACGACCTGGAGGATATGTGGAAGATTTTTAAGAGAAACGTATGTAGTGATAAATGTTTCCTTTTACTGTTTTAAATGACAGGTTGCACTTACTTTAACACTAGACATTTAGCCTTAACATTAACAGGTGCTTAGAAAGCCCCGATAGTGCACTCTTAGTGTAACCAAGGTCAATAGCCCCCCTCCTCCATGGCCAGAGTCCCTCTTATTGTTGCTCCAAGGCCAGAGTCCAGCTCTTAGTGCCCAAGGCCAGAGTCCCCCTCTTATGTCCCAGGGCCAGAGTCCCCTACTTAGTGGTCCAAGGCCAGAGTCCCCCCTCAGTGTTGCAAGCCAGAGTCCCCCATCTGTCCCACAATCCAGGGTCTCCCCTCTTTCCCAATTTTCAGGTACCCCTCTGTCCTAAATCCTGAATCCCACCCTCTGTCCCAATCCCCTCGTGTCCCAAATCCAGGTCCCCCCTATGTCCCAATCCAGGCTCCCTCTGTCCCAATGCAACCTTACCTGGGTTTTGAATTGCTGTGTTCTGCCTACGTGCATGTTGTCCTGGTGTTTTCTTCTTCTCCTATTGGTGAGTCAATAGGAACTGCAAGAACTCATCTTTACCATCTCTCTTTGTGTGTGATTCCAGGGAACTGCAGTGACACACACACACAACCACCCACACACGGCTAATCACATAATCACTCTGGGATTGATAAATTATATGATAGGTTATAGATAATGATAGGTGACAAAAAATTGGCCTGACAGTTCATTGCCTCAACTTTCAGATGTTAACCCTTTTAATGTCTACTGGCAAATTAGAATCATGTGATACATGCTGATTTTGCTGCAGATTAATAACACGGCACAACTTCTCTTCGCAACCTCTTTTTTTTGTTTAAATACATTTTGATTTGAACAATTGAACATCACTTAATAAGTACTTTTCCTTTAACATTTTAAGAAAATTCGTTTACAGTTGGTATAAAAAGAACTGGGAATTATTTGATTACATAAAATAAAGAACCACACAAATAGAAGTAATAACAACATAAAGAACTACCCATTCGGTAGCTTGATTGATCTAAATGGTTTCTGATAATGTGATGGTTTATCTGGCGGGCTTTAGCCTTACATATAGTTTACCTGTTGGAATTGGTTCAGTAGTGTAATACAACACACTAACTAGTGCGAAAGAATAGAACTACTTATTTTTCATACTTGGTCCTTTGTAGACCCTTATTAGATTCATTACATATCTTTGTATCATAGATCCTTAGGCTCTATTACAATATAGTTTTTAATGGTTGAATCATTCACCTACCTCCGGCCTGTCTCCCCGCATCTGGGCTCGCACAGTCTGCGACCTCCTCTCCTTATTTCTTTAAATTGTTGTTTTGTGGGGTCATTCTATAGCTCCCATATAGCCAAGGTCTTGGTCCAGTGTTTTAAAGTGTTTCTGATGAGTGGCTGCCAGATATTCGTTTTGTATAATCCACCTATTAGTTTTTTAATTATACCTCTCTGGACGTGGAGGGGATTTCCACAGCGGGCTTTTGGCATCTAGCCGCTGCATACAGGATATTTTTTACAGTTTGGAATTTTGGGATTAAACCCTGGGGGGAGGTAATATAGTGGCCGTAAATGGAGATAATTGGAGTGGTTGGGGCAATCACCTCTGCAATTACATTTTCACACCACATTTCCAAAAGACTGGATTTTCAGCTGCAGGTCCACCAGCAGTGTAACTTTTTCTGAGGCGCTTTCATCGATTTCTAAAACAACCTGATGAAAATGTGGCTTTATTTATGTAGGAACAGCGGCTGCACCTCTTTATTAAATAAACCCTTATTGTATCTATTACGAAAAACGATTTTCTAATGAATATTTTAAATATTTAGATTGAAGAGGAAGTCAAGACGTAACACCGCAGAAAATGAGTTTGTATCCTTAAAAAGGTAACTATTATATAGAATCGCTGTGTATTAAACACACAAACCACAATTGCATACCTATTTTGTTAACATCTCTTTACTAGGATGTGGATGGTGCATTTATTAATAACAACCGAACTGCAAACATACACGGGTGGATTCCATGGGGGTGAGGTCACAACTTCCGGAGAGCTCTTTTTGAGGCGGTAAAATAACGTTTTAAATATTTTTTTTAAAAACCTCCAACTTGACATTTAGAATTACATTAAGTCATGGATTATTGTAATACAATATCAGTTATTTTATAACCATGGTAAGTACCACTTTTAACTTAGAGCATATAGGGCATTAGTTTATTTAGTTCTTTTACCTTTGTTTTAGCCTGTTTTCCTGATACTCTACAGGGAGATTAATAAGAAGTTTCTTCATCTTAAAAATGGTGCTATTTTGCCCCACCAATCAAGAAAATTTTTTTTAACATCTTGAAAGCTAACATCTGATTGGTTGGGGACAAATTGCACCATTTATGATAGACTTTATGAATACTCCCTGGTAATGAATTTCACAATTAGTTTTATATATTATTATCTTATGGATTTATCTATAGCGCCAACTCTTCCGTAATCGCTTTTCAATTACATGTTAATCACATTCACAGGCCTGCAGACGGCCCTGACCCAAAAGAGCTTACAATCTAAGCACATTTATTTGACACATACAACCTAGCAGTAGTCTTTATGATTGTGGGTGAAACCGGAGTGCTCGTGAAGAAACCCACGCAAGCACAGGGAGAACATACAAACTGCCTTGTAGATTTGTCCAAGGGTGGAATCGAACTGTAGTTTTGTGAATTTGCTTTATGGTTTATTTCAATTTGGTTGTCTTTGGATAAATGATTTTTGGCAAAAAAATCGATTATCAAAGGTCCAATGAAACTGGCTACGGTATTTAAACCATAAATCCATATGTCTGCAAATGCCTATCACAACATGGAGTTTGTGTTAATAACTAGAAATTGGTTATAGAATTATAAGTATCAAACACACCTGTACTTTTTAATTATTTCACCTTAAGTTAGACAGGCACACGTTTCGGTCCGTGCCGGGGACCTTGTCAAGGCCAATGTTTGGGCGATTGGACATTTTTACAAGGCTTTAGTCCAAAATTTGGTTTTATATTATGATTCCTGTTTTATGTTGCATTTATGTGTAGGTTTAATTTACACTTTCATCGATTTAATAGGAAAATCACACACGGCTCCACGCTCAGATCTCTTATACCTCTGTCATTGTGTCAATGGATCATAACCGATATGCGGGATTTGGATTGTATCATTGCAGATGTGGAAGCTCAGTAAATGAGATCGCTTAACAGAGCCTCACTGAGGCGGAGTCCCCTGGTAATCCTCCAGTGTTGTTGATCATACGTATAGTGTATATGGGTATGTCATAGAGTTAAAAAAACAGCTTTTATTTAAAATTTCAACATGGTTTAACTTTTTGTCATAACGAAGAGTCTGAGAACTCAGCATCTGGTCGGCATGGCGAATGATTTGCGCAGCCCAAAAATGAGATGTGCCGAACTCAATCGATGTAATTCATAGGCCTTAAAGGAGAGATTGAATCTATAATGCACAGGTACATATAAGTGATTTGCTTGGCAGGGGAAAGGCTCATTGGTCTGATTTTTCCACTATTAGAATATTCATTCAGGACATTGTAAACTAAACAACTAAAACTCTGCCGTTTTATTAGAACTCTTTTGAACTATTTTTCGCGCTAAAATACACATTTACACGGAGATCCAATAAAACTCTTTAATATCTTTAAATGGTGGCTAATTTTGCCCCACCAATCAGTTTTATTTAACTTTGAAAGCGATTGGTTATGGCAAAATTAGCACCATTTTAAACGCTAAGAACTTCTATTGAATCTACCTGTGTGTAAAAAGCATAAGTTTACAACACGACACCCCCATCATTATAAATCGTGGTAGCAGTTGTGTAAGTGTGTGCTAGTTTCATTTCTGGATTGCACATTTTAAAAACAGCTTGCTAAGCTCGAGGCGGCTATAGGGGAAGCTTAAAACGTGGATAAATGGCTGTGGAGAGATGCAAAGAAAAGTTATCTGACTTGGAGGAGGCATTGAGCAGAAAGCAAACAGGAAATTGGCTCGCCACTGAGAGAATATCAGACATAATGAATGGGAACTGGTCTTCTGGCATCATAGAAATTGCCCACCTCACGAGAACTGCTAATGGGGAGGAATTCAGGTCAATGCCATGGATTAGGTAGAGTCATAGAATAATTATAACCAAGAATAAGTCCTTTGTTAAATATACATTTCTTTTAGTAGAGATGGTCGAACTATTGAAAGTTCGGTCCGTTTTCGAACTTTCGAACTATTGGGACAGTTCAAAAAAGTTCGAAACGGACCCTTAAGTTCTAAATGGTAGGCAAATAGTTGGAAAGTTCGAGTCAAATACAACTAAAATATTAATGGTAACTATGTAAATGCTGTGGACTGGGAAATGGTCTGGGGACATGTTCCAATATCCAGAACGTTTTCCAAAATTCGTATTTTTACTCCGTCCACGCGAGCTACTTTCGTGCTTTCGCGTTTCGATAACGAACGTCGAGGTAACCATGACATTTTAACTCGCACGATCGATGCTCGCGTAAGGCTGGTAATGCGAACTTTACTCGCAGATTCGATGTTCTCGCGCCTAATACCATGTCCATTTACCTCGCGAGATCGAACTTCGAACATTCGATAAATCCTCGAAAGTCCGGGAAATATCGAAAGTCCCGCGTCCGAGATAGTTTCGAGAAGTCCCGGGTCCGTTCCTGAGACTCGAACGAGTTCGGCTCGAACCTCGAGTTCGCAGTTCTATGCCCCATCCCTAGTCTTTAGGGCAATGGGGTGTCGCCCGACGTTTTCAAGACACCTTGGGAACGTGGTTTAATTTTAAAGGCAGCAATAATAATTTTTTGGAGAATGGTAAAAACTTGATCCAGACCCACAATGTATACATACAGTTAGGCTGTGCCTTCTATGGTACTCTTCACCTAGTTTTCCCCCCATAACACCTAAAATACATACAGACAATTACAGAAAATTGCAAAAATACTATAAATCTATTTAAAGAGCATGCCCAAACATCACCCTTCTAAATTATCAACAAGATTTTTGGTGGCTGGACTAACCCCCACTTACGTCCGGGACATTTCCTGGGACTGGCCAATGGAATTGCTTCTTGCAAAATGTTGTCCTTCCCATTGAAATGGCTGAACTTCACCTGAAAAAATCCAAAAGCCAGGAGTTCATAAAAATCTAAAACTTTCTGCCTAATATTAAGGTATTAATGGTAATTTACTGTAGATGGCTAAGGGCCCTGGAAATAGTCTGAGGAACAGTAATCAAAATCCCACAAAAAATCTCTGAAAAAACACCGTCCAGTACTGGGAAACAATCATTGCAGCTTCTTTTTTGGCATTCCCCATTATTTTTTTGAGATTTCCTATAAATTTTTGTAATCTGAAATTTCTATTGCAATTAACTGTGTGGGGGGGGGGGGTAGTTCAGCCCTGTTCATTATCACTGTTGCTCCCCCCTTATCAGGGGTTTTTATTATAATATCGCTATTGTGTTTAGCATTTTTAGAGCAAACTTTCTTGATATGACAGGTTCTGACTTCTGGATGTTGTAACCATATTCTATGTCACCCATAACAGCATTATAAAACACATCAAGTAATTAGTATGACTTGTGGTATAAAGTTACTAGGTTTTTTAAGTGATGGCAAAGGATAAATACTTTCTTTATCAACAAAGTGCATTTTAAGCTTTAATGTTCTAATGAATATTAAGCTCAATGTCCCAATTTATAATGTCCGTATAGTAATGCGGAACAAATCCTAATCCCTATCCAACACCTTTAGTTCAATGTCACTAAGTTGGTATGAGGAAATATTAACAACCAGGAGTAGTTAGTATTTACCTTGGTGGTCTGCGTGTCCTGGTCGGATACTGATCTTTCCTAGTATTGTTGGTAGCTTCCCCTTGCCTTTGTGCCTTCTCCTAAAAAGACGACGATGATGTGCTGCTAGTTGAAGAGTCTTCATCATAGGTTGGAGAGGATGCGTCCGTCGGATTGTTGTTGTGTCCTGCTGGGACCAGGAGGAAATTTGGTTGGCCCCGTGGTCTTGATATCTCCCGATATGGACCTCAGGTGAAGAGCGTCGGTTGGTTTGTCTATTCTGGTGTCTTTCCATGCAGTCGGACTTCCAGGTGTAGACACATTCCTGTTGTAATCTTCCGCGTCTCGTTGGAACTTGCGTTGCTTACGCTCCGTGATGAGTCTTAGCCGCTGGATAGCCTCCAATGTTTCGCTCAATTTCGGTCCATTTCTCCGGTGCGATTTCAGATTGTATGTTTCTTTTGCCACTGCAATCTCCTCCTTTACTGCAGCTAACTTATTTGGACTCTTTCAATAGTAACACCATCAGATCAAGGCTGCACTTGTTGGTATTCTTTTATGCTGAACATATTGTATGAGCTTGGTGTAGTTCCAAACTGATCTCCTTTCTTTGTAGATTTAACAATGTGCGAGTATTCTCCCTTTGTGATCTGTCGTTTGGTGGAAAACAGGTGTTTCTCTGCATCTAAAAGGATCCTTTCAATCTCTGAATGCTGTAAGCGAATGTATTCACACAAGCGTGTGTGGAGGGTATGGCTTCATCGAAGCATGGTTCTTATCTTTTTATGTTGAGTATGCGGGCAATGCAATTTAAATAAAATGGTGTAGATACTCACAGAGTTATTGTCCTTTTCGGCTTCAAGTCTACTCCATTCCGTCTTAAGTGGCAAAGTACCAGCTTATGGAACAAAAGTGTAGCGAGCACACGCACGCAAGTGTGAACTGAAAACAATCTTAATGTGTACAAAGCGACAGTTGCGAAGCCAATGCTCCTTATCAAGCTTACAAAATGTGCAAGGGGCCTCCTTAAGAGGTAAGGTGCACCTGCCATTAACATATCAATAGTGGCATAGCAATAAGGTGATCAAACAAGTTGATGAAATCACAAACATCAAAATTACATCAAAACACTTCAACAGGGAAGCAAATCTGGGACATATAAAAGTGTCTAAACAAAGTATAAAATTCTGGCAGTTGCTATACTTTAGTTTTAAAACATAATGTGATATCCATTTACTTTATTATAAAGAAAGACAATCTTTCTAAAGTGCGCGTCTGAGTGATTCTCAAGAGCATATTTCTCCATGGAACTGCCCAATCTGTGCCTACCAAATAATCAGATAAAGAAAACTTGTTTCCATATGAACATCATGTAGTTCCAATGAACTACACAAAGGTACATATTCATGCATGTCATGTGAATTGCTGTAATTCCATTTTGCGGGGTGAATATATATGCCACCCCACAAAAGGACATAAGATTGGAATAAAGATATTTGCAACCTGTATAACAGCAAATGTAATTATATGGTCACAATGCCTTGTGGCAGGGCTATGTAGGCAAACTAGTCGAAGCAAAAGTGCATGTACAGGAACACAAGAATGATATTAGGAATTATGTACCACAAGGGAGACATGATTACATCTGTCTCCAGACATTTCATGAGCAAAAAACACCAAGTGTCCCAATTAAAATTGTGTGTATTGGACACAGTTAGGAAACAACACGAGGAGGTAATATGAAAAACTGCTATTAAAACAGGAAGCGATCTGGATAAAAAGATTAGATACACTAACCTAATGGGCTTAATGACTCATGGTCGATTTAAAACCTTTCTAAAGGAGTAATTAAAATTCCATTACAACAGATTGTGATCCCGTAACTGGATCCAGTAAACAATGGACGGAAAACAAGGGAATCCATTGGATCGTAGTAAGAGTTCTTCAAATAATTGGATACATGAGCACCAAGTTGAACTCAGTAGCAGACTTTGTATACACAATCAGTGTGATCTAGCTTTGTTATAAAATTCCTCTTTTTTTTAATTATTTGTTATATTGTCTCCTGCTTAATAGATGTACGACATACGCGCAGAACAGCATGTGTAACTAATGGCTAAGAGTAGTTACAAAGCCAGTTAGTAAAGAGCAAACTTAAGTGGAACAGGAGCATCTAAATATATGACCAATGGATCATGAAATAGATTCACCATGGGAAAAGTCTGGAGGAAGTACAAAGACAGTTGGACAATACTGAACATTACAAACAATGTGAAACAGATCCCACTACTGCAATTAAAAAGCAGGTAGATCTTTTTGTAGAAGAAGCATATACAAATGGTATAATTTCCCAAACTGAAAAAGATTTCTTAACCACTGAGTACTCATTTGTATATGCTTCTTCAAAATAAAAAAATCTACCTGCTTTGTTAATTGCAGTAGTGGGATCTGTTCACATTGTTTGTAATGTTCAGTATTGTCCAACGTCTTTTACTTCCTCCAGATAGTCAGCCCTGTTCATATCACTTGTTGCTCCCCCTTATCAGCGGGGTTTTTTTATAATATCGCTATTGTGTTTTAAGCATTTTAGAGCAACATTTTCTTGATATGACAGGTCTGACTTCTGGATTTTGTACCCCATAGTTTCTCTATGTCACCCATAACAGCATGATATAAAACACATCAAGTAATTAGTATTGACTTGTGGTATAAAGTTACTAGGTTTTTTAAGTGATGGCAAAGGATAAATACTTTCTTTATCAACAAAGTGCATTTTAAGCTTTAATGTTCTAATGAATTTATTAAGCTCAATGTCCCAATTTATAATGTCCGTATAGTAATGCGGAACAAATCCTAATCCCTATCCAACACCTTTAGTTCAATGTCACTAAGTTGGTATGAGGAAATATTAACAACCAGGGATTTAGTATTTACCTTGGTGGGTCTGCGTGTCCTGGTCGGATCGATCTTTCTTAGTATTGTTGGTAGCTTCCCCTTGCCTTTTGTGCCTTCCCTAAAAAGACGACGATGATGTGCTGCTAGTTGAAGAGTCTTCATCATAGGTTGGAGAGGATGGTCCTGTCGGATTCTGTTTGTTGTTGTTTGCTGGGACCGAGGAAACTTTGGTTGGCCCCTGGTCTTTGATATCTCCGATATTGGACCCTCAGGTGTAAGAGCGTCGGTTGGTTTTTCTATTCTGGTGTCTTTCCATGCAGTCGGACTTCCAGGTGTAGACACATCCCTGTTGTAATCTCCCGCTCGTTGGAACTTGCGTTGCTTACGCTCCGGATGACTCTCTTAGCCGCTGGATAGCCTCCCAATGTTTCCGCTCAATTTCGGTCCATTTCTCCGGTGCGATTTCAGATTGTATTGTTTCTTTTGCCACTGCAATCTCCTCCTTACTGCAGCTAACTTATTTGGACTCTTTCAATAGTTAACACCATCAGATCAAGGCTGCACTTGTTGGTATTCTTTTATGTGAACATATGTATGAGCTTGGTGTAGTTCCAAACTGATCTCCTTCTTTTGTAGATTAACAATGTGCGAGTATTCTCCCTTGTGATCTGTCGTTTGGTGGAACACAGGTGTTCTCTGCATCTAAAAGGATCCTTTCAATCTCTGAATGCTGTAAGCGAATGTATTCACACAAGCGTGTGTGGAGGGTATGGCTTCATCCTGAAGCATGGTTCTTATCTTTTATGTTGAGTATTGCGGTCAATGCAATTTTAATAAACTGGTGTAGATACTCACAAGTTATTGTCCTTTTCGGCTTCAAGTCTACTCCATTCCGTCTTAATGGGCAAAGTACAGCTTATGGGAACACAAAGTGTAGACGAGCCACAAGCACAAGTGTGAACTGCAACAATCTTTAATGTGTACAAAGCGACATGTTTCGAAGCCACATGCTCCTTATCAAGCTTACAAAATAGTGCAAGGGGCCTTCCTTTTAGAGGTAAGGTGCACCTGCCATTAACATATCAATAGTGGCAATAGCAATTAAGTGATCAAACACAGTTGATGAAATCACAAACATCAAAATTACATCAAAACACTTCAACAGGGAAGCAAATCTGTGACAATATAAAATGTCTAAACAAAGTATAAAATTCTGGCAGTTGCTATACTTTACGTTTTAAAATCATACATGTGATATCCATTTACTTTATTATAAAAAAAGACAATCTTTCTAAAGTGCGCGTCTGAGTGATTCTCAAGAGCATATTTCTCCATGGAACTGCCCAATCTGTGCCTACAAATAATCAGATAAGAAACATTGTTCCATATGAACATCATGTAGTTCCATATGAATACACAAAGGTACATATTCATGCATGTCATGTAATTGCTTTAATTCCATTTTGCGGGGTGAATATATATGCCACCCCACAAAAGGACATAATTGGAATAAAGATATTTGCAACCTGTATAACAGCAAATGTAATTTTATGGTCAAATGCCTTGTGGCAAGGGCTATGTAGACAACTAGTCGAGCATAAAGTGCATGTACAGGAACACAAGAATGATATTAGGAATTATGTACCACAAGGAACATGATACATCTGTCTCCAGACATTCCATAGCAAAAACACCAAGTGTCCCAATTAAAATGGTGTGTTTGGACACAGTTAGGAAACCAACACGAGGAGGTAATATGAAAAACTTGCTATTAAAACAGGAAGCGATCTGGATAAAAAGATTAGATACACTTACACCTAATGGGCTTAATGACTCATGGTCGATTTAAACCCTTTCTAAAGGAGTAATTAAAACATTCCATTTACAACAGATTGTGATCCCGTAACTGGATCCAGTAAACAATGGACGAAAACAAGGGAATCCATGGATCGTAGTAAGGAGTTCTTCAATATTGGAACATGAGCACAAGTTGAACTCAGTACAGACTTTGTCTACACAATCAGTGTGATCTAGCTTTGTATAAAATTCCTCTTTTTTTTAATTATTTGTTTATATGTCTCCTGCTAATAGATGTACGACATACGCGCAGAACAGCATGTGAAAAAATGGCTAAGAGTATTACAAAGCCATTTAAGTAAAGAGCAAACTTAAGTGGAACAGGAGCATCTAAATATATGACCAAATGATCAATGTAAATAGATTACACATGAAAAGACACAAATAGAGTACTAAGCAAGTGTTTATGGAATAATGTTTCTTATCTGTTTTTTTGGTAGGCACAGATTGTGCAGTTCCATGGAGAATATGCTCCTGAGAAATGATCATTTTATTCACTATAGATTTTTAATAGCCCACGGGAATTTTTTAACACTGTTTAACACTTTAACACTTTATCGCTAGCACTCAGACACACACTTTAGAAAGATTGTCTTTCTTTATAATAAAGTAATGGATTCACATGTATGATTTTAAAACGTAAAGTATAGCAACTGCCAGAATTTTATACTGGTTTAGACACTTTTATATTGTCACAGATTTGCTTCCCTGTTGATGTTTTGATGTAATTTTGATGTTTGTGATTTCATCAACTGTGTTTGATCACCTTAATTGCTTTGCCACTATTGATATGTTAATGGCAGGTGGCACCTTACCTCTATAAAGGAAGGCCCCTTGCCCTATTTTGTAAGCTTGATAAAGGAGCATGTGCTCCGAAACATGTCGCTTTGTACACATTAAAGATTGTTGCAGTTCACACTTGCTGCTTGTGGCTCGTCTACACTTTGTTTCCATAAGCTGTACTTTGCCACTTAAGACGGAGTGGAGTGACTGAAGCCGAAAAGGACAATAAACTCTGTGAGTATCTACAACCAGTTCTAATGACACTGTAAATATTTTACAATATTAAGTTGCGAACTTAATGATCCGTAGAGACGGACTAGAACTTGAACATGAGTTTGAGCCGAACTATTCGTGTTCGAACAGACTCTCGAACTAGACTTCTCGAACTATCCCGGACCCTGATTTTCGATATTTTCCAGAATTTCGATAATTATCCAAGTTCGAATGTTCGAGGCATCCGAATATGCGGTAAAATGTCTATTATACCAATCTGCAAGTAAATATCGAATTATCGAATCCGCGAATAAATGTCTTATACTTCGTACGCGAGTAAATATTGGATATCCAATCCGCAAGTAAAATGTCTATTATATCTTTATGCGCAAATATCGAATTCTCGAATCTGCGAGTCGTTCATGGGATAATTATCGAATGTTCGAACACGAGAGCTTGAAAGTAGCACGTGAGAGTTTTGAAAGTCCTGGATATTCGGACATTTTCCCCAGACCATTTCCCAGGTCCACAGCCATTTACATTACGTTACCATTGATATTTTTTAATTGTATTCATTTCGAACTTTTCAAACTATTTGACTCTCATTGACTTTAATGGGTCTGTTTCCAAACTTTTGAACTTTCCATATAGTTCGAAAGTTCGAAAAACGGACCGAACTTTTGAAAGTTCGCCCATCTCTAATGATCCGCTGTTTCAAAGAGGATTTTTTTCTGTTCCATATATGTTACCATGTTAAGCTATGCCTTTTATTATACTTGACTGATATTTCAATTGATTGTGGGCCAATCAGATGGTGGTAAGACCAAACCGTTGATTCCCATTATGATCCTGATGTGCGCGACTGATCTATGTAGCACTGAGCTATTCCAGATTTTTTGACAACAACCTAGGCCACCTCAAATCCAGTAAAACGAATCCATGCTAACCCGTATTACATTGGGTGGTGTGGGTTTTACCCAGCTAAGAGCCCAATATTACATTTCTCTGATAATCATTAAGCTGTATTTATGTCTCTAGTTATTTACTGGCTGACCTGATCTTGTTAATGCCCAATAATTAAAATGGTGTATTGATTGTCAATAATTACCTATAGTCCCAATCATCTCATTTGTAAATGGGTCAAATTTATTTATATCTGTTTTGTGCTGACAAAGCTGTAAATTTAGCCTTATTAAATTGTATTAATTTCTATAATTAATCAATTACTCAAGGCATTCCTTTTTATAACATACATATGCCTTTTCAAAAGAAAAATATTCCATTGAAGAAAGCATGGACTTAGGACTTAAATTGCATAGCATCAGACCTGTTTGAAATTTGTGGGGAGACCACCTCTCTCCATCTGGGAGCTCTCAATCCCCTCTCCTGATTTGTTTTTTTTTTATTGAAAACCCGGTCTGTGTTTTCGTTCCTTACACACAAGTGAAAACACAAGTGCTCATTGATGTCTAGTGATGGTTTTTCCTCTCTCAGTTTCCAGCCAAACTGAACCCACCAATAGAGAATCCCTACCATCCATATCAGTCATGCCCTCCTTTTTCGACTGCCAGCTGCTACCAGGAAGGGGCCTAAAAAGACTAGCTTGTCCTGTTGAGAAACAAAACAAAAATTTAGTGGAGTGGGGAATAAGTGCTATGTTGCAAATAAATATTTGGGTGCCATTTATCAAGAAAATTAGATGTGTATCATAGGGCCTAAGCCTCATCCAGCAAAGGCAAAAAAAATATCTAGTCCCCGTTAATGGGGAACCAGGATGTGCAACGCATAAAACCACAGTTACCCATTGTACAAATGTGAACAGTATAATTGGGCTAATAATACAAACGGAGGGCAAAGGACTCAAATCTTTATTTACGTTCCTTTAAGGCTCCAACCAAATATGTGAATATGTGTAGTGTGTGAGAACCATTCCTATCAGGGCGAAGGCTGGGCAACAACTCCCTCTCAACCATCAACTGATAAGAACATAAGAACATATGCTATAGTTGTCTTAGACAAAAGAACAAGAAGCATTTTTCAATTATGTTTGATTGTATTAGTGCAAGAAACAGTTTAATGGCTTTTTGGGATTGGATTTGGCACCACAAGATAGCTGTCAGCTATATAGCTTAAGGTGAGGTGGGGTTAAAGGAGCAAAAAGCCCTTCACATAGCATAAAAATAAATAGAAGGTACTTCACAGCCTTATGCTATAAAACAGCATTGCTTAATAATAAGAAATAAATTATGATTTCTCACTCCCGCTTTCTAGAGAAACAGGCGAAGACATGCAATTTTCTCCTACGTCTTATGGCTAATTCATGTATCTAGAAACACTGGCACAAGAACATGCAATCAGCCGATGGTATAGAGCCATTCTCATCTGCTTTTTTTATTTGAAAACTTTTTTTTTAAGAAGAAAAGAACTTGAAATATTTTTCCTGATGACTTTTGCAATATACGTCAATTAAATATTTGCAGGGTTTTAGAAATATTTCCATTTTTATGTGCTTATTGCCCTGGAGGCAACTGAAGAGTTATTATACTATGCAAAAGAAATCTCCAGTCATTGACGTGACTTTTGAATAGAACAATCCACCTTACTTTTCTGTGGCTTTGCAGATCTCAGAAGCGGGAGGGACAGGGCCTTGATTTGGGGGCTAATGGGGTGGAGAGTAAGCATAATGGGGCAGGGCTTTCAGGGATGGTATTGGACAGATTTCAGCCTGACTTCGGGACTCTGGAATTTGTGTCTGCAGTCAGGACAATCCTGCCCAAAAGGGACGCCTGGCAACCCTGGCCACATGCTTCTGTTTATATCAGGGATAGGCAACCACAGAACTCCAGATGCATAAACTACACTCCCAGCAAACCCTACAAAACAGAAGGCAGAGAATTCTGGGAACTGTAGTTTTCACTTAGTCTGCTGCATGATTAAAAAACGATAACATTAAACCTCTTAATGCTTCCACAACTCCCACCATCACCTGTCCTCTGCTGTTTGTGGAAAAATCAAATAATTTAATTATATTCATAGAAATGTTACTTGATTTGCAGACTTCAGGTTCCAACAGAAAAAGCTGGTTTCCCATAGTTCAAAATCACATACCTACTTGCATGTTTCTTCTCAAGCTGCAGCTTGCATGTTCTATTCAAGCATGTCAATTGCAATAGCTAAATGCTGGTTATGATGAGAGCTTAGTTGGGCTGCAGTTCTCATATCTAGTGGTTATGTGTAGTAGCCCTCTTTGCTATACATAACCAACAGCTCAGTACTTGGTTATCAGTATGTAGCATAAATGATGACATAACTTATTAGTATTTGAGGTTGATAAAGACATACGTCCATCCCATGTTCAAACCATCTAGCAATATCCTCATTTCCTGCCTAACTGTTGATCCAGAGGAAGGCAAAAAAAACCCACCAAATTTAGAAGGGGGAAAAAATTCCTTCCGACTCCAAGAGGCAATCGGAATTTCCCTGGATCAACTCTACTTTATGTATCAATACCAGTAACTTGCAACATTCCTTGTTTGCAAAACTCAACTCAACCAGCTTTTTTTTTAAACTGACCAATGAACCTGCTATAACAACGTCCACTGGACAAGTTCCATAGCTTTACCGTTCTCACAGTGAAAAACCTTTCCGGCTTGAAGCCTAAACCTTTTTTCTTCAAGTCTTAAGGGATGTCCTTGTGTCCTTTGACATTTCTATTGGTGAACAATGCCACCAGATGGTTTATTGTATGGCCCGTTAATGTATTTATACACAGTAATCATATCCCCACGCAAGCGCCTTTTCTCCACGTCCATAATTGTAACTTTTCTCAGTCTCTCTTCATATTCAGCTCCCCCAATACCCTTATTTATTAGTTGCCCTTCTCTGAACCCTTTCCATTTCAAAGATGTCCTTTTGTACACAGATTCCAAAATTGCACTGCATATTCCAAATGAGGCCTTACCAATGCTTTGTAAAGAGGGAAATTACATTTCCCCTTGAATCCATACCTCTCTTTATACAAGACAATACCATGCTGGCTCTGGCTGTTGCCCGCCTTGCACTGCTTGCTACCCTTTAAGTTTGTTTATCCACCAAACTCCAAGATCCCTTTCCAACAGGGATTCACTTAACACAGAGCATTTATAGATAAGCAGCACAAGGATTTTAAGTCCAAAATGCATCACCTTACTTTATCAACATTGAATTTCATCTGCCACTTAGCAGCCCAATGTCCGATCTATCTAGATCCCCTTGCAACGATTGCACATCCTCTGAAGTTTTAATGGTTGACAAGTTTGTGTCGTCACAAACACAAAAACCTTGCTGACAAATACCCACTTCCAACATTAATAAATAGATTAAATAGAAGCGGCCCCAACACACCGCCTGTGGCACCCACTAGCTTTTTAATCCTAATGTTTGAAGCCCCATTAACAACTACTCTCTGCATCCTATTCATTAACCAATTTTCTATTCATGTACAATGTGACTCCCCCGACCAACAGACCTTAGCTTATACATTAGCGCCTATGGGACTGTATCAAAGCTTTTGGCAAAATCCAAGTAAACTACTCTACTGCTACCAAGTCTAAATTTCTACTTACTTCCTCATAAAACCAGCAAGTTAGTTTGACAGATCTATTCCTCCTAAATCCATGCTGGTTACTACTTATAATGTCAGTCCTTGAAACTACTCTAGAACATGTTCCCTATTAAACTTTCCAGGATCTTCCCCACCACTGAAGTTAAACTTACAGGCCTGTATTTACCCGGCTGTGAACCGACTACCCTTTTTGAATATTGGAATAACATCAGCCTTTTTCCAATCCAGAGGTAATACCCCGACATGAGGGAATCACAAAAATAAGAAACAATGCCTAGATAAAACTGAACTTAGCTCCTTAAGTACCCGAGATGTATTTTAGGAGATTTATTAATATCAACCTTCTTAGGTTCTTTCTGTACCATATCCTCGGTTAACCAAAGTGCACTTGAATCTTCTATACCATTATTGCTACTATACTCTATGATATCTGTACTTGGATCTTCTATACCATATATATAGAGGAAAAAAATTATTCAAGACATTTGCTTTATCGCCATCCTCGTACCTAACTTATCCCCATTAATTAATGTGCCACATTCTCAGTCCCATCTCTTACTATTATATACTTTAAAAAAATTTTAGGCTTAGTGATGCTTTGTTCACTATCCAACTTCATTATTAATTTTAGCTAGTTTGATTGCTTTCTTACACTCCTGTTACAATTTTTATAATCCCTAAAGGCCCTTCTGTTCCCTCGTGCCTTAAAGGTTTTAAATGCCTTTTCTCCTTCCATTTGCCTCTTTACATCAGAATCAGCCACATGGGCGATTTATTTTTTTACATTATTCCCAGGGTATAAATTTAGATGTGAAATGGCTTAAAATCCCCTTGAACACAGTCCACTTCTGTTCAGTCCATTTACCTGATAATACATTATCCCGTTGACATTCTGAAGAGCTGCTTTTAACTTGGAAATTTGCTTTTCCGAAATTAATGCCTTTGTTAACCCAGCGCACTTTTCCTTTCGATAACAAAGTCCAATGCCACTATTTCATGGTCACTATTCCCTAAGCCTTCAGTTACCTATATATCTATAATGCGCTCCACAATGTTAGATATTACCAGATCCAACAGAGCTCCTTTTCTATTGAACCTCAACCACCTGTGGGAGGAAATTATCCTGCAGCAAATTCAGGAACATCGCCTTTTCTGTGATGGCAGTTCCACCACACCACAATGTCGGGGTAATTGAAGTCCCCCATAATGGGCACACTCCCCAAACTGTCAGCCCTTGCCAACTGCATATGAAGTTGACTCACCTCATCTCTGCTAGCATTTGGCGGCTTATAGCATACACCACATGACATTACCCCCTTTCCTGTTACTTAATTCCACCCATATTGCCTCCACTTTTCATCCATATCACCAGTTATCTCTTCTTTTCTTTTAAATTTGGCTTCAATTCTTTTTTAACATAAACACATACTCCTCCCCTTTCCTTTTTTTTCTGTCTTGCCTAAAAAGGCATATCATTCTATATTAGAGCCCACGTCGTGAGAACTGTTCAACCACGTTTCTGCTATACCTATTACATCTCATACTTTCATTCAATGCCATCATTTCCAATTCACCCATTTTGTCAGCCAGGCTTCTCACATTTGCAAACATCCATTTTAGATTATGATCCTGTAATTATTTGTACCCTTTAAATCTATGCCTCCCTATCCCCTATGCTACCCCCACCCCCCTTCCGCCCACCACTGGCCTATCACACCCTGCTTTCCTCTGGGCTATCTATCCAGTGAGACTGCTATATACCTCCCCCCCCAAACCTAGTTAAAATCTCCTCCAACCCTCTAGCCATCTTCTCCCCTAAACAGCTGCATCGCCATCAGTGAGGTGCAACCCATCCCTACTAAAGAGCCTGTAGCCGACAGCAAATTCTGCCTACTTCTCAATAAACCCAAACCCTCTTCCTACACCACTCTCTTAGCCACGCATTATTCTCTAAGCTCCCCTGTCTCCCTGGCTTAGCACGTGGCTGCTAGAGATGTCCAACTTCGCAAAATCCGGTCCGCTCAAGGATCCGCGAATTCGAAAATTCGAAAATCCGGAGTGGACCCGTTAAAATTAAAAATACCCTGGAAATTTTCACAATTACGAGTTTCATGTTATTTTCGAAATAACAAGTAATCTCCGTAATTTCGAATATTTTCGAAATACGTTTAAGGAATTAAGAAAATCCTTGTATTTTCGAAAATTTCGAAAATACATGTTTCTCCGTATTTTCGAAAATTTTCGAAAATACGTGAAACTCGTATTTCGAAAATACGAAAAATCCGCGAATCGGAATTTCGAGGCGGAAAATCCGGAAAATCCGCCGTTCGCGAACGGGATAAATCCGCGGCGGATCCGGGTTCGGATCCGCGAACCAGCCATCCCTAGTGTCTCGGTAGTATTTCTGAAAACACTACCCTGGAGGTCCTTGCTTTTATCTTGGCCCCTAGCTCCGGAAATCATGTTTAAAGACCTCACCTCCTCCTCTAACCAAGAACGCCAGGTCCCACCCGGCCCCCCCCAATAATCTCTCTAACAACGATCCACCACATGCCGAACCCTGCACCAGGCAGGCAACACACCAGTTCGTATGTAGGGTCTTGTGGCAGATATTTAATTGTTATTGTATTTTTTCAATATATAACAAAACGTGTCTCCCTCTGGCTAAGAATTCTGCAGGTTTGAAGAATGTTACTACAGACACAACAAGTCAAAACATTCTCTAATAGCAGAGGGCAATTTTTTTATAGAGGGTGTTAGAAAAGGTTTTTCAGAGTTAACACATGCACAACCGGAGTTCGATTCCACCTTGGACTCATCTGCAAGGAGTTTGTATGTTTCCCCGTGCTTGCGTGGGTTTCCTCCGGCACTCCGGTTTCTCCCACAATCATAAAGACTACTGATAGGTTGTATGTGTCAAATAAATGTGCTTAGATGTAAGCTCTTTCGGGGCAGGGCTTGTGTGAATGTATCCGGTATTGTAAAGCGATGCGGAAAGATGTTGACGCTATATAAATCCATATGTATATTAATTTATATTATATAGCTGTTTGCAATCAATGCATCCTGCTAATTACTCAAATTAAGTGTTTGATTAAAGGCAGGGTATTGCTTTTTGACACACCGTGCCTTTACCATTCGTTAAAATGATAGCTATCATAAATGTCTGATAGTGATCATAAATCTACGACCGTCTAGTAGATTTACGATCCCCATAGAATACCATTGCGGTATTTTACAGCTGCATGGCATTTTACAAACCGAACATACGTTATTTAACGCCTTTAATTACGATCACAGCCGTACATTTCCGCACGCTGTTGTAGATTATTGATAATCATGTATTGCTAACTTACGATAGGATATAAATATAATATGGCCCATAATGTGATCTGGTAACTATATATAATATTCCCTAATAAATTAAACTGGTTCACTACAGATATTTTAATACATAGAATTAGGGCTAGAAATGTCTATAGAGTCACCTAAAGTGACTCTATAAAAGGTGCTGACTCCATAAGTGCTGACAAATGCAAAATCACTCTTTAAAACAACCAATCAGATTGGAGCAGGTAGGTCCCAGTGAGACACTGATTCACTGCAACAGTAACTTGCTACTCACACACACTGATTCCTTATTCAAGTCTATGGTGCTAGAGCCACAGAGTGTGTTGCCAGAAGCAGAAGAGCTTGGAAGAAGGGGAACGCCCACAAACATATCAATTTCAAGGCAACTATTGCATAAAGTTAGAATATAGCAGATCATGTTTTATTATATGGGGAATCATCTGACCATAGCTTTTTATTGGACTTTCCTTCTCCTTAAATTCATCATGTACTTGGGCTATGCGGGTCTATTAATACCAAACAACTTTTTTTTTTTTTTTTTATACACAACACACCACCTTTTGGATTATACTGGAACTGTCAGTCTTCTCTATATGTAGTTAGTAAACTATCACGTGAAGTGCAAATGCTGTGCTCAATGTGGAAAGTTGCATAAGGTCCTCCACTACACACTCTCTCCATTAACTCACCATGGAGTCTGTAAGAGAGGATTCAATATTGGAAAATCTAAGGCCATATAACACCCAGACTATCCCACCATGTCTTGTTAGAATTCATCATTGCAGGACACTGTTTGGTTTTCTATGGGGTAAGATGGCTTAATGCACAGTAAAAGGGAAATGGAAAAAAAGAAAAAGGCTTTTAAAATTTGGAAATCAAAGGGAACAGAACTCTTAACGGGATGTATAAAAGCTGTATAAAAGAATGAAGAAAGCAATTAAATTAGCTAAAATAGAAAATGAAATATGGATTGCCGAACAAAGCAAGTCCAACCCCCAAATGTTTTTTAAGTATATATGGTAAAAAGATAAGGAATGAGAAGGTGGGACCATTATAATGGTCAGAGATGGTTGTAGAGGATGCCAAAAAATTAATCTGCTAAACTGTTTTTTTACATCGTTTTTTCACTATAGCGTATCCTAGTCCTTACAGCAGGGATTGTAATATATGCAGGGGAGAAATGAGGAGTATTCATATTGGCTGAAGGAGGATATGGTACAGAACAATTAGACAAAGTAAATATCAATAAAGCCCCAGCCAGATGGATTGCATCCCGGATTTTAAAAGAGCTTAGTTCAGTTCTATCTAGACCTCCGCAGACACGCCCTGTTTGTCTCTCCTTTTAAAGAATGGAGATCGCCTAGTTGCTGAATGCAGTATTGCAGTAAAAAAACTTTTTTTCCCTCTCTTTGGGCCCCTTCCAAGTCGGGCCCATACTGGAGTACCCCCTTGTCCCCCCTGGATGTAAAAAAGCCAATGTATACCAATATTCAAAAAAGGTATGTCGTTCACAGCCTGGTAAATATACACCTGTAAGCCTAACTTAGTGGTAGGGAAGGTGCTGGAAACGTTGTTACGGGATCATATCCTTGACTTTGTCTCCAGAACTGATCTTATTTGTAGTAGTAGGCATGCATTTATGAGAAATAGATCATGCCAGACAAATTTAATTGGTTTTCATGAGAAGCTAAAAGTTAGATTCATAATAGGCAGTGATTGGTATACTTGGCTTTTGCAAAAAGCTTTTGATACTGTGCCACATAGGCGACTAATAAATTGAGGACTGTTGGCCTAGAAGAAAACATTTGTACATGTATAGAAATTGGTTATTGGATCACAAACAGAGAGTGGTGGTAAATGGAGCTACATCTATGTGGGTTATAGTCCTAAGCGGAGGCCCAGGGTTCTGTACTGGGGCCACTTCTTTTTATAATCGGTTTATAAATGACTTATAATGGACAATGTCTCTTTGTTTGCTGATGACACTAAACTGTACAGAGTTTTGGAAAACTAAATAATGTGCAAGTGCTGCAAGAAGACCAGATAGATTTATCAAAATGAGCAGCAAGATGGCAATGAGATTCAATTGTTTATAATGTAGGTGATGTATTTGGGATGTAAAATCCCTGTGCCACCTATACCATAAATAACTCTGTGTAAGTGAATCTGTAATGGACAAAGATTTGGGGGTTCTGGTAGAACAAACATTCCAGACAGCCCACTTAGAGCTAGCAAGATATTGTCTTGATATAGAGAGGAATAGATTCAGAGAAAAAAAAAAAAAAAAAAAAAAAAATTATATATTATATATATCTATATATAGCAAAAGTGTGCCCGTTGGTGCCCAGTGGGAAATATGTGGGTGTATGTTTATCTATTGTGGATACATGAATATAAAATCTTTATACACACGAACTATAAATTTAGGGATTTGTACAAAAAAAAATAAAGGCAAGGTGTTAAAAATAAAAGAAATCCTATGAAATCTGGTCTATTAGTCTCACATCCCCTAATTAATATTTGATCTATTTATTGTAAACTTGTATGTGTTGTAGTTCAGTAGCAACACCACAGTGAAATACAATTGTTTGTGCAGAGCTTGAATAAATCTTCCCCTTAAATTTCCAATTAAAATAGATCAATAGAGTCCATTGGATCATTCATAATTAAAGTTATCAACTGTCTTTCAATACTCACCCTCCCCATTAACTCACAGATATCACCGGGATTCGTTAGAGAGGGATCACTATTGGTCAATGTGTTAGAGAGGGATCACTATTAGTAAATGTGTTAGAGAGGGATCACTATTGGTCAATGTGTTAGAGAGGATCACTATTGGTAAATGTGTTAGAGAGGTCTCACTATTGGTCAATGTGTTACAGAGGGATCACTATTGGTAAATGTGTTAGAGAGATATCACTATTAGTCAATGTGTTACAGAGGGATCACTATTGGTAATGCGTTAGAGAGGGATCACTATTGGTCATTGTGTTAGAGGGATCACTATTGGTCAATGTGTTACAGAGGATCTATTGGTCAATGGTGAGAGTGATCACTATTGGTCAATGTGTTAGAGAGGGATCACTATTGGTAAATGTGTCAGGAGGATCACTGTTGGTAAATGTGTTAGAGAGGGATCACTATTGGTCAATGTGTTAGAGAGGGATCACTTTGGTAAATGTGTTACAGAGGGATCACTATTGTCAATGTGTTACAAGGACACTATTGGTAAATGTGTTAGGAGGGATCACTATTGTTAAATTAGTGATACTGAGAAATGGACAGAGACATGTACAATTTTTTTGTTTCAATCAAACACAGGCCTTACTGTGCAACAAAAATTAGCTGCACAGCCCTACAGGAATTCTTATTTTTGATTGGCTAAGGCGTTACGGTGTTTTACAAACCGCACTTATTGGGTGTAATACCGGAACTTCCTTGCACTTTCCTTTTAGTGTAACACATGCAGAGTTTTAACAGTGACAGAGATGTGGCTAAACCTTCTATTTTGACTATTCCATATTAAAATAGGGGTACCAGCAATATAAGTACTGTACATTTCTGACTTCTAGCTGCCACATACATAATATAAATGATACTATAAGTGACAATAAATGAGTACTTTACTTTATATGCAGATTTTTATGGTAATTTAGATGGTAATAGTGAGAAATGCCACCGTACATATACACCTTTCCTATATGTATCCTATACCCCATCACATTGGTATCTCCTAAAACTCTGTTTGTATGTACCCACCGTGGTAGTATGTTTGTTTTTTTTTTATTTTATATATTGTTGGTACAATTGCAGTAATGTACTGTATGTTATCATTTCAACAATTTGCAACCCAATAATATAAAATAAAGTAATATATTTTGTGCTTTGTCTATGAATTGGAGGATAACGAGTGTGGTCACAGAATTGGCTCTACCAGGTCATGGTTTATTGGTTATTCTCTATCCATTTAGTTTCACCCCCACCTTCTGTTTTTCTTAAGGTTGGGGATTTATCTTTTATAAGACTAATGCACATTTTATAACAGCTTTTTTAGTAACATGCATATAACACGGAATAGTCCAGACTTTTAACAATAAAATGCCTAAAGGATTAACAAAATATTTATACAAGATGTTTACTATCGCTCAGTTATATTTTACTTTATGATGAACAGAATGAGGAAATGTTCCAACAATATTTTAATTATTCCTCCAAAAAATTTTACTAAACGCAAAATCATTTAAATGTTTGTTTTAAATAAAAATAAAATACCGGCAATAATGTTTGTCATGTTTTATTATTTTTTAGGTGTGTTTGCTAAGTAAGTTAATGTTAAGTTGCAGTGCCAGCAGATTTTACTACTAAAAACAATGACAGGGTCTTATTATTTCTATGAGCTGCAAGCCCATTTGTCCAGATATAAACAACAGAAGATGACTGGTCCTAATTCAGAAGGACTTCCTTGAGCTTCAGCCGTAGTCTTAATATCATCTTCTCTTTAAACAAGAATCATGTCTCAACACTCCCTTCGCAGCCATGGCTACAAAAATTTTACTCTGCTTCAGCTTGCATACCTAGAATGTGAGCAGGTACATGGTTTGCTCTGTCTCTTCAAAAAGGTGCAGGGCACAGAATACACCGTGCTTCAGTACAGGAGCGCCCATAACGTTGGCTCTGGACTACTAAGATTTCAGTTGGAAGTCATCATTCTGGAATAAGTGGACATGGTTGTGGTATCAATTTCGGTTATGGGCAGGTATAGGCTCTGGCTATGGAGGATTTGGTCATGGAGGTGGACATTGCACTGGAGGTATCACAGCTGTTACTGTTAACCCCCATCTACTGGCGCCTCTACCTTGAAATCGATCCAAATTTTCATAGAGTGAGGAGGAGAGAAAGAGCAACTAAAAAACCTTGAACAACAAATTTGCCTCCTTTATTGACAAGGTAAAGTTATGGTTTCCCTTATCCAATTTTAACAGTATCCTGCTTTATTATGAATCAAAACACTTATTTTTAAAATACAATGGGTATTAAAGAATAGTCGTATGCCACAGCAAAACCCATGAATCTGATGTATACCCACTTTAACATGGATTTTGCACCATTTTCAAAACGTAATGGAAACTTAGTGGTGCTTCCGTTTCATATATTTTTTACATTAGCATGAAATTTATGTGGATAGATTGGGGCATAATTCTCCCCCCCCCCCCCCACCACACACACACACACTTTTCCATCATTTATACCTTCCCTGCTTCCATCATGCATTAACCAGTGTGTGACAGTTACATCATGTGGGAATATGGTAAGGTAAAGCACTAATCTGATATATCACTATCAGAATAAAATATTACATTACATACATACATCTTAATATGGTAATGTACATAGTCATTTATTTTGCTTATAGGTGAGATTTTTGGAGCAACAGAATACAATGCTGAGACCAAATGGGCTTTCTTAAAAAAGATCACAAAACAACTAAAAGTCACATTGAGCCCCGGTTTTGAGGCTTACATCATCACCCTCCGTAGACAACTGGACAGTCTGCTTAGTGAGCAATCCCGTCTGGAGGGGAAAGGACGAACATGGAGGATATAGTGGAAGATTTTTAAGAGAACGTATGTAGTGATAAATGTTTCCTTTACTGTTTTATGACAGGTTGCACTTATTTAACACTAGACATTTAGCCTGTTACATTAACAGGTGCTAGAAGCCCGAGTGCACTCTTAGTGTACCAAGGTCATAGCCCCCCTCCTCCATGGCCAGAGCCCCTCTTATTGTCCCAAGGCCAGAGTCAGCTCTTAGTGTCCCAAGGCCAGAGTCCCCTCTTAGTGTCCCAGGGCCAGAGTCCCCTCTTAGTGTCCAAGGCCAGAGTCCCCCCTCAGTGTTGCAAGCCAGAGTCCCCCATCTGTCCCAAATCCAGGGTCTCCCCATCTTTCCCAATTTCAGGTCCCCTCTGTCCTAAATCCGGATCCCACCCTCTGTCCCAATCCCCTCTGTCCCAAATCCAGGGTCCCCCCTATGTCCCAAATCCAGGCTCCCTCTGTCCCAAGCAACCTTACTGGGTTTTGTAATTGCTGTGTTCTGCCTACGTGCATGTTCCTGTGGTTTTCTCCCCTCTAGTGGTGAGTCAATAGGAACTGCAGAGACCATCTTACCATCTCTCTTTAGTGGTGATTCCAGGAACTGCAGTGACACACACAACCCACCCACACACGAATCACATAATCACTCTGGGATTTATATATAATATATAGATAATGAGGTGACAAAAATTGGCCTATCAGTTCATTTGCCTCAACTTTCAGATTTACCCTTTTTAATGTCTACTGCAATTAGAAATCATTTGATAACATCTGATTTGCTGCAGATTAAGAACACGTGCACAATTCTGCACCTCTATTTTTTTTGTTAAATACATTTTTATTTGAACAATTGAAACATCACTTAATAAAGTATTTTCCTTTAACATTTAGAAAATCGTTACAGTTGGTATAAAAAAGAACTGGGAAATTATTTGATTACATAAAATAAAGACCACAAATAGAAGTAATAAGAACAATAAAAATACACAATTCGGGTACTTGATATGATCTAAATGGTGTCTGATAATGTGATGTTATCTGGGGCTTTAGCCTTACATATAGTTTTACCTTGTTGGATTGGTTCAGTATTGTATACAACAACCTATGGCGAAAGAATTAAACTTACTTATTTTTCATAACTTGGTCTTTGTAGACCCTTATAGATTCATTACATATCTTGTATCATAGATCTTAGGCTTCTATACGTAATATAGTTTTAATGGTTGAATATTCACCTACCCTCCGGCCTGTCTCCCCGATCTGGGCTCGCACAGCTCGCCGACCCCTCTCTCCTTGATTTCTAATTGTTGTTTGTGGGGGTCTTCTAAGCTCCCATATAGACCAAGTCTTGGTCCAGTTTTTAAAGTGTTTCTGAGAGTGGCTGCCAGATATTCGTTTGTATAATCCACCATATTTTTTAATTATGACCTCTCTGGACGTGGGAGGGATTTCCACATGCGGGCTTTTAGGCATCTAGCCGCTGCACACAGATATTTTTTACAGTTTGAATTTTGGGTATTAAACCCTGGGGGGAGGTTAAATAGGGCCGTAAATGGAGATAATTGGAGTGGTTGGGCATCACCTCTGCAATTACATTTTCACACACTTTCCAAAAGACCTGGATTTCAGTGCAGGTCCACCAGCAGTGTACTTTATCTGATGGCGCTTCATCGATTTCTAAACACATGAGTGAAATGTGGCTTTTATTTTATGTAGGAACAGCGGCTGCACCTCTTATTTAAATAAACCTTATTGTATCCTATTACTAACAAACATTTTCTAATGAATATTTTAAATATTTAGATTGAAGAGGAAGTCACAGACGTACAAGCCGCAGAAAATGAGTTTGTATTCCTTAAAAAGGTAACTATTATATAGAATCGCTGTGTAAATTAAACACAAAACAATTGCATACTTTTTGTTAACATCTCTTTACTAGGATGTGGATGGTGCATTTATATAATAAAACAGAACTGCAAACACGGGTGGATTCCATGGGGGTGAGGTCAACTTCCGGAGAGCTCTTTTGAGGCGGTAAAATAACGTTTTACATATTTTTTTAAAAACCTCCAACATTGACATTTAGAATTACATTAGTCATGGATTATTGTAATACAATATCAGTTATTTTATAAACCATGGTAAGTACCACTTTACTTATAGCATTATAGGGCATTAGTTTTAGTTCTTTTACTTTGTTTTAGCCTGTTCCTGATACTCTACAGGGAGATTCAATAAAAGTTCTTATCGTTAAAAATGGTGCTAATTTTGCCCCAACCAATCAGATTTTTTATTTAACATTTGAAAGCTACATCTGATTGGTTGGGGAAAATTAGCACCATTAATGATAGAACTTTATGGAACTCCCTGGTAATGAATTTCACAATTATTTTATTATTATTATCATTATGGATTTATATAGCGCCAACATCTTTCCGTAATCGCTTTTCAATTACATGTTAATTCCATCACATCAGGGCCCTGACCCAAAGAGCTTACAATCTAAGCACATTTATTTGACACATACAACCTATCAGTAGTCTTTATGATTGTGGGGAAACCGGAGTGCTCGGAGGAAACCCACGCAAGCACAGGGAGAACATACAAACTCCTTGTAGATTGTCCAAGGTGGAATCGACTTAGTTTTGTGAATTTGCTTTATGTTTTATTTAATTTGGTGTCTTTGATAAATGATTTTTGTGCAAAAAAATCGATTATCAAAGTCCAATGAAACTGGACTACTGGTAATGTTTAAACCATAGCCATATTGTCCTGCAAATGCCTATACACAACATGGAGTTGTGTTAATAACTAAATTGGTTATAGAATTATAAGTATCAGAACACACCTGTATTTTTTAATTATTTCACCTTAAGTGAGACAAGGCACGTTTCGGTCCGTGCCGGGGACCTTTGTCAAGCCAATGTTTGGCGATTGGACATTTTTACAAGGCTTCTATTATTTGGTTTTATTATTATGATTCTGTTTATGTTGCATTTATGTGTAGGTTTAATTTACATTTCATGATTTAATAGGAAATCACACAGGCTCCAGCTCAGATCTCTGATACCTCTGTCATTGTGTCCACTGGATATAACCGAGTCGGATTTGGATGGTATCATTGCAGAGTGAAGCTCAGTATATGGGAGATCGCTAACAGGAGCCGATCTGAGGCGGAGTCCTGGTATCCTCCAAGGTATGTGATCAATACTATATGGTATATGGGTATGTCATAGATTAAAAAAAATCAGCTTTTATTTAAAATTTCATGGATTTAACTTTTTTGTCAGTACGAAGACTGAACTCACATCTGTCGGCATGGCGATGATTTGCGCAGCACCAAGAATGAGATTGCCGAACTCAATCGATGTATTCATAGGCTTAAAGGAGAGATTGAATCTATAATGCACAGGTACTATAAGTGATTTGCTTGGCAGGGGGAAATGCTCATTGTCTGATTTTTCCATATTTAGAATATTCATTCAGGACATTGTAAACTAAACAACTAAAACCTCTGCCGTTTTATTAGAAACTCTTTTGAACTATTTTTCCGCTAAAATACACATTTACACGGAGACCATAAAACTTTTATATCGTTTAAATGGGTCTAATTTTGCCCCAACCAATCAGTTTTATTTAACTTTGAAAGCGATTGGTTAGGCAAAATTAGCACCATTTTAAACGCTAAGAACTTCTATTGAATCTCCCTGTGTGTAAAAAGCATAAGTTTACAACACGACAACCCCCATCATTATAATCGTGTAGCAGTTGTGTAAGTTGTGCTAGTTTCATTCTGGATTTGCAATTTTAAACAGCGTGCTAAGCTCGAAGGCGGCTATAGGGGAAGGAATAACGTGGAGAAATGGCTGTGAGAGATGCAAAGAAAAGTTATCTGACTTGGAGGAGGCATTGCAGAAAGCCAAACAGGAAATTGGCTCGCCAACTGAGAGATATCAGGACATAATGAATGTGAAACCTGGCTCTGGATATAGAAATTTGCCCACCTACGAGGAAACTGCTAAGGGGAGGAATGCAGGTCAGTGCATAGGATGAGGTAGAAGTCATAGAATAATTATACCAAGAATAAGTCCTTTGTTAAATTACATGTCTTTTTAGTAGAGATGGTCGAACTATTGAAATTCCGGTCCGTTTTCGAACTTTCCGAACTATTGGACAGTTCAAAAAAGTTCGAAAACGGACCCATTAATTCTAAATGGTAGGCAATAGTTGGAAAGTTCGAGTCCAAATACAACTAAATATTAATGGTAAGTCTAATGTAAATGCTGTGTGGACTGGGAAATGGTCTGGGGAGCATGTTCAATATCCAGAACGTTTCCCAAAATCGATTTTCTCGTCCCGCGAGCTACTTTCGTGCTTTCGCGTTTCGAGGTAAACGAACTTCGAGTAACATGACATTTTAACTCCGCCAGATCGATGCTCGCGTATAGGCTGGTAATGCGAATTTAACTCGCGAGATTCGATGTCTTCGCGCCTAGATCCATGTACCATTTTACCTTTTACGTCAGACTTCGAACGTTCAGACATTCGATAAACCTCGCAAAGTCCGGGAATATCGAAAGTCCCGCGTCCGAGATAGTTTCGAGAAGTTCCGCGTCCGTTCCTGAGACTCGAACAGTTCGTGCTCGAACCTCGAGTTCAGCAGTTTCTATGCCCTATCCCTAGTCTTTAGGGCAATGGGGGTGTCGCCCGACGTTTATCAAGACACCTTGGGAACGTGGTTTTTTTAAAGTGCACTATAATAACTTTTTTTGGAGAATGGTTAAAACTTGATCCAGACCCCACAATGTATACATACAGTTAGGCTGTGCCTTCTATGGTACTCTCTTCACCTATTTTTCCCCCCATAACACCTAAAATACATACAGACAACTTACAGAAAATTGCAAAAATACTATATAAATCTATTTAAAGAGCATGCCCCAAACATCACCCCTTCTAAATTATCAACAAGATTTTTGGTGGCTGTGACTAACCCCCACTTACGTCCGGGACTATTCCTGGACTGGCCAATGGAATTGCCTTCTTGCAAATGTGTCCTTCCCTTAGAAATGGCTGAACTCCCTGAAAAAATCCAAAAGGCCAGGAGTTCATAAAATCTAAAACTTCTGCCTAATATTAAGGTACTTAATGGGTAATTTAACTGTAGATGGCTAAGGGCCCTCGGAAATAGTCTGAGGAACAGTAATCAAATGCCCACAAAAATTCTGAAAAAACTACCGTCCAGGTACTGGAAACCATCATGCACTTCTTTTTTGGCATCCCCATCTATTTTTTGCGCTTTTTCGCCCTTTTTTTGTCTCTCTGACATTTCTCCTTCCCACATTTCCGCCCATCGTTTTCTGTTGGGTTGTCGGACCCATCCGCAAAACCTTCATCCGCCACTCCCGTTTCCGCCCCCCGGTTTCTGGTTTACGGGTCCCTCATCTCCTATCCCATTGC
Organism: Hymenochirus boettgeri; assembly: GCA_019447015.1. Classification (NCBI taxonomy): domain Eukaryota; kingdom Metazoa; phylum Chordata; class Amphibia; order Anura; family Pipidae; genus Hymenochirus; species Hymenochirus boettgeri. The sequence continues at coordinate 286,757,753 of CM033470.1, read as the reverse complement.
GCAAAGTCCTGACATACAGATGAGTCAGTGCCAGTACCAGGTTTACAAGAGTAACTTTGAGCCATGGTATAGGGAATTTATGACTAATTATAATTGGTCTTTTTTTAATGTAGTGGGTGCAATACATTTATATTTGAAATGTAAAAATAATAAATTGGTACAGAAGTAAAACCTTTACTTGAACAGGAATAGATTATCTAAAATCTCTGGGGGACCCATAGATGCCTTCTTTTACACAACATAAGTTTCAGGTAAAAAAAAACCTTGCAAACCAAATATCAAATGTGTTTATTTTCTATAGGCTCAACATGGGAAGGTGCAGATCTTGTAAAATCTGTAGTATAGTTTCTTCTTTTATTTTCTGGAATTTATCTCATTTGGTAAGTATTACTTACTATCCTATTTCCTTTCTTAGCAGCGTGTCAGCTCAAGTCATGGGGAGGTCACCATGGAAGCAGTTTACACCAGAACAGTGGGATGTGTTTATGGCAGTGGGACATGGAAGTGGGTGGGCCCATAGGTGGTGGAAGTGGTTTCAGTCTAGGGGTGGGGCTGATAATTTCCAAGGAAAGCATTCTCATGGCTCAGATCAAAAAAAAAAATGTAACCATTCGCATGTGGGCCAGCTCACTACCTAGAAATAGAATACTGATATTAATTGCATCCACAACCTTAAAAGCCTATATAGCCCATCAGCAAAAAAACAAAACAAACGGTATCTATTATTAAATTGCCTGTATTCCCAAGCTTAATGCTTTAACTTGCTAACATTCACTAACTTTTGTGTATATGTCCAATAAATACTAGAAAAGACAGACCTTTGGGGTAACAGTCCTCATATTGAGACATAACACATGCTTTCCGTATTACTAGACTAGTAATTACTAAGTTTCCTCTTTTGCCCAGATTCGTTAAAAACATAACAACAACGTATTTCGAGTTGAATCCTATTACAATTACAAAGTTATAAAAATTTATGGTGTACAGGGCCCTAGATATCACTGGGGGCCACTAGGCACACATCGATGTATAAATAGAAATGTAAGCTAAACTGGTTGGAGTTTTTTCCCATTTTTTACTGCAACTGAAAAGAATCAGATATTTTCTAATTTTCTATTGCTAATGTTTCAGACCTTTCTGATTTCTAAACAAGGTTTTCCATCTCATTTCAATTTTTTTTTTTTTTTGTATATTTGATTTCCCTAGTTTTTAAAGAAATTAACATGGTGTATGCAAATAAAAGTTTCTTAAAATCGTTAAAATTGTTGCTATATTTTAGCTTTTCAAATGTTAAATAAGTTTCTGTTTGATTGGGGAAAACTTACACCACCATTTTTAACGCATAAGAACTTTTATTTGAATCTCCCTGTAATTCAAAGACTCGAAAAGTTTGAAAATTCCGTCAGGATCGCAATTTTTTACAAACCGCCAGTGTCTGCCGAATCAGTTTTGCTTATAATCAGGGACTAATCTCTTAACAATTATTTGGAATAGTACTACATGCAGTAGACAAAAGATCTTGTTCCGGAATAAACACACTGATCCGCTGATGAATGCCACACCTGTGTGAATCATACAATTCATTAGTCACCTCACTCTTCTAATCTGTTTGGCACAGGGGGTAAGAAGAGTTCTTATGCCTAAAGCTCACAGACTTAAGGATAGCAATCTAATTCTTCAGAGGTCAATATAAATGATTTTAAATAACCATTTTTGGGCATTGGGAAAGGCTGAACTTCATATGTCTAAATAAGAGCAAAAGCCCGTATTTATGGTGATGGACACTAAGCATTAGTTGCCTGATAACGGTTTCCAGCTATTGCTTCATAACTACTTTCTTCCACAGCTTAGACTTCTGTTCTGGTCAATTCTGCTATAATTTACTATTTAGCCAAAATAAAAGTGTTCCAAATCCCTGGCACTCTTTGGATTTTTTCAACAAACTTTTTGGTGTTTAATTATATCAACGTTTCGGTGCTAAATTAACATTGTGCCCCTTCATGAGGTGCACATTCATCTGGATAAGGTGCACAATGTCAAGCACCGAAACGTTGATAATAAATAAACACAAAAGTTCTTGAAAAATCAAAGAGTGCCCAGGATTTGGACTGGCAATAGCCAATAAGGTGATCAAACACAGTTGATGAAATCACAAACATAAAATTACATCAAAACACTCAACAGGGAAGCAAATCTGTGACAATATAAAAGTGTCTAAACAAAGTATAAAATTCTGGCAGTTGCTTTACTTTACTTTTAAAATCATACGGATATCCATTTACTTATTATAAAAGAAAGACAATCTTTCTAAAGTGCATGGTCTGAGTGTAGCGATAAAAGTGTTAAAAGTGTAAACAGTGTTAAAAAATTCCCAGTGGGCTATTAAAAATCTATAGTGACTAAAATGATCATCTCAGGAGCATATTTCTCCATGGAACTGCACAATCTGTGCCTACCAAAAAAACAGATAAAGAAACATTATTTCCTAAAACACTATGCTTAGGACTCTATTTGTTTTCATGTGTAATCTTTTACATGTATCCATTTGGTCATATATTGATGCTCCTGTTTCACTTAAGTTTGCTCTTTACTTAACTGGCTTTGAATGTACTCTCTTAGCCATTATGGTACACATCGTGTCTGCGCGGATGTCGTACATATATAGCAGGAGACAATATAACAAATAATAAAAAAAAGAGGAATTTTATAACAAAGCTAGATCACACTGATTGTGTATAAAACAGTTATTCAATAAAAGTTCTAATCATTTAAAATGGTACTAATTTTGTCACAACCAAATCAAATGTTAGCTCAAATGTTAAATAAGATTTGATGGTTGGGGTAAAATTAGCACCAATTTAAACGATAAGAACTTTTATGAATCTCCCTGATAGTCTGCTACTGAGTTCAACTTGGTGCTCATGTATCCAATATTTGAAGAACTCTTACTACGATCCAATGGATTTCCCTGTTTTCGTCCATTGTTTACTGGATCCAGTTATGGGACACAAATCTGTTGTTAAATGGAAGTGTAATTACTCCTTTAGAAAGGGTTAAATCGACCATGAGTCATTAAGCCCATTAGGGTAAGTGTATCTAATCTTTTATCCAGATCGCTTCTGTTTTAATAGCAAAGTTTCATATGACTCCTCGTGTGGTTTCCTAACGGTGCCAAATTACACCCACCATTTTGAATTGGGACACTTGGGTTTTGCTCATGGAAATGTCTGGAGACAGAATTAGACATGGTTTGCCTGTTTTGTATTTCCTCAGTAAAAAACAAATTCCTAATATTCATTCTTGTGTTCCTGTACATGCACTTGTATGCTTGACTAGGTCGTCCTTACCTAGCCCTTGCCAAAAGGGCATTTGACAATATTAAATACATTGCTGTTATAACAGGTTGCACATTCTTATTCCAATCTTATGTCCTTTTGTGGGGGTGGCATATATATGCCACCAGCCCAAATGGAAATTACAGCAATTACAGACATGCATTGAAGATGTACCTTGTGTGTCTAACAGTAGTTGTGATGTCTTTTGTTAGGACAATGTCTGTATAAAGCCTAATACTGTGCCTCTTTATAGCTGAGATGGTATAGTGTAGAGAAGACTCTTCATTACTGGGGATCGTGCGAAGTATTACCCAGTATTTCTAATGACTTTCAATATATTCTTTTGGACTGTGTAATGTGTCACGAGAGTATGGTCTCCTCTAGTTTTCTAGCCCAATCCCGGTCAGCAAATAGGATAATTCTTCTTAGTGAGAGTCACTTGTATCTGGCTTTTTGTATTACTCTGGGGTCAGCTCCCCCTTTCAGTGAATCTTGTACTCATATTTGCTTTGCCGGTCAACGTTATCCAGTTCATCGAGCATATCGTGTAGCTCTCATGAATGGCTGCGTGGAATGCTGGAAAACAATTGGGATGTGATAACTATATTGGGATGTAGAGATTATTTTCGATCTGTTTCCTTTCGGTACAGTGTAGCGTGTAGTGTTAATGATCTACACACCAATTTACATCAAGGAAGTTATTCGGTTTTTGAGTAAACATTATGTGAATTTATGGATTGTGATGTGATTAGTTGTATACATCATCTATCTTAGGCTCTCTTTCTTGTCCTTCCATAATTTATCAATGTCATTACAAACCGAAAAATATGACAATATGTGTGGTTGTATTTTTCTGTCAGAAAAATCTCAATCGTTAGCGGTGACAAATAGGTTGCAAGCGATGGAGCTACCGAGGCACCCATCGACGGCCTTGGCACTGCACAAAAGAACTGGTTCCAAACCTGAAGTCAATTTTTCTGCAGTACAAAACCAAGAACAATCAAGTAAGAAGTATACTTTGGCAGTAGGTAAGTTCTCTGTCAACACATAAATTCTTATGCACTCCAATCCTCATCTTGGGGGATTGAGGGTTGTATAGGGATTCAATATCAATCCCACATAGAAGTATCCCATCTGGTACATTCCCCAATTTTTTGTAAATTTAGTAGAAAATCATAGTATCCTCACACACGTTTTTAACTGTTAAGCAATAGGTGTAGGATCTGATCTAACAATTGGGATAACGGCTCTAAGACTGAGCCAATACCCGATACTATCAGTCTCCCAGGTGGTTTGTTAACCGTTTATGGATTTTTGGGAGTATATATAGTATTGGGGTCTTGGAATCAGTAAATGGTATAATTTCCCAAACTGAAAAAGATTTCTTAACCACTGAGTTTCCAAGGACCCCAATACTATATATACTCCCAAAAATCCATAAACGGTTAACAAAACCACCTGGGAGACTGATAGTATCGGGTATTGGCTCAGTCTTAGAGCCGTTATCCCAATTTGTAGATCAGATCCTACAACCTATTGCTTTACAGTTAAAAACGTGTGTGAAGGATACTAATGATTTTCTACTAAAATTACAAAAATTGGGGAATGTACCAGATGGGATACTTCTAGTTGGGATTGATATTGAATCCCTATACACCTCAATCCCCCAAGATGAGGGATTGGAGTGCATAGAAGAATTATTGTTGACAGAGAACTTACCTACTGCCAAAGTATACTTCTTACTTGATTGTCTTGGTTTTGTACTGCAGAAAAATTACTTCAGGTTTGGCGACCAGTTCTTTTGGCAGTGCCAAGGCACGTCGATGGGTGCCTCGGTAGCTCCATCGCTTGCCAACCTATTTGTCACCAGACTAGAAGTTGAGATTTTTCTGACAGAAAAATACAAACCACACATATTGTCATATTTTCGGTTTGTAGATGACATATTGATATTATGGATAAAAAGATTAGATACACTTACACCTAATGGGCTTAATGACTCATGGTCGATTTAACCCTTTCTAAAGGAGTAATTAAACATTCCATTTACCAACAGATTGTGATCCCATAACTGGATCCAGTAAACAATGGACGAAAACAAGGGAAATCCATTGGATCGTAGTAAGAGTTCTTCAAATAATTGGATACATGAGCACCAAGTTGAACTCAGTAGCAGACTATCAGGGAGATTCAATAAAAGTTCTTATCGTTTAAAATGGTGCTAATTTTACCCCAACCAATCAAATCTTATTTAACATTTGAAAGCTAACATTTGATTGGTTGTGACAAAATTAGTACCATTTTAAATGATTAGAACTTTTATTGAATAACTGTTTATACTATACACAATCAGTGTGATCTAGCTTTGTTATAAAATTCCTCTTTTTTTTATTATTTGTTATATTGTCTCCTGCTTAATAGATGTACGACATACGCGCAGAACAGCATGTGTAACATAATGGCTAAAGAGTATTACAAAGCCAGTTAAGTAAAGAGCAAACTTAAGTGGAACAGGAGCATCTAAATATATGACCAAATGGATCAATGTAAATAGATTACACATGAAAAGAAACAAATAGAGTACTAAGCATAGTGTTTATGGAAATAATGTTTCTTTATCTGTTTTTTTGGTAGGCACAGATTGTGCAGTTCCATGGAGAAATATGCTCCTGAGAAATGATCATTTTATTCACTATAGATTTTTTAATAGCCCACTGGGAATTTTTTAACACTGTTTAACACTTTTAACACTTTTATCGCTAGCACTCAGACATAACACTGTTTAACACTTTTAACACTTTTATCGCTAGCACTCAGACATGCACTTTAGAAAGATTGTCTTTCTTTTATAATAAAGTAAATGGATATGACGGCCCTGTGGGTTGAAACGCATTGAGCCGGATTAAATGTTTGTAAATTATATGAAGTCCCTTATGAGTGCTTACTTTTGTGGATTTTGTTGCTACACTTTTTGGTATTAGCACCAGGGCGATCCAAACTTTAAAGGGCAGTGCGGTCATATTGAGGTGTATATAATATATGTAGCTCTGTGTGCAGCAGGCACTCAAGCTTCATTATTTGCCCTGGTGCTCATGATAATCCAATTATATAAAAAAGAGAAAAGGTTTTACTGCACACAAAGGAATTTTCAAAAAAAACAAACACATAGCATCTAGGACCTCAAGCCACACTCTTTTCTCCTTATATATATAGAGAGAGAAATAGATTGTGTCAGACAAATCTACTTGGTTTTTATGAAGAAGTGAGTAAGAATTTAGATTCAGGCATGGCAGTGGATGTGGTATACTTGGATTTTGCTAAAGCTTTCAATACTGTGCCACATAGTCGACTAATGTATAAGCTGAGTGCTCTTGGCCTAGAAAAAACATTTGTACATGGATAGAGAATTTGTTATTGTATCGCAAACAGAGAGTGGTGGTTAATGAAGCTACATCCATGTGGGCTTAAGTTCTAAATGGAGTGCCTCAGGGTTCTGTACTGGGGCCGCTTCTTTTTAATCTGTTTATAAAAAAACAGAAGGGGGAATTGAGAGCAAGGTCTTGCTGAAGACACTAAACTGTGCAGAACTTTGGAAACTTCAAGGATGTGCAATTACTGCAAGCAGACCTAGATAGATTATCAAAATGGGCAGCAGAATGGCAGATGAGATTCAATGTTGATAAATGTAAGGTGATGCATTTGGGATTTAATAATCCCTGTGCCACCTACACCATAAATAACTCTGTGTTAAGTGAATCTGTAATGGAAAAAGAATTTGGGGGTTCTAGTAGATAACAGACTTAGCTGTAGCAAACAATGCCAGACAGCAACAAATAGAACTAGCAAGATATTGTCTTGTATAAAGAGGGGAATAGATTCAAGGGAGAAAAATATTATTTTCCCTCTTTACAAGGCACTGGTCAGGCCTCATTTGGAATGTGTGGTGGAGTTTTGGAATCCCATATACAAAAGGGACATCATGAAAATTGAAGCAGTTTAGAAAAGGGCAACTAAAGTAATAAGGGGAATGGAGGGGCTTGACTGTGCAGGCAGATTAGACAAGTTAGGGCTGTTTACATTAGAGAAGCGGTGTTTGCGTGGGGATATGATTACTATATAAATATATATTAATGGGCCATACAATAAACTCTCTGATGCATTGTTCATTAATAGGTCATATCAGAGGACACGTGGACATCCTTTAAGATAAGAAAGGAAATTTTATCTTCAGGTTAGGAAAGGTTCCTTTCCCCCTCTTTTTAGCTGTTTTCCTTCCTCTGGATCAACAGTTAGGTAGGGTTAAAAAGGAGGGTGAAACGTTGGACTTGATGGATGTAAGTCTTTATTCAATCTCATTTACTATATATATATATATATATATATATATAGTTAAAAATAATGTTTACAAATTCAGCATGAGAGGATATAGTCAAAAATTTATTGAAGAGCAGAAGAATGCGAGGCATATGGAAAATGTATATATAATTCCTGGGCACATTATACTTGAATTTTATCAGTTTTATTCTCTATGTTTCAATGTCTCGCAGGACATTTCATCAGGACCTGATGAAGATGTCCTGTGAGATGTCGAAAAGTTGAGAATAAAATTGATATAATTCAAGTATAGTTTTCCTGAGAATTGATTGAATTTATCAATGGATTATAGACGCAGTGAAAAAAAACTGTGTAACCTGGGGGCACCTGTGGATGTATGTGTATAAATTGGACGACTGTAGTAGAGATGTCTGAACTTCGCAAAATCCGGTCCGCTCGAGGATCCGCGAATTTTCGAAAAAAATTAGAAAATTCGAAAATCCGCGAGTGGACCCATTAAAATGAAAAATACCCTAGAAATTACGAGATGTTTCGTATTTTCGAAAACTTTCGAAATTACGGGTTTTCGCGTATTTTCGAAAATCCGCCGTTCGCGAATGGGATAAATCCGCGTATATATAAAAAAGGATGTAGTGCAACATGCAGAGAGGTCTTAGTACACAACACAATTGTCATCAAGTGTCTTGACACTTGATAAAGGACTACTCAGTCCAAAACATGTTGTGTGTTTTGCTCCAATAATGAGCACCATTTGCAACTACAATTGTTTTGTGTACTAAGACCTCTCTGCATGCTGCACTTCATCCTTTTTTTACTGATTACTGCCTGGGCAGGGCAAGCAGCATGACTGGAGGCAGCCATTTTACAACCTAAAAGTGTGATCTCATTTGATTGCAGCTGTGTATATATATATATATATATATATATATATATATATATATATATATAGTAAATCCCAGGGAAGGAGCACTCGTAGGACTTTTTGCAAATTTTATTCTATCAACACGTTTCGGCTATACACTTAGCTGTCCTCAGGATACAAACTAACAACAAAATGTTGTTACGCACATGTGATAGTTCGGATGATTCGCCCTCAGATACTGACAACTCCCCACGCGTAGGTACTGGGGAGAAAGATGCCCTAAACAGCAGTAATAATCCCTCTTTTTTAGGGGTAAGTACCCGCTCTGGAGGACGTCGAGACGCGGCACGAGAAAAACCAGGAGGGGAGGCCAAAAGAGTGGCAGGCAAACCACCTCGGTTACGGCGACCCCTCAACTAGACCTTGTTTACAATTTAAGCCAACATGCCTTAACACAAGATGAATATATCCTACTTAGCAAAGGACTTACCTTTATACCCACACCAAAATATGATCCACTCGAGGATGAGGTGGATCTCTTTAGATTTCAAAGGTCTTTAAAATTAAAAGACTATTTTCGTCACACCATCCAATCATGTTCTCCATTTAGAACGCCTAGTAAATTTGAGCCACCCAACACTGCTCCAGCAATACGAGTATTTTCTAATATGGTCAAAAAAAGACATTGAAACATCCCCAGTGGATAGAACACAGCGAGATAATCTCACGAAAGGAGAAAGAATTTTAAAAGCCTTAAAGGAGGACCCTAATGTGATCATTTGTCCAGCGGACAAAGGCGGATCAGTGGTTCTACTGGACCGCCAGTATTACACGACAGAACTTACCACACAATTGGAAGATTCTAAGACCTACATAAAACTTAATAAAGATCCTACATTAGGCATTAAAAAGAAATTGGACGAAATAATCCATATGGCACACAGGGCCGGATGGCTCAGTGAATCGGAGGTCAGATTTCTTATTACAGCAGCTCCCAAGGTGCCTAATATCTACTCAGTGCCTAAGGTACACATAGTGTCCTCTAGGGGATCGTTGCTCCAACCTATTTCCATTTTTGTTGACCACTTCCTCCAACCGTTGGTCACCAAAATGAGAACATACTTGCGTGATAGTCGACAGTTACTTGAAGTATTGGCCCAAGGGTCCCCTCGACAACACTACTCTCATGACCTTGGATGTACAGAGTTTGTACACTATAATTCCCCAGTTGGAGGGAGTAGAAATATGCAGACAGGCGTTGGTGCGGGGAGGACACAAACAACCCCCAATAGTTTCTTATGGAGTTATTACAATTTTAGTTGGAGAACAATTACTTTCAGTTTGAAAATGCCTATTACAATCAAATAGCTGGCATGGCCATGGGGTCTAACATCGGACCCACCTTCGCCAATCTTTATATGGAGGATTTCTAAACAAGATTTATCTTCCCTGAGTTTGGGCATAAATTGCAAATTTTTCTTAATTATCCTTTGGGATGGTCCCTACGAAGACTGCATACAATTCCTTAACGGCCTTAACAACCAGACCCCCGAAGTTAAATTTACCATGGTGGCACATGAAAGGACGGTTGATTACTTGGACTTGAGAATCACAAAAACATCTCAGGGCTTTCAGACTAGCTTGTTCTCGAAACCTACTGACAGAAATACTCTACTTCATGCTTCCAGTTATCATCCATTCCATCAACAAAAGGGAGTCTTAATCTCCCAATTCTTGAGAGTCCTAACTAATAACACTAATGAAATGATAGCTAATAAACAATTGGGTGAAATGACCAATACATTTATTGCACGATGGTATCACCCTAATTTAGTAATCACACAACTAGAAGCTGCTATTCACAAATATAAGCACCAGCGTATTGAAAAGATTAATAAGGGTGATAGAGCGAATAACCAGATCCCTTATGTCATGCAATATTCCTCACATAGCAATGACATAAAGCACAGCGTCAGGAAACACTGGGAACTCTTTAGCGCTAATAAAACACTACCTTTTGAACATAACCAACCAGTATTTGCATTTAGGAGGGCCCGAAACTTAAGAAATATTTTAGTGAAAACCAAGTTGTCCAAGCCCCAATCTGTTCAAGGTCTTACATGGCTTGATTACAAAAAAGATGACTGTCACAAATGCACAGGCTGTCAAGCGTGCAGCTATATGATCTCGGGGGTAGATTTCCCGCATCCAGGTTCAAAATACGGCACAAGTTATCATGTCTTAGTACAGGTGCCATTTATTTTATCACATGCCCTTGTAGCATGTACTATGTGGGTAAGACCATTACCTCCCTAAGGGATAGAATGGCTAATCATCGGGCTTCCATACGGGCAGCCCTGACATCTAAAGAAGGTGCTAATAACCCTGATCCCCAGAAGGAACAAAAATATGGGAACAATCTGTTGCTAAGCATTTTAAGGAAAGAGGACATTCCCTAGCCACATTTAAATGGATGGCTATTGAAAAAATTGACAACGTCCCCAATGTAGCTGAAAGGGGACGCTTATTACTCCAGCGTGAAGTATTTTGGATAAAAAAGTTAGGCACTTTAGCACCCAGGGGGCTCAATGAACAGTTCTCGTTATCATGTTTTTTATAAGATTAGGGCAGTCCCTTACCTCCTGGGATTACTTATATCCTTCTGTTTCTGTTTACTCCATCTTAACGTTACCCCTGATCCATCATCTATTCATCTCATCCTTACGCTGTCCTTTCTATATTTATTGACTTTCGCCCTAAATTATGATGAGTGGTCTTGTTTAGTGGGTTCCCACCTAGATGACTCTGCTATTTATAGATTTTATGCAGCAGCCTCGCATGTCTATTAGCAGAAACGATTTCATTAAGAAACCTGATACTTTTTACATTTTTTTTTGTATTCTTTTAAGCAGAAATTGTTTCTTAAAGAATTTTGATACTTTACCTTCCTATAAGCGATTGTTAGAGTAGAAATGCTCTTGGTGTATTAGCAACTATATTTTTTTTAAAAAGTAAGAGTGATTGTATTTGTATTGCACTTCTAACTGTTTTTTATCTTTTTTATCCTTTTTTACACAGCACATGGTACATATTTATACATAATTATGGTATCTCTATTTTATTAATTGTGGTATATTGTATATTTAATGTTCATCGCTAGCACGTATGATGCACGTCATCACTTGAGGGCCTTGGCTGGGATTAGCCTTATTTGCACTAGCATTTTACCTGATCATCACATAGCCCAGCACTACTAGGGTTAAATGCACGAAGGGAGTGTCTTGGTATTGGGGGCGGGGAACCAAGGTTTTATTAACGCACATTTTGTTGTTAGTTTGTATCCTGAGGACGGCTAAGTGTATAGCCGAAACGCGTTGTTATAATAGTTACTTCACTACTATTTGCAAAAAGTCCTACAAGTGCTCCTTCCCAGGGATTTACTGTTTGATGATTGCGGGAGGCACCGAGGCACTATGAAGACTACGGCGTGAGTGCGGCACTTTAGGAGGATTTATATATATATATATATATATATATATCTCAATGCTATTATTTGTTCTCTAAAATCATCTTTGTTTCATCAGTATAAAATGTCTATAAAACAAAACATTTAATGAATATTGGGTTACAAAATGCATAAATTATTAGTCAGTTACTACTAAAAATTATGTAGACACACCTATAGATGTTAATGCCTCATCTTTTTACTGTACAATGTAATTGTGTATTTAATATCAGGGTGGTTCCAATCATGATACATTTAAACTGCCTGTCCAGCTGATATATTATTCACTTTGAATGGGTAAAACATTCAAAAGTTTAAAGGACATATCTGTTGTATTCAGTTAGATCAACTGGATTTGACGTTTAGTTCTTGAAGACGTTTTGTTAGTCACACTGGGTTAGCAAGGTTTTTTAGTTTTTTGCAGTGCCTAGGAAATATCCAAAATTTTCTGAATATAACTCAGTGGTTCATAGAAACAGAAATTGATTCACTGAAGATAGACAGGATCATTACATCAGGATCAATGGTTTGGTCATCCTTCCCATTTTACCCTTCATGCTATTAAGGTAGCAGTGTATGTTTTTAGAAGCTATTTTTCTGACAACATTACATAGTAGACGAATGTATATTCCAATAGCCAGGCTATTGGACAATCAAACCTTTCTTATTTTTGATTGCACAATTCTAGTATTGAACTTTCTTTCCCTTGATTATCTGATTTGAACTGAACCGGACCAGACAACTCACAGGATGGTGGACAAAATCTCTTACCTCAATGATACCACATCTGTTCTACTTCTTGCATCCTGTATCTTTCATTCTAACCATGAATGTGTTTAATATGATCAGGTCTCTGTGTAATAGACCTGATTTTATTGTCTATATCAATTAAATAAAAAGGTTAATTGATGTTGTAAGTTTGCTTAATAGTAGAAAATGCTCAAATACAAATGTCCAAAACAGTAGAATAAAGTGTAATAATTGTAGTTTATTAAACATTTTTTGAATCACAGAGCTCTATAGTAGATCCCCTAAATAAATTTTCTGAATAAAACTAAAAATTGTAAACACACAACAGTTATGTTTCTACAATAAAGTAATTAATCAAGTGCATTGTTTGTTCTGTATGGTCTGACTGCAAAGTCTGATCTTCCGTGAGTAATTCTGGCTCCTGATTGAAAATGTCTGATCTATAATTATTAGTGCTAGCTCCTGATAGGTAAATGTCTTATCTTTCACGAGTAATGCTGGCTTCTTATTGGAAATGTCTGATCAATCATAGTAATGCTACCTCCTGATAGGTAAATCTCTGATCTTTCACAAGTAATGCTGGCTTGGCTTCTGATTGGAAATGTCTAATCTATCATTAGTAATGCTAGATTCAGATGTCTTATCTTCCATGAGTTATGCAGGCAAAAATGATAGGAAAAATGTCTGATCGTAATGATTAATGCTAGCTCCTGATTGTAAATATCTGATCTTTCATTAGTAATGCTAGGTACAGATGTGCGATAACACCCGCAATACACAACTGTCGGACAAACAGCAGTTACAGCTTACAATTGGTTTATGTATGGGTGTTAGGCCAGCAGATCATTAACTTAACCTGACTTAACACCCATACACATCTTTGCAAAGCTTAAAGGGCATGTCCACCCCCAAAACTAAAATTTAACCCCTTACTGGCCACATCAAGTAGTTTAAAACAATCCTTACCTTACATTCCTGCTCAAAATAGTTCCCCTGCTGTGCCCCTCCAAAGTCCAGGAAACTGCTGTGTAGGAGCAGTGTGTGACTCATGCTGTGCCTGAGACTTCCTCAACCTCATCAAGGTTGAGGCATGCTCAGTGCAGCCCTCCCTGCCTCTCAGCCAATCACGGACGCGGCTGCCGGTCCCGCCCCCTGCTTTCAATTCCATGCAAGCAGAGGGCCTGAACACTGCAGCAGGGGAGAGAGGGCAGGTAAGTAAGAATCGGGGGACTTTCTAACAATTATATTAATGCGGTTGGGGCTGGGGGAGCATGCCCTACCACATATCAAAAGTTAAATTTTGGGGTGGACATGCCCTTTAAGGCTAGCTCCTGATAGGTAAATGACTGATCTTCTCTCACCTCTCTTTCTGGTTCCTTGCTCTTCCAAATAGAAGCTGTCAATCATAGATGTAACAGATGTCATCACAGCCAATGACTGAATTTTATTTCCCTAGCTGCCTCCTCTGAGCATGTACAAGCTTGCAAAAAAGGGAGAGCTGGTAGAGGAGGCAGAAGAGGCAAAGGGAAGGGGAAAATATAAATGTTGCTACATAATAGACTAGCCTTACATCTCTCAGCTTTCAAACTATTATAGTTTTGGGATTTGGGGGGGGCTTACCTATATGTTTATATTTTTGATTGAAGGGTGAACATTCCCTTTAAACTGTGGTTTGGTTACAATTTAAAATGCTAATTCATGTCTGTTTGCATGTCTAAGCAAAGATTTAATTGTTGATTTATTGTTCATGCGGAATTACACAGTAGCTGACACAATTAGAGGTACAATTAGAATAGATTTCTGCGAGCATATATATTTTGTTTTCCACTGTTTACATTAAAAATTGAACCACCAATAACAGATTTGACTCCACCAGCAACATTTCCTTTCGGGCCAGTTCCTTGGTTGATGCAATAGCCTGATCTGTTAGCACCTGTAAATATGCATAATGGTAATTATATAATATTGACAGATCATGAGAAATACAGTATAGTCAAGGCAACTGACAAGGAATTCTTACCTAGATTCATAGTTTCAAAACTTCCACCTTGCCCTCTTGGACTCTCTTCTGTGATCCTGTCATAGTAAATATAAACCTTTGTGATTACTCATACCTCCCAACTTTGGAATGCCTAATGAGGGACAAATGTAAAGTGGCAGAGCGTGCGCCGATTTTTTTTGGCCACGCCTATTTTTCCAAAGCCGTTTTTTTTTTTAAGGCAACGCCAATTTTAAAGACCACTACTGCCATTTTACATTATTGACCTAACTACACTGGCTAATGAACTGGAGGGCTTACTACACTGGGTAATGAACTGGAGGGGCTGACTATGCTGGGTCATAATGAACTGGAGGGGCTGACTATGCTGGGTCATAATGAACTGGAGGGGATAACTATGCTGGGTCATAATGAACTGGAGGGGCTGACTATGCTGGGTCATAATGAACTGGAGGGGCTGACAACACTGGCTAAGGAACCCAAGGGCACTGGCCAATGAATCCGAGGGCAGTTTTTAACAGAAGCAATGGAAGGGATGTGTCAGAGCTGGTAAAGTAAACCAGTGGTGACTCACTATACGTTTTTGTTAACAACTATTTTCTGCCATTAAAAGCAAAAAGCAGTCACAGTCAGTGTCAGGCTGGTTACCTGGGTACTGCCAGCACCCACAATGCTTTGTGCAATCCAAGTGTCAGAAGTAACGTACCTTAACAATAGAGGAACAATCAGAGTATTTGTTTTTCTTTTATATTCCATTTATTTTATTCTCACTATTTACTGGTCCTTCTCTCCCCCCCTTTTCCACTTTCAATCTGCATTTTACTTCCACACTCTATTACACACTCACAAATGCACACACTGTCACACACATACATTCTCTCTCACATACACTCACACGCTATCACATATACTATCACTCACATACATTTACTCATACACTATTACACACATTCTCTCTTTCACACGCATACACTATCACATGTACTATCACTCGCACACACATTTACTCTCTGCATAAACACGCTATCTCACTTATAAATTGCCACAATCACAAATTACTTAAACACACACACACTATAACACACTTGCATATACACTCACTCATACACTGACACAATCACACACTCACATATACTGACACAATTACACACACACAATCACACACTCACATATACTGACACAATTACACACACACACAATCACACACTCTCACATATACTGACACAATTACACACAATCACACACTCTCACATATACTGACACAATCACACACTCTCAAATATACTGACATAATTACACACACAATCACACACTCGCATACATACTATCTATCACATTCACACTACAGTCAGATAAGGATGAGAAGGGAGGAAAATGCAGCCAGACATGATGGGGTTAACTAGGGAGCTTATTTACAGCTCTGGCCTCCCCACTTAGGGTGAGGCCACACTGCAACGCACAGGAATCGCACACACAATCGCGAGCGTTATCGCACGCAATTGTGTGCGCGATTCTTGCGTGTTTCGCGCTCGCGTTTTGCGCATGCGTTTTCGCTTTTCGCGTTATGGACACGCATGCGTTAACGCACCAAAAATGGTGAACGCATGCGTTACCAAAACGCGAACGGACGCGCAATCGCATGCGCATCAGAAATCGCGGGAATTTTTGCGTTCCCGCGATTTCCATTTTAGCGAAAATTGCGGGCGCAAACGCACGAAAAACGCGCTAGTGTGGCCTAGCCCTTACTTCTAACACTGAGCCAAAGCTGTAAATCGGAACTGCTCACTCACTGTTTTATATACCCAGCAAGACTGCTACACTGTCACCGTCCGCTCACATGCGTTCAATTAACATGATCTGATCAGTACTTTGTCCGGCCGGCCCTGCTGTTCAGCAGTAACTGAATGTGAAGGAGTGGGTGTGCCTGTAAGAACTCCTTCACATTAGCTAAGTTCTTACCGGCCGGGCAGTGTATCAGACTCTATAAAGTTTGTTTTTTTTAAATAAAACGGAACCTCCAGTTTTTAAAAAAAAAATTCTTAATGCGGGGACAGTGGGAAAGGTCCAGCAAAACGGGACAGTCCCGCCGAAAACAGAACTGTTGGGAGCTATGATTACTACTAGTTATAAAGATTGTAGTGTAAGCACAAATAGCTACTTATATCTTACTGAGCTGCAATATTACACTGAGCTGCTTACCTGCTCTCTTCTCCTTCTAGCAGTTTCCTGTAGGTGGCAATTTCAATATCAAGGGCCAGTTTCACATTGATCAGCTCCTGGTATTCACGCAATTGGTAAGCTATTCCCTGCTTGGATTTCTGCAGAGCGGCTTCCAGTTGGGACATTTTTTCTTTTGCATCCTTTATGGTAATTTCTCCATGTTCCGTATTTCCATTAATATTGGTCTGCAGCTTGGAGCACTAGTTTAATGAAAAAGGTGTTTGCAGTCTCTGGTTTCAGAGGCAATCAGAACATTAACAAATAGACAAATTGTCTATATGAATTGAGTAACCTCAGAGATCTCAGTATTTGTATTTGCTGTTGTGAATAAAAAGGTGCCCAATTGTTTTTATAATTTAAGATAAGGTAGGGAAAGAAAGGGAACCCAGGACCATGCTGGGGCATAGTCAGAAAAAAGTTATCAGCCATATATGCTCGTGCATTGCAATCATCTAATGGGAAGACTAATCAGCACAGGCAGATGACAGCCTAGTGCCGTTTTGTGGTAATATTTTCAGCAGTACCTACCTTGCCTATAATTGTAACTATTGGCCACCTAAGAGTTTCAAATATAACTACCCTTTAAGATAAAACAAGAATCATGGTGGACAGGCACAATTGGTCCTTTTAATTCCAGATCAAGATCTGCAAAGATCCCTGCGTAATGCCTGTAAAGCTGTACAATTGTACAACTGTTATACAAATTCCCTCTGTTTGCCGACAATCGTATGTGTGTGGCTGCTCGGTTGGGTATCACTTTTGGTCAGCGGAAACTGCTATTCATTAAAGATGGCCGAATTTTCAAAAGTTCGGTTTGTTTTTAAACTTTCAAACTATATGGAAAGTTCGAAAAGTTCGAACAGTTCGAAAAGTTCAAATAGTTCGAAAAGTTCGAATGAAATACAATTAAAATATCAATGGTAACTTAATGTAAATGGCTGTGGGATCTGGGAAATGGTCTGGGGAACATGTTCGAATATCCAGGACTTTCGAAAAATCGATTTTACTCTCACCCACGCTACTTTCGAGCTCCCGCGTTCGATAATTATCCCATGAACGACTCACAGATTCGAGAATTCGATATTTACTTGCGTATAACTATGCAGAGCTTTGTAAACTTCAAGGATGTGCAATTGCTGCAAGCAGATCTAGATAGATTATCAAAATGGGCAGCAGTATGGCAGATGAGATTCAATGTTGATAAATGTAAGTTGGTGCATTTAGGGTTTAACAATCCTGATGTCACCTACACCATAAATAACTCTGTGTTAAATGAATCTCGACTGGAAAAAGATTTGGGGGTTCTGATAGATAACAGACTTAGCTATAGCAAACACCAATGCAGACAGCAACGACGGAGCTAGCAAGTTACAGGGAGATATTATAAAAGATCTAATGGTTTAAAATAGTGCTAATTTTGCCCTAACCAATCAGATCTTATTTAAAGGGACTGTAAACTCCCCTAAACCCCAAAAAATAACTATATGCCATTCGTTTCTATTATTCACAGGGAGGTGAGAACGCTTATTCTCACCTCCCTGGAATAATAGGACGCTGGGGGACCTGGAACTACCTTTTCCCGCCACTCCACTCACAGCCACTCCTTCACTAAACAGCTGTTCTGTCCTGATCACGCGCCCTATCTTTTGTATTGGCGCGCATGCACCTAAGATAGGGCGCACGGTCGGGACAGAGCGGCTGCCAGTGAAGGAGCGGCTGCGAGTGGAGTGGTGGTAAGGTAAGTTCCAGGTCCCCCGAGCATCCTATTATTCACAGGGAGGTGAGAATAAGCGTTCTCACCTCCCTGTGAAAAATAGAAACGAATGGCACATAGTTCTAACATTTGAAAGCTAACATCTGATTGGTTGGGGCAAAATTAGCACCATTTTTAACGATAAGAACTTTTATTGAATAACCCTGATTGTCTTTTATAAAGAGGGGGAATAGATTCAAGAGAAAAAAACATTAAACTCCCTCTTTACAAGGCACTGGTTAAGCCTCATTTGGAATATGCGGTGCAGTTTTGGAATCCCATACACAAAAGGGACATCTTGGAAATGGAAGCTGTTCAGAGAAGGGCAACTAAAATAATAAAGGGAATGGAGGGGCTGTTATTAGCAGGCAGTTAGACAAGTTAGGGCTGTTTACATTAGAGAAGCGGTGTTTGCGTGAGTGGAGAAATTGTCTTACCTTTTATAGAAATAAATTTTAATGGGCCATACAATAAACTCTCTGTTGCATTGTTCACTAATAGATCATATCAGAGGACACATGGACATCCTTTAAGATTGGAAGAAAAGAAGTTTCATCTTCAGGTTGGGAAAGGCTTCTTTACAGTGGGAACGGTGAAACCATGGAACTGTCTTCCAGCAGATGTGGTAGTGGCAAGTTCATTGAATAGCTTTAAAAGTGGGCTAGATAAGTTTATAAAAAATATTGAGATTTACTGGTATTAATACACATACTGCAGTTCTAGTTGGTACAGGGATACTATATAATATTGAGAATTACTGGTATTAATACATATACTGTAGTTCTGGTTGGTACGGGGATACTATATAATATTGCAAATTACTGGTATTAATACATATGCTGTAGTTCTGGTTGATCCAGAGATACTTTCCCTTTTTTAGCTCCTTTTTTTTTTTGCCTTCCTCTGGATCCACTGTTAGGTAGAGTTAAAAAGGAGAATGAAAAGGTTGGACTTGATGGACGTATGTCTTTATTCAATCTCAATTACTGTTACTATGTTAAAGGGTATGTCCACCCTTAAAACTGTTTTTTGATATAGCCTTCCCCCTGGTTCCCAGCCCCAACCGCTTCATTTTTAGGTTAAAGTGCCCCAAACTTTTACTTACCTCCCCTCTTTCCTCCGCAGCGCTGCTGGCCCTCTTCTTGCGAGAAAATGCAAGCAGAGGGCGGGACCGGCAGTCCGTCGTCGTGATTGGCCGACGGCGGCTGCCGTCATTCAGTGCAGCGGAGAAAGAGGGGAGGTAAGTAAAAGTTTGGGGCACTTTCTAAACCTAAAAATGAAGCGGTTGGGGCTGGGAGACCAGGGGGAATACTATATCAAAGGGGATTGATGCTAGGGGGAGGGAATCCAGAGGGGGAGGGAGAGGGAGCGGGAGGGAGGGGGAGAAGGGCTGCAGTACGCATGCCAAACTTCTCCCGGAGGCCAGATAGGAGGCAGAATCTTATATGGACTCTGATATCCTCCTGGTGGGCAGTTTTTGTGACTTTGGGGGGGGACTACAGGAGAACCTTATGGAGCTGGGATGTGAGGTAAGGATTAAACTACACTACATGATGGGGCCAGTAGTTGGGGGGATTATAGTTTTGGGGGTGGACATGCCCTTTAAGTTTCGCACTATGAGGTAGCGCAAAACGTAACAAAAGGGGTTTTGGCTCGGTAGCACAGCACTAATTCCAAAAACATTTGGAAACGGCGCTGTATGTATGTATGTATGTATAGTTTATTTATAAAGCACAACTTGGGGATGCAGTGCTGTACAGTAACAAAATACAATGAAGTCATTCAAGGGGAACAAATGCATAGATCAGTACATAAATATATACATTATATAAATTATGTAAACGGAAGTGCTAGAGCTTTGCCACAAGAGGAAAGGAGGTCCCTGTCCTGTAGATTTTACAATCTAGTTAGGTGGGTAACATACAAATACAATGGAGTGGGTATAAGTACTGGAGTGAGATGTATGCAGTGCAAATAAAACAATCATATACTGTGCTGGTTACCAGATAGGTAGGATGTAAGGATATATTTAAATCTGCTTATTGAGGTTTCTTGACGTAGAGAGAGGGGTATAGAATTCCAGAGGATGGGAGCTACAAGAGAGAAAGGTTTAAGGCGAGAGGAAGCAGTCCCAGTGGGGGGTCTGTACAGGAGCTGGTTCTGCGATGAGCGGAGGGTACGGGCAGTAACATATGGGGAGACTAGGGAGGAAATAAAAGGAGGAGCAGCAGAGCGAAGGGATTTAAATGTTAGGAGAAGGATTTTGTATATAATGTGCTGTTTACAGAGGTACAGAGGAGATGTGGGATCCGTTTTTTTAGAGAGCAAAACAATACGCCTCACTCCAGCACTAATACCCATTCCATTATATCTGTATGTTACCCACCTAACTAGATTGTAAGCTCTACAGGGCAGGGACCTCCTTTCCTCTTGTGGCAAAGCTCTAGCACTTCTATTTATAGAATTTATATATTTATGTACTGAACTATCTATGTATTTATCCCCCTTGTATGACTTTATTGTATTTCGTTACTGCACTGCGTCCCCAAGTGGCGCTATATAAATAAACTATACATACATTTAATAGACATTTTACTCGCGGATTCGATAATTCGATATTTAACAGCGTATTGGTATAATAGACATTTTACTCGCATATTCACACGCCTCGAATGTTCTAACATTTGATCATTTTCGAAAGTCCGGAAAATAA
This sequence comes from Hymenochirus boettgeri, assembly GCA_019447015.1. NCBI lineage: Eukaryota > Metazoa > Chordata > Amphibia > Anura > Pipidae > Hymenochirus > Hymenochirus boettgeri. The sequence goes on along the minus strand of CM033470.1, from coordinate 286,736,281 downwards.
TGAAAATGCGGGTCCGGGATAGTTCGAGAAGTCCGAGTCTGTTCAAACTCGAATAGTAGAATGAATAGTAGAACACGAGTTTGAGCTCTAGTCCATCTCTACTATTCATCTTTTTTATGTTGGCTGACGCACAACTTACATTTGTACAGGGCCTGACTCATTGTATATTGGGATCCTTTAAACCGTGGCTGTTTCAAAACAATAGTTTAAGGGGCTATCTACAGGATTGGAACCCTGGGCAGTTTCCCTGTTTTCTCACCCAATGTCATCAATAGTTTCTTTATTAAGCAAATACCACAGCAAATCATTTTATTATGAAACATTTGTGGTCCCAAGCTAGATTAGATCAAGTGTAGTTCTAGCATGGGACTGAGTAAGTTTTATTTGTCTGGAGAGAAGATCAGATTCACACAACCACACAAATGTAAGTGCAATGAGGAGTCAACTATGAAAACTGCTTTTCTTTATATAGGTTTATTCAAGTTTTAGCTGAATTGAATAATGTATCACTTGACTTTATATTTCATCTGCTTCCTTAAATACAATCTGTCAAATCCAGAAAATTATTAATCAACTTCCCTTCTCAGTCTCTCATGTATAAAGTTAATTACATGTACCCATTTATGACATGTATGGCATAAATTAATCCAATGAAGGAGGGACTGAAAAGAAACTGATATTTAAAGTTTCACTTACTGCATCTATAATAAGATGGTCTACAAGGGGAACTGATATACCATTTAATTCAGAAAACATGGGCAATATTTCATTTCCATCTCCTTTAAATCTGTTCTGTTGCTCTTACTCACCTGATTCTTTACACTGTTGATTTCAGAGCGAAGCCTACTAACCAGACTATTTAGCTTAGAGATTTCCATTTTGGTTTTACTCAGATCATCGACGTGTCTCTCTGCATTTACCTGTAATTTTTTGTACTGTAAAACAAAGAGAATCTCACACCAAATGGGACTAAGTTTATCATACAATGGAAAATATTTTGTGAACAATAAAAATAAACCTTGTGACTATCTGTGCAGAGATAAACCCCAAATCAAAATGGCAGATAGAGACTGAGACGCCCTTTAAATCCATACCTGCCACTTCCTGCATGCGCAGTGGGACTCTACCCCCTCCCTTCCTCCGGGTCCCTCTGTGGCGGGGGAGGTAGGGGGGAGGTACCCTTTTACAAGCAAAGCAAGTAATATTCAAATACAAAATCTATCAAGAAATATTGCTAAAAATGACTCAAACTGTAGTAAAAATGAAATTCTTAACCCAACAAAGGATGACAGTGTCTAGGGGTAGAATTATAGGAATGAATTACTGTTAAATCTCCTTCATTATAGATTTACTAATTCAAATAAAAATAGCTGATTTGATTTTCTATTTTTAATAGGGTTAGACAACACTAGTGCTATAGTGCTAATGACACTAAGGGGCACATTTATATAGCACTGCTGCTGTGTTTTCAGTAGATTATAATTCTGCCAGACTATCCAATTTTCATTCAGAAAGTGGAAACATTTCAGTAGCTGGGAAAACGATTCTACTAAATAATTTTTGCTACTACGGAAATGTTGCCTCTTTATAAATACAGCTCAGCTGTAAATGACGGCGGAAAAGATAAACTGAAAAAATGTGTAAGGTTTTCTACTAATAGCTCAATATCACAGAACAGAAAAAAGATGATCAATACACATTTAGGACCCCATAGACTATCATAATATCTGTGCTAGTGTATATTATATAAGCAAAGGGGTTTAAGGTACTGTACAGGTTTATTATCATAAAAATGAAAAGGCTCCCAGCCATGGTTAGGTTATAACAAATAACTATGGGTCATTGTTCTGGACTGAGAGCTTACTATCTAAAATACAAGACCTCCAATTAAAGGGCTGGGATGGGGGTGCTACTACCAATGTGGATGTGGGACATATAGTGGCATTGCTACAGATCTGACCCAAATATCAGTTCAAACCTAGAAAAAAAAGATGATCACTGCATATGTCAGTGCCCATATTGTTTTAAAGTATCTACACTTATGCTTTCTATCCATTTATCTATCTTTTAATAAATCTATACTTTAGTCTGTCCATTCATATCTGCCTGTAACTCTATTACAATATTGCCTTATAGTAAAACTCACTTTGGATTGATACCAGGATTCTGTATGTGCATGGCTTTCATAAGCAATCTTGTCATATTGAACCTTCACCAAAGAGATTATGTTATCCAGGTCCAGATTTCTGTTGTTGTCCAATGACAAAATGACAGAAGTGTCTGAGGTTTGAACGTGCATCTGGGCAAGCTCCTAAAAATGTAATTTTTAAAAGATTCTATAAATATACAGTATACATATAACTCAACTTTCCAAATACTTTATAGTATTTATAACACACTAACTAGAACTCACAAGATGGTTTGACATATGATATAGTGTATAGCTTTCAGTAACTGACCTAAGGAACATCTTTTTGTTGGTATATTTCTTTCTTTACTTTCCTTTTCCACTTTTCACATTTTTACGGTAATAGGTGGTTAATTTTAGGTTTTATAGATGGACTATTCTTCCTACCCAGCTATTTAATTACATGTTATATTTGTGTTGTTTTATTCACAAAAAAATCCTTATTTATGTGTTACTATGGATGTTCAGTGCAAATACAATGTTTTTCTAATGGTTTCTGTTATAGTCCTGCCCATCACTGAGCCCCTGTGGTAATTTAATTGCTCAGTAAAGATCTGAGCATTTTTAACCCATCCAATAGCCACGGAGGTAAACATTGATGTTAGAAACAGGAAATTAGCATCCTGGGAGTAAGGACTGCTGCAGAACCTGAAATGGAAGCTCACTACTGACCACAGTAAAGAAAAGCAAAATATATGAACTTGATTTAAAAAAAAAAAAAAAAGACAGAATATGTAGTAAACATACTGTAAGTATATGTAATATAAAAAAATCATTTTTTTAAAAGAAGTTTTTCTGACAACTGAATTTCACCTTTAAGGAATGTTAATAAATAAATAATAAGTTAATAAATGGGTGCATGATGGGAGTGATTTTATCATTAAATATTGTGTATATATAATTGTTAAGGCTTGAACACTTTTTATACCTCCAGACTATAACTTTATTTTTATATTAATTTATTGCTTCTTTTTCTTTCTCGATTTATAATATATATACATATACATTGTAGCTACCTGGATGCATTACACACTAATCAATAAGATTGCTATTTACTTTTTGACAATGGTTAGCATGGCACGAATTACAACATTACCGCTCCATGGATGGTTGTAATGAAGTCAATCTCATCTGTCACTGATTGCATCTCTGCCTTCAGCTCTGACGTGTCTATGTAAGCAGCATCTGTATCCTGAAAAGCCATGGTGCATGTTAAGTAATAAAGGCAGTGCTCCGGAAGGTTGGCAAAGAGATCATTTCGGTTTTATCTCTATCTATGTAAACTTACCCTTTTAAGCAAAGCAAATGAATTTTCTAACTCTGCACGCTTCCTTATTTCCTCTTCATATCTGTTTAATTAAAATAGTTGGTTAAGGGTATAACTGTACATTTTAATTACAAATAAATCGTTCATCAGGCTAAATGAGGGAAACTGGAAATGGACCTTTGTGACCTTCAGCCTTTGTCCAAACTGCAGACCCAATGCTTTATGTTGTTTAACTACACAGGGCAGGATTTGCTGACAGGGAATTTAATATTGTGAATGCAGCTCTTAGTGGATCCTTTTTCCTATTAAAGGGAGGGGGGTCAAACAGCTACTCTGAGGCAAAAACTTCATATTGTAGGGATCTCCAATTGATTTCTATTTCGCCCTTTATAAATAACCAATGAAGTATGAGTATTAGTATTGGTTACACCAGCCCTACACATACAGTAAATAGATGCCATAAGCTTGTTTCCCTACTATTAACCCAATACCTATGGTGGCCCTAAACATGTGTGCCAGTCTTTATTAAGTTGCCATTAAGCTGGTGGTTTGACCTACTGACATTATTGTCCCTGAATCGTGGTTTGCGATCAACATTACAGCAAAATCGATCTGACCCGGCAGTAATCGAAACATCACAGGAATATTGGGAGGTGAATTTGCAGTGTATGGAAAACTTTAGATAGAGGTTTTAGAAACATGAAAACACAATATTCTGTGCTGCCCCCTAAATGAGTGTAGATCCTATGCCTTATCTGTTATTGCGTTAGATAGAGTTTTATACTAGTCTAATGCCTAATGTTCAAGTTCTGGGACCAGCCATGTCAGCTAAACTACGGCAACCATAAGCCTGCATTGCGTTCCTTCCTGGTTATAATTGAAACACCAATTCTAAAGTTTATTTTTTACAGCTGGATGCCATAGGGATCCATGGGTGGATAACAACACAACTTTGTTTGATGACCCCTGGAACCCTTATTGTGAATGTGGAAAGCCCTTCTGGTGACTGGGATACTTGGGAGCAAATTCAAATTGGCAGCATATAGTTAAGCCCTTGTAATTCGTTAGACAAGCAGTTACTGTATAAGAAATGTGATGTAAATGATAGTTGTATTTTATCTTTATTAGCTTTTTAATCTTATCCATACCTGCAGTTTTCAATACCATATTTTCTATTCTGCTATTTTTGGCACCTGACTCAATCTTTATAAAAAAAAAGGAACTCCCAATCTGTACTCCGCTGGGAGGTGGGCATGGCTTCTGGTTGTGAGTGTGACTTCCGGGTGTGGCCGTGGCTAAACACATTATAAGGGGGTTGGGGCAAAGGTAGGCAAATAGAGAGAGATAATCCTATTGATAGAGATGCCGATAGAAAGCGGATTACTGGGAAGCTGGTGGATTACAGTTAAAGGAGCAGCTAGATAACTGGGAAAGAGACACTGGTGGAAAAGTGTTATAATAAAAATGGTCCCCACACAGAGAATGATAAAAAAGTGCCCAGCTGGCACTTACCTACCTCTGTAATATTACAGTATCAAATTGATTTGTGAAAAAAATCTCTGTCAATGGATTACTAGTGAAGCTTGATGTTAAATGAACATTTGAAATAAGCAGAAGTGGTGGAACATTTACTGCCTCTTAGATGGGTTATTTTCTTTACTTACTTGTGCTTGAAGCTGTAGACATCATTCTCTGCTCGGGTCAACTTCGACCCCAAATGGGATTTTGTGTTCCCTAGTTTGTCAAGCTGTCTTTGCAGTGTGTTAATGTAATCCTTAAACAAGGGTTCAGCATCGGTCTTACCAAGATCTACCCCTTGCTTTTGTAAGATATTCCATTTGGTCCTCAATACTAAATTATGTTGCTCTAATAACTGAACCTGTATAGAAAAAAAAGGAAAATTGCTTTTAATATGCAGTTACATTTCTCCAAGAGTAACAATATCTATATAGTACAGAACGCTCTACACATTACAATCATATAGGTGTATGTAAAACCAGAATGATTTAGGGCACTTATCAGGATTATTATTTTGCTTCCATCCCTTCTGACACCATCTTATTCCATTCTATATATACATTTGCTGATCTGAGAAACTGACCAATGTCTACCCCCAAAATGAGTGCATGTGAAGGGAAAGTAAGTGAAATCTGAAATCTAAATGCACGTGTAGGGAAAAATATTGGGTGTGGTTAAGTTTAGAAACAGTGTGAATTGCATGGGAAACTGAAGCCTTTAGTGGTGTGAGTTTTGATTTTATTATATCTTTGGGTTATTCTTGGTGGGTGCTGCTATTGCACCTCGGCGATAGGTGTATTTAGCAATCTAAGATATAATTCATAGCGCACTTCAGTCTTACAGCAACAAGTGTTTTATTAGAAATGTGACATACAGTATCGGTATTATATCGGCATCAAATCTGTCTGACATATGTTTGATGCCGAAACGTCACATGTTAAATAATTCTCAAGTGACAACTGTTTCTAATTGGTTAGTAGCTCACTCTTTATTTTAACTCTTTCATTGCTTTTGACAAATGCTCTCATGCATTTATAATACAGCATAAGGGTGACATGCTTTTTATTCTGAAAGGGTGAATGTGTGGAACAAATACATATAACCCCCACCACACACACACACACACACACACACACACACACACACACACACACACACATACATGAATCTAAAATGTACCACCCATATGTAAAAACCCCTGGTAATGGTGTCATATATTGTCTATAAAATGCTTATTACCCCCCAAAACCTCACTTTCGCAAGGTTCCTAAAGATCCAAGATCCCCCAGAACTTGCTTACCTGACCCGGTCCCTCGCTGCTTCTACTCCATGGCTGGTGCTGACAGCTGCTCCACTTCCTGGTTGCAGCTGTCAGTTAGGGCGCGACGTGACATCATGCCCAATCACCTGACAGCCGCGACCAGGAAGAGAAGCGTCTGTCAGCGCAGAAGTCCCCTGCTCCCTGCTCGCAACAAGCTTGAAACAGGAGCAGGGAGCGTGGAATAGATGGCAAGGGACTGGGTCAGGTAAGTAAGTTCTGGGAGATCTTTAAACTTTAGAAACCTTGAAAAAGTGAGGTTTTGGGGGGTAATAAGCATTTTACAACCTACTTGTTTTTAGGCTGGACTTGCCCTTTAAGTAGAATAAAATATTTTGTGTTTTTTAACTGTAACATGATGCCAATTCCAGTTTGTTGATTATTCCAGTTCAAATTATAATTTTACAGTATAATGATTGTACAAATACCAACATAAATAGCTTCTATATTAAGCACGTAGACACATTCCTAATGTTGGCTGAATACTGGTAATTTCTAAACATTGTGTTGATCACAATATCAGACAGGCCTAGATTATTTCTTTGGCTACATGCTAAAAAAACATGGTCAGCAAAAACCTTTAAAACATAAAAGGGATCTCATCATTATAAGTTATCAATCAAGACGCAAACACAAAAAAGATTGGATTAAACCATTTATGGATCACAATAAAGACAGTCATCAACAAGTGAAGAAAATATGGCTCTATATGACATCCATCTAAGATTGATGAGAAAACTAGTTACAGAGGCCACATGAGTCATAGAGTAACATTAAATGAGCTGCAGGATCTCTAGGAAAGTACTTTGTTCCCTTCATGTAAAAACAATCAGATGTATTCTTCATATACCTGGGTTTAGAGGTAGGCAGTGGATGTAACATTCTTGGATTTTGCTAAAGCTTTTAAATATTGTGGCACATAGACAACTAATGTATAAACTGAGGTCTGTTGGCTTAGAAAAAAACATTTGTATATGGATAGAGAATAGGTTGTTGGAGCACAAACAGAACATTAACCCACATTTATCTCCAAGTGGAATGCTTTAGGGTTCTGTACTGGGGCTACTTCTTTTTAATATGTTTATAAACAGACTTAGAAGGGGGCATTGAGCGTAAGGTCTCTGTGTTTGCTGACGACACTAAACTATGCAGGGTTTTGAAAACTTAAAATAATGTGCAATTGCAGCAAGCAGACCTAGATAGATTATGGGCAGCAGAGTGGCACATGAGATTCAAGATCAGGAAATTGTCCGCATGCTACATTTGAGGGTTACCGAACGATAAATTTAAGGGTTAATCGAAAACTGAACATTACATTCGAGGGTTGCCAAACAATACATTTGAGGGCTACAGAAATCAAAGGCTACATTCCAGGATTACCGAAATTGAACATTACATTTGCGGGCTACCAAATGATACACTATAGAAAGCAACATCCGAGGGTTACCCAATTCAAACGTTGCATTTGATAATTATCGAAAATAAGTCCACAAGTTTGGAAAAGTTTGAATAGTTCGAGTTGGTTGAACTGGGGAAACTGTGGAATTGTCTTCTAGTAGATAATAGCAAGTTAATTAAATAGCTTTAAAAATGGGCTGGATAAGTTTCTAAAATAAACAAATATGGACAATTACTAGTATTAATCCATATACTAAAGTTTTGGGTTGGTCCAGGAATACTTTTCAATTACCATTTGGAGTCAGGAATTATTCAAACTCCCCCCCCCCCTTTTTTTTTTTCTTTTCTTTTTGCTGGTATTTTTAGGCCATCAACTGAATCAACTGTTAGGTAGGGTTAAAGTATAAAGTTTGGACTAGATGGATGGATGTCTTTATTCAACCTTAATTACTGTTATAAGTAATTGATTGGTAGTTCTGGTTGTTCCATACTTTTTCCGATTACCTGACCTGAAAATTATAGCGCTGATTTAACACTGGTTAATAAACTGGAGGGCTGACTTAATACTGACTAATAAACTGAGGACAACTTCACCCTTATTATGACATCTTTTAGAAAGAATGGTCCCTGTAAAATTGGTCCTATGGAATAATTGACTTATGCTGGCTATTCTCCTGAACATCTCATGGAAAAAAGGGGTAGTGTGTATTAGTGGTTACATTTTTACACTACCTTTGGAAATTTAGTGAGCTTGTTATGAGCTTGAGCATGCACAGAGGAGGCAGCTATGGGATTAGCATTCAGTCATTGGCTGTAATTTCAACCATTACATCCATGACAGGCATGAAAAACCAGAAAGCATAAACAGTGGCAACAGGGAATTTCAAATAAGTCTTATTTATTTCAGCTAACTATTGCAGTTTGGGGAGGTGGTTTACCTATATATAATTGTTTATTTTAAGGGCTGGACTTGCCCTTTAACACCAGCTAAAATATTGAAGAGCTGGTTTAACTCTGGCTAATAAACTGGAGGGCTGACTCAACACTTGTTAATAAACTGGAGGGCTGATTTAACACTGAGGCTTCAGAAAGGCAGGGGACTATAGTGATTACTACACTTAAATATGATACATACAGTGTTAATATGGTCAGTGTTATGATTAAAGTATGTAAATGTGAAAGGTAATGGTTGAGATTTACTATATTCATAGTATACTTGAAAGACTAACTTAAATATAATGACATGGAACATCTGCTTTTAAATAACTCTATTAAACACTCACTTGTATTTCATCTTATCCAAAATATTCTCTCCTGATCTTATGGAGACCCCCCTACTACCAGCAAGATCAGGAATGCTTAAAATGCTGGGTGGATTGGGTGTCCAACAGTTGCTACTAAATGAGATGAACAAGGCAGAAATGTTGGGGTTGCAATGGAGGAGGATAATATACTATATACATTGGTGATTTACAATCCACCCCCAGCTACAAAGGACCTTCCCTATAGCCTTCTGCCACTTGCTAAAATCATATGCATGGGTAAATTTAACCTGATCCAGCTTAGACCACAAGACACTAGAGCAGCACAATCTCCTTTTAGCAGTTTGTTCGGAATGGGATGGATGGATGTCTGGTGACATTATACCTGCAGGACAAAGCTTTAACTTGCTACTCAGCCTCCCACCAGTCCCACTCTAAAATTGATTTTCATACACAAATTTTTAGCCCTGGATGTTATACGTTCCAATATTTACCCTGAGGCATCTCTGCCAATTCCCCAATACAGCTGACATTGAGACACTCAAAGGATGTCAGTAGAGGTTGACCCTGGAGTCTGAATCTGTTCTGGTGTTTCACTCACACCAGAATTGGACGCCATACCCAAACAGATAGAATTATTCTGGGATGCATATATTTCAGAGGGAGGTGCCTCGGTACATGTAACAGCTTTAAAGATTTTCTCATTTTCCACTTTACAGTATCGCACAATAAAAAATTCACTAGAATTGATTAAGGTGTACCGGCATGGTTGTGGAAAACCAATACAGTGTAAACGCCTAGAAGGATTCTACAAATAGCTGGCTAGTTCTTTGAAGGCAATATTAAACAATGATGTGGGAGAAAGCTGCCTGGAAGCAATTCTTCCAAAGACAAACTTTCTTTGAAAAAGGAAAGCAGTCAGCTATATTATTGGTGGCCCTGACACAAGATATGACCCAAATCCAAACAGTTATAGCCATTAAAGATCCCACCAAAGGGATAGTTACAGACACCATTATTACCCTAAAATATATGAATCCAAAACCCCACTACTGTAAAATTTCCCACGCTAACAACAACCCAGCAAATAGACCTGGATAAGGTTATAACGCAGGAAGAAATAATCACAGCCATAGACACATTACAAACTGGGAGGGCCCTAAGCACTGACAGCCTTTCTATAGATGTATGTAAAAGATACCAGCCAGAACTGTCAACAGTTACTGGTATTGATACATAAAGTTGGATTTGATCCAAGGATATTTCCTATTGCCATTTGGAGTCTGAAGGAATTTTGCCTTTTTCTGGATCAACAGTGGGTATGTGGGTATTGCCGAGTAGGCTGCACCAGATAGATGCACTGTATGTCTTTATTCAACCTAAATTACTATACTAACTTACAGACAATTTACTAGATAAATTACCTGAAGTGAATCTTATTGACTGTCTGCCCAACTCCTTCAATGAGGCAAACATCATAGTCTTACCTAAATCAGGCAAGGATCCAACTAAATGCTCCTCTTACAGGCATATATCACTATTAAATAGTGATTATAAAATCCTTACTAGAATATTGTTATCTAGATTGCGTCATCACTAGCATTATACAACTTAACCAAACTGGTTTTATACCAGGCAAGTCAACATCTATACAAACACAAATTAAACATGATAATGTTGGAAGGAGATTACTTTTGTATCCTTAGTCATGCAAAAAAGCTTTTAGTTCCATTGAATGGGATATCTTGTGAGCAGATCTTTGTAGTCTTTGCAGATTTGGCTTCGGACAACTGCCCATGTTACAGTTAATAATAGGACCTCCACCGATTTTAGCCTAACTAGGGGGGCAGGTATGGGTTGTCCGCCTCCGTGGCCTTAATAGAAGCCCTGGCCTTGCAAATCGGAGCTGAAACTGATATTCATTGTAGGCCCCTATTCTGAATATTTGACCCTATTTTACTTTACATTGCTCTTTTTTTTTTTACATAGTTTTTAAGATATATATATATATATATATATATATATATATATATATATATATACTTCAGTAAAGTTCAGGAGCACTCCAGGATTTCTTCAAAATGATTTATTAAACATAGCACATAATGGCAACGTTTCGGCTCTGTGCGTGGAGCCTTTATCAAGCCTTGTGTTTCAAACACTGTGCAAACTACTTATAGGGGGAATAACTCCCCCCAGTGGTGAAATTACTCAATTAAGTGCAAATACTTAACCCTTAACAATCAATCCTACTCCTGGGTGATCGCTAAAGTGCGATCAAAGTGCATAAAAAGTGCATAACTGGTGCTGAAGGTGCTTACAAGAGTGCTTCCAAATTTCTAATGGAAGATACTAAAGTGCTTGTAGAGTGCATTCTATTGTCAATTAAAAAGTGCATTCTGCTTACGATTAAAAAAGCTATAAGGTAATATAAGAAGCTCGTCTATGTTAATAAACCTAAAATAGGTGTATAAAGTGCCGATCTTAAAGTGACTAGTGATAAATATACATATTACAGTGATTTCTATAATCGATTACTTAAAAGCTAATTGGACCATAGGTCTGGTAAAATACAAAGTGTACTCTGGAACAATTAAAATCCTGATTCTTAAAATCCGAAGAGTGTTATCGTTCCTCAAGAAAACATTTGTATGAGATGTATTCATTCAATCCACAAGGATTAACTGTGTTTAATGTCTTGGTCCAGTAGGCTTCCCGTTGTAATAACAGTTTCGATCTGTCCCCTCCTCTACGTAATACTGGTACATGGTCTATTCCTCTGAATTTAAAAGTGGAAATGTCATGTCCGAACTCCAAAAAATGTTTTGCAACAGGTTTGTTGGTTTTTCCCATCTCTGAAAGCCGTCTTAATTGCTGATCTATGTCCATCTATTCTGGTGCGCAGTGTTAGGTCAGTCTTTCCAACATAAGAGAGTCCGCATGGACAAGATACTAAGTATACAACATGTGTTGTTGTACATGTAATAGCATACATAGGTTTGCCTGTATGTGGGTGCATGAACTGATTACCCGTTATCATATGTTTGCACGAGATGCAATGCTGGCAACTGTAACTCCCTCCCTTGCGTCTAGGTAGCCACGTAGATTCTGGATTGTAACAATTTACTGGGTCTCGTTGGATTAGTATGTCTCCTATATTTTTTCCCCTTTTGTATCCAATGGTCGGTTTGTCTGGTAAATGTTTCTTTAAAGTCTGATCTGAGGTGAGAATATTCCAATTATTGTACAGAATATTGTGTATCTTGGAGGATAATGTGGTAAATTTGGTTGTACATATAAATTGATTACTGTCTTTAGTCAAATGGTCGTTACACGGTACATTTGATCTCTCTCTCGCTCGATGTAAGGCTTTGTTGAGTACATTGTCGTTATATCCCCTATCTCTAAATCTCTCCCACATGTCTCCAATTTGTTGTTCCATAGTCGTCGGGTCAGAATTGTTTCTGATTACTCGACAAAATTGTGACACTGGAAGAGAATTTTTGAGAGAGCAAGGATGAAAACTGGTGTTATGAAGTAGAGTATTTCTATCAGTGTTTTTACGGTATAGGCTGTATTCAATTTTGTTACCTTTCAATGATATTAGTAAGTCCAAAAAGTGTACTTGTTGGTTACTCACTTCGGCTGTAAATCTAATGGTACTGTTCATGCGATTTAATCCATCCAGCATCTCTTGGAGTTCATTTCTGCAACCCTGCCATATGAGAAAAATGTCATCTATAAAACGTCTATATATAACAATCTGTTGAAAGAATTTGGTTAAAATATTATTTTTTTCATACTCAAACATGTATACATTGGCGTAGGCCAGCGCCATGGCCGCGCCCATCGCCGTTCCTAGGACTTGAAGATAGAAAGTATTCTCAAATCGAAAATAATTCAAACTCAATGCCAAATTCAACAGTTCCATTATAAAGATCCTTGTATTGTATGTACCATATTCATTTGCTTTCAAGAGTCTTTCTATAGCCCCCATTCCTTCTTTTTGGGGTATATTGGTATATAGGCTGTTAATATCAATTGTTACAAGCCACAATTCCATGTCATTTGGTAATTCTGTTTCCATTAGTATTGACAGAAATTGTGAAGTATCCCTTATGTATGTAGATAAGGATTGTACATATGGTTGCAGTACATAATCAATATACTTGCCTAATGGTTCTAAGAGACTCCCTCTGCTGGATACAATCGGTCGTCCCGGTGGACATGTTGCATTTTTATGTACTTTGGGCAATGTGTATATTATGGGGTGTTTCGGATATTGTTGAGTCAGATAATCCCCCACTTCCTTAGTAATCACACCTGTAAATACAGCCTCATCAATTACTTTATCAATTTTCCTTTTAAAGTTTTGTGTTGGATTATCAGGCAATACACGATATAGAGTATATCTATATTTCTGTCAATACTATTTTTTTTTTACCAGACCTATGGTCCAATTAGCTTTTAATCGATTATAGAAATCACTGTAATATGTATATTTATCACTAGTTATGTGATTGGTTGTCAGCTTCTAGGAAGCAAAGCTGTAACTTCCTTCCTTGTTTTAATCTGTTGAGCACTACAGAGTATGTGCATGTACAGTGACATTTAGCTGGTGTTTACCCAGCTAAGGTGGATTATGGGAACTGACGAATGGTGTAATAAGCGTTATTATGCGATTTTCTCCACAGTGCCATTGACTTGTATTGGTGCCCGTTGGTGTCCGAAATGTGTGGAAATACAAGCAGTTGTGTGTTATTGCAACGCTATTCAATGCAATGCACCAGTGGGAACAGGACACATGGAATTGTATAGAAAAATTAATAATTCTGCATTATGTGTATGTATGACATATGTGTTGCATTACAATGTTCAAAATGATCTTAGTACGGACTTAAGTGCAGGTTTGTATATGTCTCTGTTAATAAGAAATAAAATATGCAAATAAATCTGAAAGAAGGATCACAGTGGATGATTGATTACAATAATGGTTTGTAACACCAAGGCCATGCATTGTAATCCATAGTCGTTGTTTGCTATATTACTACAAAGCTTTCTCTGGACAGGGCACTATAATGTAGTGAATGAGTGTAAGTTCTAAAAATATATAGTTTGTGGGGGTAATTCTAAGTTCTAAGGGTGTTTAGTTTGAGAAACTGGAAGCTGGGTGAATTCGTTCTGTATAATTGCACTAATGCCTTGGTCTCCTCTGGACTTAGTTGATAGCCATGTCTGAGTGTACACCCATACATATGGCATACCATTTGTCGCAGGTCTTGAGGGAAAATGATATGTTTCAAATGTTTTTACTAATCATGTGGGTTTGGGCAAGATTTCATAATTTGAATGACCTTTTTGCTTTAATGTTTTCTAAAAATCTATTAAAAGTGCGATATTCTATGAAGATCTGCATCTAGAATGTTGTACGTATGAAGAAAAGAAAGACACCATTATGTAGCTGAAGGGGTTTTTCGTTCGAAAAGCTGAAAGCTGTTTTTGAAATACAGAGCTGTTTGATTTTTCTTTTGCTGTAATTGCACTTATGCCTTGGTCCCCTTTTAGGTCAGTTGGTACTACTTACGCGCTAAGAGCTGCGCAGGATTAACTACTATTGAGGGTTCTCTTCTAGACTTTGGCTATGATCACAAAACTTTTTTTCATTATGGACCTCCTGACAAGTTGTTTCTTTAGATTTCAGGACACATGGTACCTACAGGCACAAGGGATAAGTATGGGGTCTAATTTTGAGCCAGCATATGCCAATCTATTTGTGAGAAACATTTATCTTTGCTAATGAAATGTTTAACATAATTTACAGCACTATGGGGCATATTTATAAAAGTCTGACTTTTTCGCCAAATAATTAATGCTGAACTGAACTTAACGCTGAGCGAAAATAGTGCCGTTTTGGGCTTCATTTCACCTTATTTATAAAAAAGCGAAAAAACACACTTCGCATCTGGAAAAGGTGAACGGGCGCGCTAAAGAGCGAAAAGCATCACAGCAAAAACTTAACGCATCTAAGATGACTGCATTGCGAAAACCATTCGAAACGCGAAAAGGTTATTACACAATCTAAACCCAAAAATGTCCACCTCATATTTACAAATAAGTAACCCATGTCTTATTTATCCAATCCATTTATAAATTCTAATTTGGAATACAATTCAATTTTCCACCGCACATTCGCCTTTCTAATGCGCGTTCGCCTTTCTAATGCGTGTTCACCTTTCTAATGCGCGATCGCTTTTCCAAGGCATATCCACCATTATAATGCGCGAACGCCTTTCTAATGCGCATTTGCCTTTCTAATGCGCATTCGCCTTTCTAATGCGCAATCGCTTTTCCAAGGCATATCCACCATTATAATGCGCGATCGCCTTTCTAATCACTTTTCCAAGCCATATTTGCTTGTCTTGACGCTTTTTAGCGCGAAAACTCTCCCTTCTTATGGTGCCAAATTGGCACGCCCCCTTCTTTTGGCGCCAAACTGGCATCCGCAATGGCGAAAAGCGAAAGGCGAAAAGCAAAATGTGAAAGGCGAAAATAGGACTATCTGCCGTTGAAGATGCGGAAAATAGGAGTGTCATTAAATAGATAGAAATGCTGTATTGTTTCGAACAATGTAAAAATATTCCTTTATACACATTGAGACAATATTGTGTTCACTTTTATTCACTTTCCTAATTTCGTGTTTCGCTTTATTTTGTTGCTTTTTCGCTTTTTGGGTTTCTGGTTTATTTGAATGAATCCCATACCCTGAGTCTCCTATTTTGAAACACAAACAAATCTGTGTAAGTCATTTTTATACACATTACCTTGAAATTGTAGGAAAAGAACCACTTACCCACAAGCCAGCCCTCTGGCATCCGTCCGCTGGTAAACTTGCGGTAGAGAGCTGACTGGCGCAAAATATGGGAGTCGTGACAACTTCCAGGAATCACACTGTTTATACTCATAATGTGCAGGTGGGAATCACACACCACCTGAACATTAAGAGAATGGAAGTGTTTTCTATTAAGATCCACTTCCATTCTCTATCTGTTTTGATGTTTTGCCACTGTGACTGACTAGATGGAAACCGGATGTAATCAGTAGACAAGGGCAAAATAGCATTTAGCACCTTGGGCAGGATCCTGGAAAAAGAAGGCAGACTCATGCCAAGGAGTTGTGACGTCACAGGCTGGAATGTGGCATTGCCCAAAAGACAATAATTTTGTCATCCCAGTCAATGACACATTCCACCTTGTTGATGGCTCCAACAAATCGCCCAGTTTGCCGTACAACTCCTGTATGGCTGGGCGATTTAGGCGAAAGTGACACACAAAAGTAGCTACACATCCAATTATTGTTACCGGCTAGCCAGCTGTTCAACGTTCTTGGCACTATATTTAATTTTTTCTAAAATTGGGAGAAGACAGAAAGAATAATAAGAAAGTTGACAACACGCCTATTAACAACGTAAACGCGCAATCAAAAGGCGAACGCGTATTCAAAAGGCGATTGCGCATTCCAATGGCGATCGCAGATTAGCAAGACGAAAGCACATTCAAAAGGTGATCGCACATTAGCAAGATGAACAGACAGAATGCGTTTGGATTGCACGTCCATTTGCGTTTTGCTAATGCATGCGTTCACCATTTTTGGTGCATTAACGCATGCGTTTCCATAACGCAAGGCGGCAGAAACGCATGCACAAAGCCAAAACGCACAACAATTGCGGGCAATATCGCTTGCAATTTTGTCTACGATCGCAAGCGATATTGCACACGACTGTGTACGCGATCCTTGTGCGTTTTGCATTTGCGCGTGCGATTTCACCTTTTTCAGGTTATGGAAATGCATGCATTAACGCACCAAAAATGGGGAACACATGCGTTAACCAAAAGGGAAACGTATGCGCAATCGCATGCGCATCAGAAATTGAGGGACTTGATGCGTTCCCGCAATTTCCATTTTTCCAAAAACGCATGTGCTTTTGCGAGCACAAACGTGGCAAAAACATGCTAGTGTGGCATAGCCCTTATTAACAATACCAAAAAGCAGAGCATAAAGCACGCACCCTGAATGCTAACAATTGTCCTCGCATTGTAAATGAAAAAATAAGCCAACATTGCAAACGCTAAAACGCACCAAGAAATAAGGGGGTGAGGGTGCGTTCACGTGAAAAACAAAATAGCAGACCTCATTTAAAGTCCAAGCTAAAAATATTCCTAAAAAGACACAAAAGGAAAATCTATCTCTCTTATAGATGTGTTAAAAAAACATGTAATACAATTTGAATGAATGGCTTTTAAGTTTTTTGTGCATTAAAAATCATGAACAAATCCAAAATCCCAACAGACATGCTAAAAACATGCCTTTTCGCCACCTTCAGGGTCACGCTGATATTCCGCTCCATTTAAAGCGAAAACACACTTTTCGCTTTTTATAAATTGCGTTATGCCTTTTCGCTCCCTTTTCGCTAAAATTACCATTGCGATGTAAGGCGAAAAGGGTTTTAGCGATAGCTCGTGGAAACGATTTCGCCCCATTCGTTAACGCTACCTTTGTAAATCGCGTTAACTGGCTTTTTGGCGAAAAACCATGCGAAAAGCGAATGTGAAAAGTTTTCGCAACTTCGCTTTTATAAATATGCCCCTATGTAATATATACATAGATGATATTTTCTCTATTTGGGAAGGGAATGTTTCTTTGTTGCAGGAATTTGTGAATTATCTTAACACCTGGAAATTTACACTTAATTTTGACTATCATTGCGTAAGTTACCTTGATGTACTAGATAATTAAAAGAACGATGAACTAGTGACTGATCTATACATTAAGGAGACAGACAGAAACAATACACAGACAGAAACAATACTTCGTTAGCAAATAACCATCATCCCAAAATGTGAATAAACTTAAGCTCTCCCTTTTGGTCAGTTTTTAAGAATAAGAAGGATAGTACAGGAAGAGAGTCGATGCAGGGTAAGAATGGAAGAAATAAAAATTGAATTCATTGCATGTGGCTATTCTGAGAGAAGCTTGTCAAAAGATCTAGAAAGTGCCATAGCTATGGACCAGAATTTATTATTGAATAAAGGCCTAATTCTCAAACAGAGAGGCTCCCCTTTGTATCCACTTACGATACAATAAAATGTAAAAAATAGGGAGGAATAACTAGCATGCAGACCCGTCCCTGAATATGGATCCTCATTTAAAATCCACTACTATTCTCGTATAAAACAGCTAAGAGCTTTGGTAATGACCTAGCATGAGCTGACTTACTGGTCCCCAAATTGAGCACCCAATCTTTTCTAAAAGATCCCCAAATTGATACTTTTCCTTGTATGGATTGCCAGGCATTTAATGCTATTATAACAGGTAAAACTTTCTCCCATCCTTTTAAAGGCAATAAAATGAAGTTAAAAGACTAACAGGGTTATTAAATAAAAGTTCTTATCGTTAATAAATGGTACTAATTTTGCCTCAAACTATCAGATCTTATTTAACATTTGAAAGCTAACATCTGATTGGTTGGGGCAAAATTAGCACCATTTTTGACGATAAGAACTTCTATTGAATAACCCTGACATGCGTCATGTAGAACCACTGGAGTGATTTATTTAATTAAATGCCCATGTGGTAAAGCATATGTGGGGGAAACCAAAAAGGAGATCAGAATAAGGATTGGCGAGTAAAAGACGTCTGTCAGTAAGCACTTTTTTGAAAACAGACATAGAGCATCTCAATTGTGATGGCTTATTTTGGAGGTGGTCAATAAGGGACAGAGAGGGCATAACTCTGACAAACAACTGTTACAGAGGGGATGCTTTTGGATTGAGAAACTAGAAACACTCTTTCCACAAGGTCTTAAGGAAGAGATTAATTTGTCTTCTTTCTTGTAATCTCTGTTTGGAATTGCATAATTACTCAAATGTATTTTAGGTATATTAAAGGGTACTTCCATCCTAAAAAATGTTTTTTACTTATTGTAGGGGACCCTAACCCAAATGCTAGGTTTGTTTGTCAAAAAAAGCTGCAAAACTCTACTTACAATCCTTTAATCCCCCAGGGCTCTGAACCAGGCCCTCTGCTTGCTGGAACTGCAAGCAGGTGCCCGGAATGGCAGCCATGTCTGTAATTGGCTGAGAGGCAGCTGCCGGCAATACAGAACGCTGAGTGACTGAAGGACTATAAGTAAAATTCTGCTGCTTTTTTAAACAAACAAACCTAGCAGTTGAGGTTGGGGTAGGGTCACCTACAATTTCTGAAAAGTGTTTAGAGGTAGGGCACCATGGAGGAAGGAGGGCTCCAGAGGGATGGAGGGAAGGCTCCCCTGTGCATGTCACAATCTCTCAAGGAGGATAAATTAGAGGTCTAAAAATTTTGGACGGGAAGACAGCTCCTACTCTTCAGTTGCCTAGACTTTGAACATGCACTGCAGGAGAACCATAAGGAGCAGAGCAGAGATGTATGGTAAGGATTTTTTTTAAACTTCATAGTGGGGCCAGTAGTGGGTTAAATTTTAGTTTTGGTGGTGGACATGCCCTTAAATAGTATCCACTACAAAATCCAATGTTGTATATAAGAAATTGTTCCTTCATTCTTTTTAGCCTTCGTCTATGTTAGCAACATTGTATTACATTTTAAACACATTTTCGGGCAGATTCAATATTGCGGGCAGCGTTACTTACCTTAGCCCGATCCCGCGATACAATAACTGACGTAAACGAGACTACATCAGTTATTGCATCGTGGGATCGGGCTAAGGTAAGGAGCAGGAATTTAACGCCGTAGCATTAAGTTTCGCGCTACGAAGTAGCGCAAAACTTAATGCTACAGGTTTTGGATCGTTGGCACAGCGCTATTTCCAAAAACATTCATAAATGGAGTTGTGCTTTAAAAGCCGTCTAAAACCCACGTTAACCCGGATTTTTTTAGGGTTAACGTGGGTTTTAGACAGAAATGGGCTATATTGTATCTCCCCCTTTATTTTCAGTTTAAGAGAATTAAACTCCCTCTAGTGGATATATCTGTTGTGTTGAAAATTTCAAGTCCAGTTGATCTAATTGAATACAACAGATATACCATGACCTGGATGAATGAGAACCTTCACAAGCATCCCTCTAGTGGACCTAATTGTATATGAAAACTCATTGACTGGACTTTAACACTGGAAGCACATTGAAACAAAAGAGATAAGATTTTACTTATTTTTTTAATCCAAAAGACTTTTTATTGCACAATATATACGATATACAGAGTATTTTATTCATTGAATAATTTCACATTTTAATTATGCCAATTTGCAATTTTTAGTACATGACACACCTATGTAGGGGTGTCATTCTCACTAGGTAATAGGGTATTTCAACAATGGCAAGAGCAGGATTTTCAAGGTGGGAATCCTAAATGGGTTACCACTAAACAAGCCCAGAAGGAGGTTCACGACCGAATACATTCATGTGTTCTATTATATATGGATCGTATAATAATATTATATATATTCTCTAATTGCCATGATTATCATCACAGTTGGCCAATACACATATTCCCTTTTCTTTTGTTATAAAGTGTATACTTATCAAGGCGGGTACACACAAACCAAGAGATATTTCCTTGTATTGGGTCGGGCCGAAAAAATCTGAGGTGATTTCAGCAGTGGCAGTGATAGCTGTGGTCTATAGGAGACATTTGACGTGGCCAACCACTATATAGCGGTGAAAGGTCAGGACAGAAAATTTTCCGTGTGTATCCAACCTAACGTTCTGTTTAACTGAGAAATCCACAATTGCTCCATTACCATTAGTGTCTTTTAAACTCAGAGCTGTGACACTGACGGTGGATCTGACAGAATTTGCAGTAGAAGCCGATGTATGGGCACATTGAACAATAATTCTTTATAAAGAATATATGGAACAATCATTCCTCTGTGTGTATATATATATATATATATATATATATATATATATATATATATATATATATATATAATAATGCAACACCAGGATTTCTTAATGTCCCTATTCCTGCTCACTAAAGCTAGTTATACACACACCGATTTTTCCTCCTGGCTGACCGTTCAAGACTTTCGACCGGTCGGCCAGAAGGAAGGATTGTCGGCCGCGGCAAAAGCAGCCGTGTCTGACTGCTACCGCGACCGATCGTGCGGTCCATAGAGGAGCGCACGATCGGACAAGGTTTTTCACCATGTCCGATCGTCCTTTCGTTCCGATTCGGACACGGCCGAATTCAAATCGGCCCGATCGACCGATACACTTAACTATCGGTCGATCGGACAAAATTATCGCATCGTGTGTACCCAGTTTAAGCTCCATCACAGTGCAGTACAAAAAGTAATGTTTATAATCCCAGTCTCAGCAGCTACAGGGTTAATGTTGATACATATCTATGCTGCTGTCAATCACAGGGCAGACTGGGGACAGTTTAACCCTGTTTAACCCTCGATCATGTTGCTTTCACAGCTTGTACCCCTGAAATGTTGTTTTGTTGATGTTCAGGGGCATTCCTAAAGATGTCAAAGTAGAGGAGCACACTACTGCAAGTGAAAATTTCTTAATAGTGCAAAAAAAACATACTACAACGTTTCGGGACTCTGCGTCCCTTCGGGACTTGCGTCCTGAGGAAGGGACGCAGAGTCCCGAAACGTGTAGTATGTTGTTTTTGCACTATTAAAGAAATTTTCACTTGCAGTAGTGTGCTCCTCTACTTTGATACCTGTTGGTTATGGAGCCCTGGAAGTAGGGGGCTGAGGGATGGACCTACCTATTTGTCGTGCTAAACCAGCCAACAGCAGTGTGCCTAAGTACACTTGAAACTTTTGGAAAGCATTCCTAAAGATGCCCGGCCCCCCTGTGAGTTTGGGGGCTGGGCCCCTGACTCCCTCCTCTGCAGACTTCCAAGATCCCTGCAGTATCAAGCCTTTTTAAAGAGCTGATCAGCTGTTTAAAACGACCCGAACTTCGGTTCAGTTTCGGAAGTTCAGGGCCGGTTTTAAACAGCTGATTGCAGCGTTTCTCATACGCGTGATCAGCTCTTTAAAAAGGCTCAATACTGCAGGGATTTGGGCTTGTGGCAGGCCCTACTACCATCTGGACTGCAGGGGTGGCGGGGGCGGTAGTTACGCCACTGTTGATGTTTTTTAAATAAATCACCATTCACTTTGGAGTGAGACTTCCAGCATACAGTATAGTAGCAACAATAGAATAAAGAGGCAATTGCACTTTGGTTAACAGTAGAGATGGCCGGTTCGCGACCGAACCGGGATCCGCCGCGGATTTTATCCCGTCCGCGAACGGCGGATTTTCCGGATTTTCCGGATTTTCCGCCTTCCGAACTTCCGAACTTCCGAACTCCGGATTTTTTTTTTACAAAAATTTCGAAAATACGAGTATCTCCGTAATTACGATAATCTGCGATCTTCCGGGACCCGAAAAACAGAGATCCTCGTAATTACGCGGATTCTCGTAATTACGAGAATTTCGTAAAAACGAGAAATTCTTGTAAATTCGAATTTTTGGGGCTTATTTTCAAGACGGAGCAAGCCACATGACCCAAATTAACCAATGGCAGCTAACATGATTATTGCCAGCCCCCGGGTATAAAACGCTGCTTCACAGGCGACATTTAAACAGTGTGTTGGAGTGTGTTTAGGGAGACCCGACAGTGTAAGAGTTGGAGAGAGATTTTTGCGCTTTTTGAGCTTTTTGAGCTTTCTGTGTGTGGATTTCCGTGTGGTGGTTTAGCACTTGTTGTTACCCACCCTGTATTCACACATCTTGAGACCCAACAGTCCTTTTAAGGACTAACCCCCCCCTATAAGTCCTTGGACAAATTTTGTGTTAGACCTGTTAGAGGTCTAGGTGTCCTGTGTTTTTGTTGTCTTTCTGTATCTGCGTTATCAGTGTCTGTGTGTTTGTGTAGCTGACAGTGCTACTCTGTGGCTAATGTTTTAGCTTGGGTCAATCCTGCTTGGCCCGAGAGCAGTACTCCATATTACAAAGTGTGGGCCTGCTGTAACTCAATGGTGCTGTTCTACCGTTCACCTGCTTTCCCTTGCACGAAGCATACTCTGAGGGAGAGAAGCCAATGGGGTGAGGGGTATGTCCAGTGGGGCTAAGCCTGCCTGGCCCACAACAATGGTGGCAAACACCGCAGTGGACATTATGTAACCCGGTACCCCCATCGCCTTCTTTCCCTTGTTGTGTGCCAATATTATATAGGGGAATGTGGGCCAATGTGGTGGTGTAATGGCATTAATGGTAAGGTTATATATATATAAGTGGTGTGGGTGTAATGGCATTAATGGTAAGGTATATACAATTATAAGTACCAGACATATAGCTAGCTAATAGATATGTGTATTGTAATTTTTCAATAAAATTTTTATGGATCTATCTGAATAATTTGATATATCGAAAAATAAAGCCCAAAAACATTTTGTTTTCAAACATATTTATATATTGATATATAATAATTTTTTTTTTTTTAAACTATTTACAAAAAAAATAAAAAACAAAAAAAAAAAACACTGGGGTTACTGGGGTGCCCTCCTCTCCAGTCTGGTCAGGCGGCGGTCCCGGCGGCGGTCCAGGCGCGCACCATGTGGCGCATCTCCCGCCGCATGCTCTGTAGTTCTGTGGAGGAAGATATTGAGAGAATTGTGGTGAAGATGTTCGAGCACATTTCCTAAAGCACCATGCGGTAGATGCAAATTTGCACCTGATAACTACTTACACATACATGGTACTGCAATGCTATAATGTTGCGGTATGTCATAAAAAGGAAAAGCTCAGTATAAGATATCATTATTTCTAAAATTCTTAGTTTATATTATGCATACCTAGTTATGGTAACAGTGATTTCTACTGATTGGCTGTTGGATGGGTCACACATGCTCAGATCTTACTGACCAACTGAATCAACCCAGGGACTGGGTCAGGGCAAGAACATAACGGTCTCTATTAGGGGTCCAGCAAACAGGAAGTCAGTATTTCCGTTGCATTTATTTATACACAGACACAATGCTGATTGCTGAATGGGCAGATTAAGGTCATTGGGATGGATAAATACTGCTTTTCACTTAAAGTTATATATGCATCATGGGGGATCACGATAAACAGCAGTAGGTAATGCTGGCATAAAACATTACGTTTATTGCTAAATTGTATCAGAACATTCTTGGTTTTGTATCACTAGGACTGTGTACATACAACATTTTTTGGAAGTGGTTGCAGCCCCATAAAAGCATTGAAACCCACAGTACCCAATGTTGCATCATGTAGCGTGGATTTTACACTGGGAAAATACAGAGAATTAATAGTCTTGTATATAACATTTCATTAACGTTGCATATGATTACTTACGATCTCAAGCATGGCGCCAGAGTGATGGAGAGGCAGGAGGTGCGGAGGGGTGGAGAGGGTGGAGAGCCTGGAGGGGCTGGAGAGGGTGGAGGGGCTGGAGAGGGTGGGGGCCTGGAGAGGCTGGTCCTGCTTCTAGAAAAAAAAATGTTTTATTTCAACAATCACCGTCCAATCCATTAGTAATATATTACATGTATAAGACATTCCTAAAAGGCTATGTAGTGAACATTTCTGGATAATTTTGGACGTTTGGACCGAATTTCGTGACTTAAGTCAAAAACTGAGGGACAAGATACAGCCCAGAGTTGGGGACAATAAATGGGAATGAGAGAAATGAGAAGCCCTGTCTCTCAAGCCAAATTAATAGATTGTGGCATTTTTTTTTACGAAAATTTTTATCAGTGAAATAATAAAATTCACTAATTATACTGATAATTTCACTAATTATTTGCTGACATCAAGGTCAATAAAAAGATAAAAAAATTGCTTAGGACGCACTTACGTGTCTGGCTGGTGCCAGGTGCCTCCTCTTGGGGCGGTGGACTGCCCGGTGGGGGCGTTGGAGAGCCCGGAGGGGGCAAGGCACTGCCTGGAGGGGGCAATGGGCTGCCGTAGCCTGAGGGTAGTTGGTGGTGAGAGCTAAAAAAAGGAAATTTATTTAACTCTCACTGTCATTAAATGTTCGAATACATTTACTAAAACAATTTTCGGAGAAGTTGTCAAACATTATGCAAACATTTGGATAAAGGGCTTGACACATCAACGTGTTAAAAAGCACACAATAGTGTGGCACAATTAATGTGATCCTCAATTTTTGCACAATTATGCTATCGTACTGCACTCGCATGGCAATACACATGAGCGCACCGCAAACACGTGCATTGTATGCTTGTTTCTAGAGCGCTCGTGTGTGCTGTAATTGGCCTGGACAAATGAAAGATTTAGAAAAAAAAAATTTTTTTCAATAGGCTGCACTTACATTCTTCCTCTGGCGGGGACGGTGGTGGGGGTGGGGTATTGAGGAAGATTCCCCTGCAAATTAAATAAAAAAAAATACATAATGAATGATATATCTAAAGGTATATTTAATTATACTTTGAATTCTGCTTGAAAATACAGATTAAATAAGGCAATATGTTATAGTTCTTTAAAAGTCAATCATATTTCTATGGCAATGATTTCATACCTTATTCTGGCTAAGTACTTATATTCTTATGTGTGGTATTGTAGCCACGGAAAGGGAAAAGTTGGTTGGGTGTAGGGGAGCATCAGTAGCTGGTGTACTTGTATCTGTATAGATTTTGTGGGTAACACAACATTTTTAATTTTGGAGTGTAAAAATCAATTTTAATATTGATCAACATTTTATTTTTGACTTTACTTTCCCTTCAAATAGGGCTGCCATGTAACTAAAAGGAAGGTTGAGATAGAGAGAGAGACAAGATAGAGACACAGAGACAATATAAAAGGATATTATATTAAAGTACATAACGTGCAATGGCTAATGGCCATTTGGGCATTCAGTCAGGGATCGTTATAGATCCGATAGAAAAAAAAGACACACAAACTCACTCGGAAAGTATTGTATATACAATATATTGCACAAAAAACCATAACAAAAAGATTTAAAATTTTTAATAATTGATCAACATTTTATTTTTGACTTTACTTTCCCTTCAAATAGGGCTGCCATGTAACTAAAAGGGTGGGTCAGTAAAGTGTGTTTAACTGTGTCTATGTGTGGGTATCAGTGTGCATTTTAAGGTAAAAAGAAATCAATTTTTAATGATCGATTTCATTTTTAACTTTACTTAGCCTTTAAATAAGGCTGCCATGGAAATGGAAGGGTGGGGCACCAGTGTGTTTACCTGTGTCTATGTGTGGGTTATTTTGAATTTATAGGTGTTATGTTAAATAAAGTCACTTTTCAGTGATTTATTTTTGACTTTACTTACCCTTTAATAGGGTGATATTGAATAATATAGAAGAAGAATAATGTAATAATAACCAGTGAATGAGAAATACAAAGAACTTGGATCTCTCTCTCTCTCACAAGCCAAATTTAAGGATTATTGATGTTTTAAAAACATTATATAAATATGTTTTTGTCAGAAGTGAATTAAAATATTTTACTACGTATTATAATACAGTAATGTAATAAAAGGTTATACTTGCCTCTATCATCTGCCGTACGGCAGCCAAATATTGAGGCCTCTGCTCTTGAGGTCAGACCACTGTCTCTGGAGGGTAGAGACAGTGGTCTGGTATCCAAATCGCCGCAGGATCCGGCGCGGAGCCCCTCCATCGTACCCCTGAGCAAGAGGTAGTTCATGGCATACAACTGCCTTGCAGAAACTAGCCATTTTGCTAGGCAGGAAAGTTCGGTTCCTCGTGGTTCTCGTTTTTACGAAAACCCTCGTTTTCGTGAATCCTCGTTTTCGGAGGTCCTCGTTTTTCCGGAAATCCTCGTTTTTCCGGAAATCCTCGTATTTTCGAAAAGTACCGTTTTTAAAATTCACACTAGCGGACTGTAATTTTTAGGTATTGTAGGCATTGATACGGTGTTCTAAGGACATTACCCAGGTCCCTGAGTGATTAAGTGTACATTACCAAGGCTATTTAGGCCATTTTAATGCGGATTTTGCGAACTTTCATTTTAATACGTTTTAACGGGTCCGCTTGCGGATTTCGAATTACGGATTTTTTCGAAAATCCGCGGATCCTCGCGCGGACCGGATTTTCGAAGTTCGGACATCTCTAGTTAACAGAGGATAAGGTTCAGAAAACAACTAAATAAGTTTATATGGGCAACATGGTGGCTCAGTGGTTAGCACTGATACCTTGTAACCTGAGTTCGATTCCACCCTTGGACACATCTGCAAGGAGTTAAGGTGGCCATACATCTATAAGATCTACTTACCCGACCGAGCGCTCACGCGATGTTCGTCGATGTCCGGAACCGCGATTTCAGATAGCATGGACGAACATCGCGTGAGCGCTCGGTCGGGTAAGTAAGATCTTATAGATGTATGGCCACCTTAAGTATGTTCTCCCCGTGCTCACATCTGCAAGGAGTTAGTATGTTCTCCCCGTGCTTGCTGTGAGTTTCCCCCACAATCATAAAGACACATAGGTTGTATGTGTCAAATAAATGTGCTTACTGCAGGGCCTGATGTGAATGAATACATGTAATTGTAAAGCGCTACATAAGCTGGCGCTATATAAATCCGCAATAATATCACCAAAGCTGCTGAACCAGATAAAATACATCCTCGAGTCCTTAGGGAACTATGTTCAGTGTTATCCAGGCCATTGTTTCTTATTTATCAGATCCCTTCATGTACAGAAATGTGCCTTTGAATTGGAAAACTGCAATATTCAAAAAGGGTAGTCAATTACAGCCGGGTTATTACAGACCTGTGAGTTTAACTTCAGTGGTAGGGAAGATACTGGAAAGTTTGATATGGGAACATATTATAGAGTATGTTTCAAGGACTGATCTTATAACAGGGGTGTAGCTAGATATCTCTTGGCCCCCCAAGATTTTAGATGGGGCCCCCCACATAAAAAAAACTTTTTTGTGCAGTATAGGTTGACATAACTGCTGCAAAGTTTTTTTAAAGGACATGTCCACCCTCCTAAGAAAAAGTTTACCCCACGTAGTTTAGCCCCACAAACCCTGTTTTCCTTTTACTTAAACCTGGTAGCATTTTTGAAAGGTTTTAGTAAAACAAAAATGGGGTTTTTGGGGCTAAACTATGCCAGGTAAAATTTACCACAGGGGACCTGGACGGGGCCTCATAGCAACTGCTATGGTTGCTCTAGTGATCCCTATGCTCCTGTCTTATAGGTAGTAATCAGCATGGATTTACAGTTCTTGTCAAACAAACTTGCTTGGCTTTTTTAAGGACGTGAGTAGGAATTTGGACTCTAGCAGTAGATGTAGTATACTTGGATTTTGCTAAGGCAAGTCCCCCATAGGCAACTTATGGATAAGCTAAGGTCTGTTGGACTAAGGTAGCACATTTATACATAGATAGATAGTTGGTAAATGCATCAGATGTGGAGAGTAGTTCTTAAAGGACAATACCCAAAAAAACAACATCTCCCCCATTACATGTCCACACTTCCAGCAGCTGAAATCACTTACTCTCATTTACAAATGTGCTGCCCTCCCTTAGATATAACACAGCAAAGATGAGTGCTAACAGCCTGCCTTCTAGACGGCCCAGGGCCATCATTAACATATCACTTGTCATTGGCCGGTAGGAATGTCTGTTACAATCTCTCTCCTCCTTCTCTACCAGTCAAACAAACTTGAACTGTCCTGTTGCTAGACTACAGCCTACATAATCAAGCTAATCAAGGGTGGGTGCAGGAGTGTTTTCTCGCATGTTAGCTCTGAGTGACAGTTATAGGCAGACAGAATTGTTAGGCCCCCTTCACAGCATGGCTAATTGAAGGCAGAGAGAGGCCCGAAATCAGGAAAAAAATGTATAGGGATGGCTGCATACCTTTTTAAAGCAGTTTAAAAAAACTGCCACTTCTATGCAATATGTTTATTAATTATTTAGATGTGGGCATTGTCAGCTAGGTTTCTGTGTTTGTGGAGGACACAAATGTTTTCTGACCATTAAAAGCTACAGATGCAGTTCCCAGTGGACGTTGTTATGGCAGGTTCATTGGTCAGTTTCAAAAAGAAACTGGATGAGTTTCTGCAAACAAGGAATGTTGCAAGTTACTGGTATTGTTATATAAAGTAGAGATAAACAAGAGTTGATCCAGGGACATTTCCGATTCCCACTTGGAGTCAGGAAGGAATTTTTTCCCCTTCGTAATTCTGGAGTTTTTTTTTTATTTTGCCTTCCTTTGGATCAACACTCAGGCAGCAAATGTGGGCAAATGTGGGTATTGCTGAGGAGTTTGGACTGAATGGACTTATGTATTTATTCAACCTCAAAAACTACTACTACTATGATGTGCAGTCATTGCAAGCAGATCTAGATAGAGTTAGGCTGGGTACACACCAGATGATATTTTAGGTCAACCAACCGATTCACTGCACTTTCGCTCGGTTGGGCGAAAATATCGGCTGGTGTGGGGTGGCCGGCCGCGA
The DNA here is from genome assembly GCA_019447015.1 of Hymenochirus boettgeri. NCBI lineage: Eukaryota > Metazoa > Chordata > Amphibia > Anura > Pipidae > Hymenochirus > Hymenochirus boettgeri. The sequence continues at coordinate 286,706,840 of CM033470.1, read as the reverse complement.
ATGACATAAATCGTTTGTTGGTCCCGCGGACAAATTTGCAGTGACCGACGGATGCACAAATAGTCCGGCTGTGTGTACCCAGCCCTACACATTGGGCTGCTAAATGGCAAATGAGATTCAATGTTGATAAATGTAAGGTAATGCATTTTGGACTTAAAAATCCTTGTGCTGCTTATGCTTTGTTACGTGAATCTCTGTAGTATAAGGATCTTGGAGTTTTGGTAGATAAAATGTAGCAAGCAGTGCCAGGCAGCAACAGCCAGAGCCAGCAAGATACTGTCTTGTATAAAGAGAGGTATGGATTCAAGAAAAATGTAATTCTCCCGCTTTACAAAGCATTGGTAAGGCCTCAATTGGAATATGCAGTGCAATTTTGGAATCCTGTGTACAAAAAGGACATCTTTGAAATGTAAAGGGTTCAGAGAAGGGCAACTAAATTAATAAGGGGATTGGGGGAGCTTGAATATGAAGAGAGACTGGAAAAGTTACAATTATGTACGCTGGAGAAAAGGTGCTTGCGTGGGGATATGATTACTGTGTATAAATACATTAACGGGCCACTCAGTAAGATATAAGTAGCTATTTGTGCTTACACTACAATCTTTATGACTAGTAATCACAGAGGTTTATATTTACTATGACAGGATCACAGAAGAGAGTCCAAGAGGGCAAGGTGGATGTTTTGAAACTATGAATCTAGGTAAGTATTCCTTGTCAGCTGCCTTGACTATACTGTATTTCTCATGATCTTTCAATAATATATATTTACCTTTATGCATTTTTACAGGTGCTAACAGATCAGGCTATTGCATCAGCCAAGGAACTGGCCCAAAAGGAATAAGCAAAATTGCTGGGAATGCATTTTACATATTAAATGGTTTTGTTGCTGGTGGAGTTAAATCTCTTATTGATGGTTCAATGTTAACAGTGGAGGATTCAATGTATATGGTCGCAGAATGTAATTGTATGTCTTACCCATTAACACACTTACTATGACATTTTCTGTGTAATATTGCATGAACAATATTGAGAACAAACTGTAAAATGAGTCTCTGTTATGATTGCAAATATATTTGATCTTTGTATTTACTGTATATCTTCATATATGTATATTAAAAAAAAATAGTTCATTTAATTTTTTCCTTTATCTTTGCTTAGCTTTGCAAACAACTGCCAAAAGATTGAATTTGCATTTTAAATTGTAACCAAACCATCCAAAGGAAATGTCACCCCTCAATTGAAAAAATATAGACACATGTGTAAACCCCCCCCAAATGCCAAATCTACAATAGTTTGAAAGCTCACAGAAGTAGGGCTAGTCTATTATGCAGAAAATAGAAGTTTTCCCCTTCTCTCTGTCTCTCAAAAGTTTCTGCCTTCTCTTCAAGCTCTCCAACCTTTTGGAGGCACCTGGGGGAATAGCAGTCAGTGATTGGCTGTGATGTCATCTGTTACATCTACGGTATGCTTGAAAGCTGCTAACTGGAAGAACAAGAAAGCAGAAAGAGAGGTAACAGTATTAATCACAGTGTTTTGTGTATGGGTGTTAAGTCAGGCATTGTTAATGACCCACCGGCCAACCAAATGCCCATACACAAACCAATTGTAGGCTATAACGGCTGTAACTAGCATTACTATTGAAAGATCAGACATTTCCAATAAGGAGCTAGCATTACTCATGAAGATCAGACATTTACCTACCAGGAGCTAGCATTACTAATTATAGATCAGACATTTCAAATCAGGAGCCGGAATTACTCATGGAAGATCCGACTTTGAAGTAAATGTCAGACCATACAGAACAAACAATGCACTTGATTAATTACGTTATTGTAGATACATAACGGTTGTGTGTTTAAATTTTCTAGTTTTATTCAGAATGTAATTTAGTGGATCTACTAGAGATTAGAAAAAAAATTATTACACTTTATTCTGCTGTTTTGGACATTTGTATTTGAACATTTTCTACTATTAAGCAAATTTACATCAATTAATTATTTAATTGATATAGACAATAAAATCAGGTCTATTACATAAAGATGTATCATATTAAACACATTCATGGTTAGAATGGGAAATACAGGATGCAAGAGGTAGAAAAGATATAGTATCATTGGGGTAAAGGTTCATACACACGTGCGATCGCGAGTGTATGGGCACTTTCTCGGCCGAAAATGGACACTTTTTTGAAGATCCGCCCAGCTGGTCGAGCAACGATCCCCGACCGAAAGGCCATTTCGGCTGAGAAAGTGCCCATACACATCGCAATTAGTTCGTTTGTACACATTGTGTCACAGGTCGGAAACCCGCGATTGGACGTGTGTACGAACCTTTCTATTTTTTTTTATCTGATCCCGTTCAGTTGGAATCAGATAATCAAGGGAAAGAAGTTCAATACTAGAATTATGCAGCCAAAAATTATAAAGGTTTGATTGTCCAATAGCCTGGCTATTGGAATATTCATTTGTCTGCTAGGTAATGTTGTCAGAGAAATAGCTTCTAAAAATGTACACTCTACCTCACTAGCATGCAGGGTAAAATAGAAAGTATGACCAAACGATTGATTCCGATGTGATGATCCTGTCTATCATTAGTAAATCAGTTATCTATGAAGCACTGAGCTATATTCAGAATTTTTGAAAACATCCTTGGCACCGCATATTTAGTAAAAAAAACACTTGCTAAACCAGTATGGCTAACAAAATGTACAATTGATCTAACCCAGGGATAGGCAACCAGTAGATCACCAGATGTTTGAAAACTACAACTCCCAGCATTCCCTAACTGCAGAATCCTTGGATTGCTGGGAGTTGTAGTTTTCAAAATCTGGAGATCTATTGGTTGCCTATCCCTGATCTAACTGAATACCACAGATATGTCCTTAAAGTGCATGTCCACCCTTCTAAAAAATTTTTTATATATTGTAGGGCTTCCTCCCCCAGCCCCAACTGCATTATTATAATTGCCAGAAACTCCCCCGATTTTTACTTGCCCGGTCTTTTGCTTGCATGTAACTGCAAGCAGGGGGCCGGACCGGCAGCTGCATCTGTGATTGGCTGAGAGGCAGCCAATCACAGATGTGGCTGCCCGCAGTTAAGAACGGCGGAGGATAGAGGTAAGGTAAGTAAAGATCAGGGGAGTTTCTGGCCATAATAATAATGCGGTTGGGGCTGGGGGAGGAAGCCCTACAACATATAAAAAGAGATTTATGCTAGGGGGAGGGATACCAAAACGGGAGGGAGGGAGGGAGAGGGGGAAGAATCCTATATGGACTCTGCTAGGCTCCTGGTGGCCAGTTTTTTTGACTTTGGGGGAACATTGCAGGAGAACCAATTGGAGCTGGGATGTAAGGTAATGATTTTTATGCACTACAGAGTGGGGCTAGTAGTGGGGGAAATTATAGTTTTGGGGGTAGACATGCCCTTTAAAACTTTTAAATATTATAGTATAGTATTTGAGATTGAATAAAGACATATGTCCATCCAGTCCAACCTATTTAGGGCTTGTTCACACTACATCAGTTTGTATCTCTTTTTCAAACGCAGATGCGTTTAAAAAAATGGACAGACAGTAAAATCCCATAGGATTTCATAATATTGTTCACACCTGCTGCGTTATATTCCGTTCTGTTCCAGTCCGTTTAAAAAACGCACTGCATGCAGCATTTCTGTCTGTTTTTTCATGCATTTTCTATAGAAATCTATGGAATACACATTGTTAAAAAATGGATACAAATGTATGAAAAAAATGGATACAAACTGACAGAAACACATGATGTGCGTTTCTGTCAGTTTCTAGTGTGAACGAGCCCTTAGCAATACCCACATTTCCTGCCTATCTGTTGATCCAGAGGAAGGCAAAAAAAACCCCCACCAGAATTATGAAGGGGGAAAAATTCCTTCCTGACTTCCCTGGATCAACTCTACTTTATGTATCAATACCAGTAACTGGCAACATTCCTTTTTGCAGAAACTCAAAAAGTTTCTTTTGAAAATATTCAATGAACCTGCCATCACGACATTCAATGGAAGACAGTTCCATAGTTTTACCGTTCTTACATTGAAAAACCCCTTTGAAGGTTGAAGACTAAACTTCTTTTCTTCAAGTCTTAAGGGATGTCCACGTGTCCTCTGACATGTTCTATTGGTGAACAATGCCCCAGATAGTTTATTGTATGGCCCGTTAATGTATTTATACACAGTAATCATATCCCCACGCAAGCACACTTTGGAGGGACCTTTTCCCCTCAGCCCCTGTCCATACACTTTGCATAGAACTGTTTTCCCTCAGCCCTCCATAAGCTAACTGTCCTTTTCCTTTAGGTGTGTTCTCTAAAGAGGTCTTCTGTCTCTAACTGTTACGCTATTACCTGGAAATAGCAGGGACTGTGCAGCCATCCATATGCTTCAGTGTCTAAACAGTTACCATGACAACGCTTTCAGCACATACGCTTAATCAACCAGCGCATCTAAACAGTTACCATGACACCGCTTTCCGCGCATAATCAACCGGCGTTTCACGCATGCGCATAATCAACCGGCGCATGTGTTACTTCCGCCCATGAGACGCTGATGGAGGTACGCAAAAGTAAATTATGCCGCACAGTAAAAGACTTTCCTGCACAAAAGGAAATGAAGGGGCTGAGAGGCTGCAGCGGGGGAGGTAGAGCACTGTCAATGCACTCTGCAATTGCCTGGAGGGAAATAACAGCAGCAGCCTGAGGAACAGAACGCACACCAAGTGGCAAAAAGAGGTAACTGCAGGACACACACGGACACAGGGACGCACACTTGCATTTTATAATATAGGATGACCCTTAGTACTCACAGGTTAAATTCATAAATCACCCAGCAGCCACAGATAAGGGAGAGGTGCAACAGCTTTTTGTATCTTTGTGTATGTGCTCTTTCTATTGGGGCAATGTTGTCTGGAGACTTTAGTTCCCCTTTAAGTTCTATTTTAGCAGACTGTCTTGTAATTTACTGTTATACCATGTGATCATGGTTTTGTTAACAATCTCTTGTCTGTTTTTCTGGGAACCTCCCTTCGTAAAGCATGAACCTTGCACTGATCAAGTGCTTTTGGACTGGTTTGATGGGAATACATATGTTTGTAGTGCAAATACAATACAGGTGATTACATAAGCAAAGCATGGAAAGTGAAATCTCTCTAGTTTAGAAAGTTAATAAAGCATTTACAGGCTTTATGGAAATACTTTTACAAATTTGTGAGGTTCCAAGGAATGTCAATACAAATATCCTACTCTTAAAGCACTGGTATGTCTACAAGTAGAAAGGGCAGTCAGCACCCCTACTTTACCAGCCTACTACTAAGTCCACCACTATCATGTAGTTATATGCATGTAAGGCTCTGTGCATGCAAACAAATTGTTTCGTCCGGGACGAATTACTGTCCTTCGTGCCTAACGTAGCCGCAACAGTTTCCCACAGCTGTGATTTACTGGCATGTCCAACCAATGGTCACCGCCACCAGCAAAAACATCTTTGATTTTTTGGGTCAACCAAACGATAAACGGTTCGCCCCCAAAAATCTCTGCGTGTGTACCTAAGCCTAAGATTTAGAAATGGATCTTATAGGATGGAGAATCCTGCTATCTACAAGTATGCAAAATCCCACCTGACCAGAACAGGTAGATCAATGTGAGGAACTGATCCTATCCAATCCATATTTCCCAACTGTCCTGGATATGCCTCGTCCTTATTTAATTGGATGAGTCGTTGGTGGATTTAGAAGGTGCCCGGTCTAATTTGGAATTACATTGAGGGGGTTAAAGCTGGGCTCACATAAGGGAGGAGTCAGTCCTATGCCAGCTTTGGGGGTATGTATGATTTTGCCCACTAAATGTTTTAGCCAGGGACTTAGTTTAACTAGATGTGCACCGTTTGGACACGCCTTGGTCACATACTGTTGTAGCTCAGAACTGGTCATGTGCAAAAAACACTGTCCTGTGATTAAATTGTGGGTCGGCTTGCGACAGTGAAATGCTGGGGGGAAAAGGTACAATAAGGACAATCACACTACTAAAATTTACTTTTTAAAAAATAAAAGTACCTGGAGCAGGTAGGTAGGATTGATTATTCCTTCCACCCAATATCATTTCTTTGAGGAGTGCAATTGTTAAAAAAAATTTGCTGTTTTTACTGCCGTGATCATACTCTTATGGTCGCAGTCATAAGATTACCATCACCTATACAATACCATAGTGGTAGTCTACTGTACAACTGCATGGTCATAAATTTAACCGCGGGTTAAGAGATACCACTGGTTAATAAATTCTGCCCAATATCCCTACAAAAAAGGATAATCACTATTTAGTATTGTCTGTGATTTCCAGACCGATGCATCCAGTTCCTCACACATTGTGTACTTACAAAAGCTGCACTTTATAATGAGCATGTCCATGGTTACGAAAACATTCCACTGGGGTCAGTTGATGGGCAAGTTTAATTTTTTTGGTCTCTGCAGGTCTCCCATTCATTCATCAAAGTCCTTGCAGTTCCTCCTTGGAAACACAACATTAAGAAAAGAATTCAGCTGTTATGCTCCATGCTAGTTCACCCACCATAAATCAACTGCTGTGCTTCTAGCATTTGATCAAACACAAGAAGCCTTTTATGCCTACTGATAGATGTCTTTATTTGTCTTTATTTACCCTTTATTGAATATTTGACTGTGTGTTATAATGTGGCAGTCCTCCTTCTCTGCAGGTTCCTCTTGGTACCACAAAGGTTCCATGTACATCATTAAGTAAGACCCACAGTGCAGACTAAATTCTGTTTCTGCAACTGATGATCCTGTGTCTGGTGAGAGTGTGCATGTAGTTATTATCAGGATTAGTCATTTGGTAAGAATACATTGAGTGTGGTGAGGTTGGGGCAGGGTGGTGATGGTGTCTGCCAGGGGGATGGGCCAGGTTAAAACTCATAACTCTGTAACTACTGCACCTCGGCCCAATAAGCTCTGAAGGGACTTTTCTGTCATCTACAGGTCCTTTAGCAGGTCAGCACTTTAAATCTATACTTACCTTACCCATCCCCCAAACCCTAAGATCCTTATAGGTACTTACCTCCCCTCAATTCCTGAAACACATTACAGGGAAACAGGGAAATATTGTGGTCTTGAGGTTTAGGCGGAGGGGGGTATGAATTTCTGTGTGTGGGTAGAATGTTCCTTTAATAAGCATCACATCCCTGCATTCTAAAAAAATCTAAAAATTTCAAAACCTAAAAATCCTGTGAGACAAAAGCTTCTACATCCAAAAAGCCCAATAAACCAAAACACAAGAAAATATTTTTTACTAGAAAGAAAAGATTAAGAATAAACTTTACATTTGGCTTGAAATGCTTTATTTTTGGAAGGGAATGTGTGTAGGTTTTAAAAATTAATAAGCTTGCTATGGCAATGATAGAGGATGAAATGTAAAGGCGCTTGCGTGGGGATATGATTACTGTGTATAAATACATTAATGGGCCATACAATAAACTATCTGGGGCATTGTTCACCAATAGAACATGTCAAAGGACACGAGGACATCCCTTAAGACTTGAAGAAAAAAGGTTTAGGCTTCAAGTTCGGAAAGGGTTTTTCACTGTGAGAACGGTAAAGCTATGGAACTGTCTTCCAGTGGACGTTGTAATGGCAGGTTCATTGGTCATTTTCAAAAAAAAGCTGGATGAGTTTCTGCAAACAAGGAATGTTACAAGTTACTGGTATTGATACATAAAGTAGAGTTGATCCAGGGATATTTACGATTTCCAAGGAATTTTTCCCCCTTTCTAGTCCTAGTGGGGTTTTTTTTTTGCCTTACTCTGGATCAACAGTTAGGCATGAAATGTGGGGATTACCGAGTAGGTTGAACTGGATGGACGTATGTCTTTCAACCTCAAATGCATTTCATAATCCATTCTGATTAAAGGGCATGTCCACCCTTAAAGCAAAAAACTCGTGACTTGTCAGTTATATACCTGCAAACCTAACTGGGTTTTTATGTTTGTAACCAGATATTTAATGATTTAAGTTCTATTCCATTCTGACAAAGGTATCTGCCTCCTCCCTCTGCTCAATAAGCTTTTTATAAGCTTGAGCATGTGCAGAGGAGGCAGCAATAGTGGAATCTTCTACACTTATGTCTGGCATTATGTCCCTATTCTTGGGTGGTATATCCAGGACTCCTTGTTGGAGCTCAGGCTGCTCACTAGCTACCGTACTCTTCCTCTATCCTCTCCCTTTTATATTTTACACAGTGAGCCCTACTGGTCAAATCCTGCCAGAACAAGAAGAGTAAAGGGTAACTAGTTTACCAGTTCCCTACAGATATATATTTTTTATTGTGTGTATGGTTACCATGGAAACAGAAAGTTGGGGTGGCTGGTGGAATGTATTCATATGTGTGTGTGTACCTGTGTCTTTGTGGTGTGAGGGAGTATGTTTTTGTGTTTATGAATATGTTTGGTTTATGATTATCATGAATTCAGGTTTAGTCTGATATTTTACCTTAGTTCTATATCAGTAATCACCTGAGTCATTCCAGAATCACCAGACATGTGCAAGCCCACTGGGTGTAAAAGGCTCTACAAACAAGTTGAGTTTAAATGAAAGGCCAGTTTCCTACCTTTAAAACGAGCCATCAACGACTGACCAGAAAGTTAATGGTTGGGAGGCTGACACAGTGCACAGTGCCGCTGGCGAGCACAGCCTCAGACTCCCTCAGTGTGGGGAGTCCCTCCTCCTCTCTGCTGTGTGAAGGGCCTGCAGCTGCAGAGAAGTTAAGGGAATCTACAGCCCTTCTCTCTCACAATGTGAAAACAGCTTTTTCAGGCAGAGTTCTCACTCTGCCTGAAAAGGCTGTTTCCACAGAGTTTTGGGGGTGGTGTCAGAGTGGCCCACAGCACCTGTGAGTGGGCGGGGGGCCACGGCACCCGCGAGTGGGCGGGGCCACATGGGGCTGTAATGAAATGGGCCATGGGGGGCCTGCAACTGGAGGGACCATGGGGTCCATGAGTGGGAGGGTCCAGGGGGGCTGCAAAGGGGAGGAGACAAAGGGCAGATTGACTGACAGGTTTCAGAGCAGGAAGCAGGAAGTGCAGGGGACCTGGTGATGCTGCTGCCATATCACACACAAAAATGTAAATATCTTCAAAAATAGATAAAATAAACAATGAAAATAAATTGCAAAAATTCTCAGGAGAGCAATTCCTATCAATTTACCTAAAGTAATTTTTGGACCACAGATACCCTTTAAGAGGATGTGCATCAAAAAATCAACATGTTGACTTAAAGAGTGAAGCGTAACTTCTTTAAGCAGCCATACACACAACAATATTGTCATATGGACCTTTTTTTTAACTTGTGTCCCTTTGCTTGAAAACATTTCAGTTGATGGCAGTTGAAGCAAAATCATTCTCTGCCTCTAGGTTTACACATTTTCAATAAAATCTCCCTTTCTTGCACTGGTTTAAAAATACAATTATTTGCATGTGTAGGTCCCTTTTTAAACATTATCCCTAGATTGCTAAATATTAAGAGCGTCATATGGTTGACAAGTTTCTACTAAATTCCTTACCCTCCAGAACTATGTAGTCAAGTGACTGTCTGATTTTTATGCCATTTGTGTAGTAGTCTAATCCATTGCTCTTTCCCACGGTGCCTTCACCAAGATCCACCCCAGTCCTAAAACTAGCCGTAAATAAAGTGATCTTATGTTCCAGTGCCTGTGAGCAGTGCTGGAATTGTTTATTTTCTTTGTGGTTTTTTCCATTACCAGTTAAAACACGGGCTTTCTAAAGCAATTAACTATTTTTCTGGTAATTACCGTTACCTTCCAGTTTAGACAAGAGATTGTCTGTCTTCATTGTCTGTGTTCTGGGGCACAACTGGATTGTGTTTTTATGGGAACTGAACATATAAACATATGAATGTGTAGCATCCAGACTCTCAAATACATTTTATGTGCATAATGTATCTCTTAGTTATTCTATTAATAAGAATTCTTATTATTACACAGAAATCCATGTTTTATAGAAATTTACATTATTAAATGTTTTGACTTTTTGGACAAACCAAAAAAAACCCAAACTATAATGGGCCCCCCTTCGTCTTCAAAGGTTACTTGGGGGCTATATCTGAGGGAGGAGGGGTAAGGAGTTTCCCCTCCCAAGTCACCCTATTGTGATCATAGGAGCTGTTCCACCTCTGCACTATCCCATAGGGAGATACAGGGAGATTCAATAAAAGTACTTATTGTTTAAAATGGTGCTAATTTTGCCCCAACCAATCAGAACTTATTTAACATTTGAAAGCTAACATCTGATTGGTTGGGGCAAAATTAGCACCATTTTAAACGATAAGAACTTTTATTGAATAACCCCCATAGTCTGTTTGTTTGTACCACTGATGTATAAAAGTATATAAAAGGATAAATCAATTCACATTATTAGTATAAATAATCTACACAAAAGATTACCCATAGGCAGGCCAATGTAGAGGCTGTCTATACTTCTCACTCAGTCAGAATGCACTAGCCTGTCATTACCTGCAGTCAAATATAAAAAGGAGGGAAATACAACAATAATAATAATAATTATAATAACAGGCCTGCTCCTAATGTCTCCCAGATGAATAAAAAAAACGTTTTGGTTCCAATCTCCCCCTCATTTTTTTTTACTTTTTAAAAAACCATTGAGGTTTTTTTGGTAATAAAGGGGCAAGCTTTACAATTGCCAGTTTGTGGCTACCTTGGCCTGTTCTTTTATTTAGCCAAATATTATTTATCACATTCTGTTCCATATTTTGTAAGCTTCTGGTCACCTTCTAGCCAATTGTTTTTGCTCTCCTGGGGCATCGGATAATACAGACGTCAATAACTTCAGTCTTTAGAATATACCAATATTGTTTTAGTATTTGGCGCAACCCATGCCATGTATGGTTATACTGTGTTATTAAAAACATTTTCTTCATATCGTGTGCTGCCGAGATTTGTAAATTTATTTCATAACCAGAATGTCCCACTGGGATCCCTTTAAGATGTTTGGCGCACAACAGAAGAAATTACCAGCTGTGGGTTTACAATAGATTGTAGTATGTAGTTTATTCTTCACTTTTTTGATCTCAAGATCCAAGAAGCCGATATTACTTATATCTCTGATATAAGCCAAATCAGAGATAAATCTTTTTGAGTTTGACCATTGACACAAGATAAGTACATTGTCGATGTACCTGTACCAGGTTAGTAACACATGTTCCATGGCAATATCTATCACTCATGTCATGATGACTTCCTGTTTCCAGAACCATTATTGGTATCCATGCATCTTACTATGAATAAAGCATTTTAAGTTGGTTTGTTGGATGTAGAACTAGAGTGTACATTTGAAGCCATGTTTGTAAGTGTTTATCACATGAAAGTGTTAACAGTAATAAGAGGAATGTGTATACAGAATGCAATAAATACTACACTGTATATATGGAATACTAGCCATTATGTGTAAAAAGTATTCCATGGGTATACTGCATTCCATGGGTATACTGCATTCCACAGGTATACTGCATTCCACAGGTATACTGCACTCCATGGGTACCTTATACTGAATTCCATAGGTATACTGCACTGTGATATTCAGGATTTCATTTTTGATCCAGAGAAGTTTCATAGTAGATTGCATCCATACTGCCAAATTTTTTAGTCTTCTGTAATCAGAGGTGTAGAAGAAAATAAGAATAATGGCATAACCATCACTGATTAGATCATATAGTAAATAGCTTGTACATATTGTGGTGATTGGGAGATACATTTTATGAATTTATTAGTTATTTTAACCCCCAACTAGGATGAGTATAGGACGTGTGTATTTATTTCTGTTATGATGTTTTTGCAGATATTACGTGCTACACAATGTTCACTTTTCCACCTTTGCTGACCTTTGGTGTGTGCGACTATGAGGCATGATTTAAACTAAGGTTGGCCCTTCCCCCATTTTATAACAATAGCAAAAAGTTACTAACTAAACCTGTTTGATTATGTGAATAGGATTTAAAAAGGGAAATTTCTTTCAGAATTTAGAAATAAAACACAAATTCTTCTGCAAGCAAATAACTTAATGTGTAGTACTTTAAATTTGCCAGTGGGTGTCACCTAAACGCTGTGCTCACTATCTCTTACTATTGTGTCTGTCTACCAATAAAAATGAAAACATCAATGAGAAATCCACAACTTTACCAAAGGGATAGTACTGTGCATTAGGTTTTGCTGTACAGTGATAGCCCTGTGCATTGGGGTTTACTATAAATCTTGGCTGCACTAATGCTTTGGTTTAAAGGTGAATAAAAATGTACCAATTACATTTTTGAGTTGCTGAATTGCTTCTGGATTATCTTCCTTAAAGGTAACATTTTTTGGTTTAGTTCTCCTTTAATGCCCAATCTGTTACATAAGCTGAGTATGTAGGGCACCAAAATAATTTATTTGACTGATCAATGATCAATATGTATTGCTGTTTGATCAATAAAAAGAGAAAGCTGTGACAACCAATGAGCCTACAGTGTCCAGATATGGCAGGGACCAGACTATATGCAGTCCCTTCATGGATCATCTAATTTCTTATATTGTGAGACACTGCCCAGTTACTTCCTGTGTCATCTTGTTACTATTGTCCTATTACTTTAGGACAATTCTGTTCTACAACCACATCATACCTCCATTACCCTCCAGGCCAATACATGGCAATCTACTATAACCATGTATGGCTGCAGAGATTGCTTCCACATGTAGATGGAGTTTTCAAGTAACTTTGCTATTGATCATAGTGCAACACAGGCTGATGCAAGTTATTCTAAATTTACATTACCAATAAAAAATGCCCAATGTGGATGATAGAATAGTTAGCACTAAATTCTAGCTTGTTCAGCATCCATTTGGGTGCTGCTTAAAGCTCAGCACAGCACCTTTTGGGTTGCTACAGTGTTACCAACTGTTAACCACAAGAGGGCAGCAAATACCAAGACCAAAAGTTTAGAAAACCTAGTACCTATGACTGTGAACTTTCTTTTTTGAGATATGGGTTGTAAAATGTCATTTTGACTTAAAGGGCATCTATGCCGAAAAAATAGTTTTTTTTAAATTGACCATAACTGGAAACTATAATTCTTCCCAACCACCACTGTATAATTCTTTTGTTGATCTGCCCTCTATTTCTTTAGATATCCAATCTAAAACTTCTTATATTTCAGCTGTCAATCAAGTTCCTTGCTCTCAAAAACTATTCTTCTGTGAGTAGTTTTACTGTAGCTGGAATGGTGACAGAGTTTTGACAGTTGGAATGCTGTGTGCTGTGTGCAGGCTTGACAGTTGGTTTGTGGGAAAAAAGTCAGGTCGGATGGAAGTGGGAGTGGTTAAAAGAGGGAAGGGCGATACTGCTCCTAAACAAAATGTGTGCTGGATTGAAGGCATGCAGCAACACACACAAATCATATTAAGTGCTACTTACATGTATTCAATTATAGATTAAGATGAGGCAAAGTAATTTTTTCAGTATAGTGTCACTTTATCCCAAAGGAAGGCCAAATAAATTTGAATGGAAAAAAATTAATGGCTGCATTGTTAGTCCGCAGCCACACTGATAGAGCACGGTAGAGTGTGTGAAATGCACAATATAGCACTTTTCACTATTAGTGCTGCAATTTTGGCAATAATCCTTTATCTGAACACATGCGATTCACACAAAAATATGGTTTAGCATGCTATCTAAAAACGGATCACAGTACACACAATGTGGACACCCACATTGCTATCAGATTCTCACACGCTAATAGATCTCAAAATGTGATCATAAATATGTGAGAAATGTGCCATTGTGGCCTAGCCCTTCATCCCCATCATCTCTTCGAAACATATAAAATACCCATAATGCACAAATAACAGATATAAAATTGAAGATGATAACGTTAATTTTCACAGCGATGATGGCAACTTTTGTTATCGTTATATAAAACAGTAATCAGTATAATTATTTACATCAGGCCACTAAAACTACATATAGACATGCGTTCACAGGAATGATGCATGGCTGAATACGCATGAAAATAGGCTAATGTATGGATGATTGATTGGTTATACATGAGGCAATTCTCCATTGGTCAGCTTGGTCGCTCCGGCAATCGCACGTCTGTATGTAGCTTTAACTGTCTAGCACCTAACTTAATACCACGGTTGTAAAAATGATCAATATCAAAATGATACAATCATTCCTTTATGGCAGATATCATTAACAATATATAACATATGGTCGGTAACATAAAATAACAATATGGTTGTAAAATAATGACCAATATCGTAAATGTACGATTGCAATTATAATTAAATACGAACGGTCTTGATTTTACCATAACAATCATAATTGTATGACCGGGCTCATAAAAATTCCACACTTAAAGGCGTGGTATTGCAAAATTTATTAATATGCCCTATAATGTTTTGTGGGGTATTCATTTAACATGTTTATGACTGCGACCACTAGATGGCATAGTAAGCATTAAATATAATCAACCATATTGTTCTTGTTGTCTTAATAAAGGATTGTTTGATCTCAACGTGAATATTGCACGCAAAATTCCTAACCAGAACCTATCAAGTGCAAATAAATTTTACAAAGAATCACTCATGTTTCAACAACTTTTATCATATCTATATGTAGTTATCCTATATAATAAAATGCAAGTGTGCGTCCCTGCGTTTGTGTGTGGCTTTTTCATTGTGCGCATGTGCGTGCAGCGCATGTGAGAGGGGGAGTTATTCGGCTCGTAAGAAAGTATCCGCGGATACGGATGGGGGAGGAGGGAGAGTTTCTCTCCCCCCAAGTGGCTGCAGACAAGTGGATGGACACGGAGACAATGTGCTGGGTGCTGCTCATGTGCGTTGCTCTCACCATGCAACCGCCCCGCCACCCTCATATCCCTGCTACCACTCTCACCTGCAGGTCCCCCAAGGGGGAAGAAAGACTCGGTTGGAGGAGCTGGATTGGCTGTGGGACAGAGGGGGGAACTATGTCCTTATTGTCTGATAGGCATTCCATAGCCAAATACATATATTTCTCATGGGATTTCGCATGAGATTTCTTATCTTTATTACCATTCTTATTTTGAAGATTTTTAATGTCCCTATATAGGGTTTTATGAAACATATCAATGTATACATTTTTACTTTGTATTGGATAGAAGAATGATTTATTCTTTAAATCTGTATGTGTAACCTCCTTAGAAGTGTATGTAATGTCCTGATTAAATAGCTCAGACAAAGTCAATATGTTTCTCTTATCTCAGATGGGCGGAGCTTAACATTTAGCAAACCAGTAACAAGATGTCAGCAACTTTCAAGGCACAAAGCTAGGCTCTGGAGGGGCATAGGTAAAAAAAATATGGCAACAGTATTTTTAAAGCTGCAGCTTCCAAATGAACATAACTTGATTTTACAGTGCACTTATCTTTTAATGTCCCGCCCCTCTGCTTGCATTCTCGCAAGCAGAAGGCCGGCAGTGCGGCGGAGGATCGAGGGGAGGTAAGTAAGAGTTTGGGGGGCTTTTTAAAAAAAAAAAACATGCGGTTGGGGCTGGGGGACATGGGGGAGCATGATATTAAATTTCACAAGCATATCTATGCCGAACTACCACAATACTGATGTCTGAAGTTTGTCAGCCTCGTGGTCATTGTTTTCAGCTCATACACATGCTGGTCCTTTGGATGTCAATAAAGATATCAGTTTTGGCTATATCATGATGAGCACTGGGAAATACCATGATATGAATTGTGCATCGCATTGGAACATTTAACAGTGTCAGAGGGTCTCAATACCCTTTATGCCCCATCCCTACCTTTGCATGTAGCTCTGTGATTTGCTGACTCCATGCGAGATGAAGAAAGGTTGCCAAACACCTGTCAATTTATATTTGATTGATGTTTGATTATTCTGCATCTTTCAAATGAATTGTTTCAAAATGGTTTCCTTGTTTTCCTTTCGATAAAAAGTCCCAGATAAGCAAAGAATAACCTGAACGTTAATTGTTCACGTTAAAAAAAAATCATTTGATTGTACAAATATTATTTTATATATAAATAGCTATTTTAATTCTTGTTTGATCTCATTAATAAGCACGCTCGCTTACTAGATTATAATGAAGAATTACATTGTTTTGGGTCAATCAGTAATGTACCTTCAGGCTATTATTAAGGTTCTGCAGATAAATTAAGGAGGTCAAA
Organism: Hymenochirus boettgeri; assembly: GCA_019447015.1. Taxonomy (NCBI): domain Eukaryota; kingdom Metazoa; phylum Chordata; class Amphibia; order Anura; family Pipidae; genus Hymenochirus; species Hymenochirus boettgeri. The sequence goes on along the minus strand of CM033470.1, from coordinate 286,690,574 downwards.
CCTGTGTCCCTCCAGATGTTTGTAAACTACAACTCCCAGGCAATATGCAGTCAGGGAATGCTGGGAGATGAAGTTTGTAAACACTTGAAGGGTCGCAGGTTGGACATACCTGGAATTGATGTGGTAGATATATAATCTGTAGACGATTCATTGCGCAAAGCACTCGTATTTGTAAATATTATAATTAAATATTATAATTGGGTTTATTCAATATCAGGTGCAACATTTTGTCTGTGTTCTTAATCTGCAACAACTAACCTGATTGGCTACCGCAGATAAACTGAATAAGCCCCAAAGTGGGGGAATTACTCAGGGGCATAACTTCCACGAGGTGATTTACTCCCCCATAGTCTATAGAGTGTACCCTTGTAGGCGGTAGAGTGTACTCCCATTGTGGTAACTGCTTGTGGTGTCCCCGAGAAATACTGCTGCTTAGACAACTGTGTGAGGTGATACGATTTAAAAGCCTTTGATGTATTTATATGCCCTACACTAGACTACAGTTGCATGCAACAATGTTCTGTAGATTTAAACCAATTGTCCAGCATGCACGAAGGTTATGAAGAAGTACAGCAGGTATTACTGTATATGGAGAAAGAATCAGCAGGCAGGGTAACTCTCTGCACAAATGTAGTTGTACTGTCCATGCGAGTGCCTGCCTGTCGGTGTGCAGGAGGAGTGCTTGTAGATGTTTGTAGGCTGAGTATGCAGCTCTCCATGGTGGTCAGGGGCCGCTCTTCAATGGAAAGGAAAATATTCGGATGGTAAACTTTGAGGTGGCAGAAGTCTTTAAAGGTGGATATGGGTGTGACTAATGTTTTGTTGGTGCACTGATTGCACTACTGCCCATGAAAACTCTTTTGAAAATCATCAGCTTGCAACTAAAAAGAAGTCAATGTTGTTATCAGAGCCAGAGAGAAAATATAAAGGTAAACTCCCAAATACCAGTAACTCTATTGATAAACAAAACAGAATGTAATAGTTATTATTAATTATCTGTCTAAAGGCCAGATGTTTATGTGCGGTAATGAAACCAAGACAGAGTACACAAGGGCAGACTAGAGCCCGATATTCCTGCCAACAGATCTACCAATTGCTAAACCGATCTGAGGCTTGTCAGGTGAGAATTAAATCACCAACGCCACTATTTTCATCTGATCCTGTGGTCTACTGAAGACTACAAAATTTGCCTTTTGCAAAATGATTGGTCCAGCCAGCTGTCCACTCACTGCAGGAACAGCCACAGCTAACATTTCTTATGAATGTCCAATCAGGCCAATCAGGTGCTACGGGCTACCAGACAATTTTCTATAGGCAGTACAGAACTTACTACACTTTGTTCCCCCAGTAGAATCAGAGAATTAGCTATTAGAGCATTAGGTGGCACTTCTAACTTGTCCTGCTGTGACTACATTTCACAAATTTGACATCACCATGAGACATATTGATATAAGCCTTTGGTCATTGAGGCACTTTATTGATTGATTGAGTGATTCAGCACCTCTTCAAATGGGTAAAGAAGAAATCTTTATGGAGGCCATATGCTGAAATGAAATCACCACTAAAATGCTCTTGAACGCCAATTAAACACTGTATTTTTATTTTCTAGAAAAGTTATAATTATTTGTAGACAAATAAATGGGATATTCGTGACTATAAAGGCTTTGCTTCTGAATCACATGTTATGGTCTTTATCAGTTGTACTCCTACTTCCAGTGCTAAGTAATTTAACTGAACAGAGCCTTCCATAAAAGTTTCTCTTGTGTGACAATGATCCAGGTACAAGTGATTCTACCCCGCAACCTGAATAATGGGACTAATAGGATTCCTGCTAGAAAGGGCGTGGGTGCTGGCATTCGGCTAAAAGACACACTGCAGGATTCCAGGTGCTCAGAGTTCTGAGTCATACACTGGAGGGGAGGGAGGGGGGGTGCTGATTGGAAGACTTTAAATCTGAGCAGTCCAAAGACACCCTGCAGGCAATTCACATGTACGAGTGCAGGCTTGTAAAGATAGTGTTTAGCAGCACAGGGTTCAGACATGCAGAAATATGTGCAGGTATTTCAACCCTAAGGACCACGTACTCAGTCTACAGGCCCATTACAATCAGTGTGGTCTGTGACAATGTGAAACATAAACACTGTAAACCATATTATAAAGAGAATATGGCCACCAAATAATTTGTTCCTTTGTTAATAAAGTTAATTTAGAGTGTGTAATGTAGAGTATGTAGTGTGTGTAATGTACAGTGTGCAATAAATAGTGTTTAATGTAGATTGTGTAATGTACAGTGTGTAATGTAGTGGCATGTACAGTGTGTAATGCACAGTATGTAATGTAGTGTGTAATACAGTGTAATGTAAAATGTGTGTGCGTGCAGTGTTTAATGTATGTAATACATAGTATAATATACAATGTGTAATATGTAGTGTGTAATTCACATTGTAATGTACAGTATGTAATGTTTTGTTCAATGTATAGCGTATAATGTAGTGTGTAATACACAGTGTACAATGTGTAATGTATAGTATGTAATGTAGTGTGTAATGTAGTGTGTAATGTACAGCGTGTAATGTTTTGTTCAATGTAGAGTGTGTTTTGTAGAACGTGTAATGTAGTGTGTGTAATGTAGTGTGCAATGTGTAATGCACAGTGTGTAATGTAGCGTGTAATACGCAGTGTAATGTACAGTGTGTAATGTTTTGTTCAATGTAGAGTGTGTTATGTAGAACGTGTAATGTAGAGTGTGTAATGCAGTGTATAATGTAGAGAGTGTGATCTACAGTGTAATGTGTAATGCACAGTGTGTAATACACAGTGTAATGTACAGTTTGTAATTGAGTGTGTAATACACAGTGTAATGTACAATGTGTAATGTACAGTGTGTAATACACAGTGTAATGCACAATGTGTGATGTACAGTGTGGAATGTACAGTATGTAATACAAATTTTAATGTACAATGTGTAATATAGTGTGTATTAAACAGTGTGATGTACAGTGTGTAATGTAGTGTGTAGTACAGTTTTTGTAATGTAGTGTGTAATGTAGAGTGTGTAATGTAGTATGTTAGGTAAACTGTGCAGGAAGCTGATCATACTGACATCATTTTCAGGGTACATTGTTAAGTTGTTATGGCTTCATGACATGAGAATAGAATAGGATTGCAGGCTATAAGTTAGTCAGGGTGGTGGACAGTAAATCTCTATCATATACAGGGATGACATCCAGTTAAAAAAGCAGATCACCCCTTCTCTCATGTTATTGGCAGGTAAATGGACATAATGGAAGTTTAAACCTGTATACTGGTACCACACTGCATCAGTCAGTTCATAGATGGAATGCCCTTCATGTACTGAATATGCTGGGCTTCTGTGGACTCATTAATAATGCGCAGATTCCTTTCTCTTTCATAGGGGTTAAAAGGTATTACACTGTCCATGCTCCAACCTGTACTCCTGAAGCTGTAACCTCTATGGGGCCCACAGTTATTCATTTACTGGGCGGAGATTTGAGTTGTCAAGCAGAAAAACTCTAATTAAATGAGTCCAGGGCCTGTTTAACCTGTTACAACCCACACACATATAAATAGACACTAAAATGGAAATCTATCTGGACTGTGCAGATTTGCACGGGTATCTTTTGTGCCGGTTGCAAGGGTGTCTTTTGTGAAACTGGTGCAGCCAGTGCAATTATGGAGTTAAACTTGCGCTAACCTATTCAATATTGGTTAGCACGAGTTTAATACCTATTTTTAGCACAGCACGCCTGGGTAAATCAGGCCCATAGTGTGTACAATATTGCCTTTAAATAAAAGTATAAAGTGCTGTAATTTTTGGGTTGGAACTGTGGCTAGCTAGCTAATCTGCTAATGGACACGGGCAAAACTACCAGGGTAACAGGAGGCTTTCCCCCCTCACCTCCCAGAAAACTACTGTGGATGAAGCACAGATGAAGGACCCATGCTGGAGGTCCCAGTGATTCCTAGTTACGCGACTGCTTATGGACAAGAGCAGGATTTCCAAGTGAGGGGTTCCTGAAAGGGTTATCATGGGCAGCAGGGAGCTCAGCGCAAAAAACTGACAAGGGCCCCTAGACCTTTTCTGCATAAATAATGTTCACCTTTATAAAAGTCACCAAGTAGTTCCATGACCTTATAACAGTATGAGGTATAGGAATGTACATAGTATATCAAAATGAATTTTTTAAAAAAATTATTTATTATAGTAAATACAATATTGCCATATAAATCCTTGTTCCTTTCTGTCCTTGTACACAAACTGTAGTTAGTGTATGTTAGATCCATCCGCGTTCAATTCTATAGGCAATAGCTGTTCTTAATTGGTTATGGAATATGTTCTGTGAGACAACAAGGATACTAAGCACGGACATACGGTCCCATTTGTGCTACTGTATGGCCTCTGACTCTGTCTATGTCATCAGTTTGACACTTGTCCCATTCATGGCACCCATTGTTTTCAGACTGACACTCCTTGCACTTTTTGATGACCTTAAGGTGCTAGAAATGCAGGTAACTATAAATCCCCAGAATCGTTGTAGTCTGTACACACACAACCTACCAGAAACCACACTAACAGTAATTGCATTCATTACATTTACAAAAAGAAATGTACGGTAGGAATAAAAGTAAAGTTGGCACAATCCATTGGAATGTACCGTGGAGCTGTCATTTGGCAACATTCAATGTTAAATTCTGCCTATACATTTCTATAAATTACAAAGACAGCATCTAGTGTACAAATTAACACATTTTAATCACTTTTATTAGGGAAGCTCTAAGCTAAAAAAAAATTCCTCATTTCATTTCAAGGATTTATATATATGGTATGTGAGCCACAGGCATAGCTTGCCCACCGGCCTGCTGGCACACGTTAAGCTTTTTGCTTAGCTCTGCCTTGGAGGTAAAACAGGATCCAAGGAAGTAAAAGAAAAATGTGAGGAACTGTGTGAGGATATCCAGCTAGTGCTTAGCAGAAATCTACACAATGGTGGGATGATTATCAGTTTTACCTACAACCAGCAATGATAATTAACCTCAACTCCCATTACCAGCAATCCAATTGGGCCCTAGGAAATACAAGGTGATACACATGCAAATGCCCCACAATGTAGCTGGCCTCTCTCCCAGTGTGGCATTCCTGTCCGATATTGAACAAAAATTGGCATGCATTTCTTGCCCGTTGCAGTGTGGTCTAAGCCTTTGTTTATTCATTTTGTTACACTGGCACAGAATGGAAAAGCATGTCAATAACGTTCTTTATCATTGACTTTTAGAACACTCATCCCCTGAAGGTTTTTGGCAAATATTTAAAACTTTATTTCATCTTTTGAGGCAAACCTAAGGTGGGTACACACAGTAAAGAGAAAGGGACGATACCATCAGATCCTACAGTATTGTCCCTTTCTTGTTACTGTGTGTAGTGCATTTTACAAGTGCTCCCAAGGCTGATGAATGTTCTCCATTGGCCTTGGGACCGTTCAGAAATGCCTGAAAATTTCTCTTGGCCTCGGTCTTCTCCCTGTACTTAAAGACCTGTGATCAAGCTCCCAGAGGAGAGCGAAATGCGTCAGGGGCAGTGTGTTCGAACGCTACAATAAACAGCTGATTGTTAATAAGTCCATGAAGTGCTCCGTTACTATGTTACTATACAGTTGAGAGTGCGGTACCCCAACTATCTCTATATATAATATATATAATAATATATATATATATAGTATATATTTTAATCTATCAGCCCTACCAGCGAGCATTCAGGGTCTGTGTCTTCCTCATGAAGCTGTAATGGGGGGAACGGAATGCTTGTATCCGGCTCACACTAGCATAGCAATGTGATGCATGCTAGGGAACACTGATTAGTGTTGATGCATGTGTATATGATTTAACTATATCCTTGCCATGCCGTGATTCGAGACAGGGACCTAAACCCATTTTCTGCACTTTTGGACTAGGAGAAGCACCAAGTACTTAGGGCTGCTATCTATATATTAGGGCAAGCTCTTGGGTGGAGAGATTTCTCCCACTCATCTTAGGGATCGTATAGGCTTTTTCCTATCCGATTTTCCCCTATTTTCTCCCCCTTTTCTCTTCTCTCCATACGGCTGGTTTAGTGATGATACTTTAAATGTGTGTTTTACAAGTTTTTAATATATACTCAATAAAAAAATGTATTTTACATCTGTGTATATATGGGTTTTGGGATTTGATTATATAGGGGGATACTGTTTATGTTTTTCAATTTATTCATTTATATTTCCTATTCCCATTATCAATTCCTCACATGCTGTAGGGGGGTTGCATCACGTTACTCTAATTGATTTAGGTATAGGGAGTCCCCTATGGCTGGGGGAAATCTGCAGTCCCGAGGGTTTTTGCGATGCTTTGCATAGAGAAAACGTTCAGGACTGTGAGTAGCACAATCGTTACAAAAGGACAGACAATCTTGCAGATGTCATTTTGTGACAATCCTGCATGCGTGTACCCATCTTATAGGCTTGTTTTGAATATCTATTTAAATGTTTGTTAATCTTGTGTATTAATTGGAATCCTGTACCACTTTTAATGAACATGACTTGTATAATTGTTACTTACTGGGCAATTTGTAGATCTGTGTGACTCAGAAATAAATATCTTCAATATATAATATGAGTAGAGACACTGTCACCAATAATTAAAGATTGTGCATTGGGACATACTGCAGGGGGGAGCTTTGGAAAATGTGCTCTAGTGCTTACTGTACAGCTAGATTTGCGTCTGGGTGTGGTGAGAATCCTCTAGTCTCTGATCTGCAGGTAGACTATGGGAGAGATTCTTGCCTCACCTAGTGCTGTTGGGTAACAGCCCTGACAGAATCAGAGCAGGGAGGAATCTTTACCACACCCTTGTCAAAAAATCCATATTGCACCTCCAATATAAAAATAACCAGAAAATAACCAGTCTCCCCTAATTTAGTGATGATTACAATATTCATTCTGTATTCCAAAGGGTCTGATGTCACACTACAACTGACATACCCTGCTGTCAAATCTAAAGCTCTCATAATTATCATAATGGTCATCTTATTTGTTAACCTATAGACAGAGGAAACCTTTAGCCCTAATTATTTCTATGGATCTGCACATAAGCATTTTTTAAATGTCCGTAAAAAAATAAAATGTCCTGATCAAATTATTTATTGTACAACTACATAAACATTCCCAATAGTGTTTAACAAATAGTATGTTACTTAATTAGCTTATAGTTTCTAGAGAACTCTTTGAAATGCATTCCAAAAATGTTGGCCTAGTTGCATTTGCACACGGTAACGTTGTATTATATAACTCCCTAGAAAGCAAACGGGCCATGTAAAGCTGCTATACTACCAGGTAACAATAACAAGTAGGACCAAAAATTGATCTTGACCACTGAGAAAATGCACTGATCATATGTTAATATAATGATTGTATTGTAATGCTGGCCACACATTATTTAGACTCTTTTATAGATTTGGTGTGTTTGTCAGACCTATCTTTCTAGTGCATTTTTGTCCCGGTGGTTCTTACATTCTGACGCTCCTGAGATGTTCCTTCCTGGCCCATTCATTAGCAAGTTAATCACAAAGAGAACAGTTGAGATGGTTCTTCAGACTGTGTGAAATTTTGGAAGAACGTGCATAAAAAAGTCAGAAAGGGGAGTATTTTGGGGTGACCTGATCAAACCTGACATTAGACCTTGTATAGAGCCCATGTGTTACACTACGCTTGTGACAGTTCTCATTCATCGAGGTCATGGTATATCTGTTGTATTCAGCTAGATCAAATGGACTTAAAGTTCTTGAAGACAGTTCGCTAGTCATCCGACTGGCTTTCTCAATTCAGAATGACTTGTACAAGAATCTGTTGGCAATGTAAGTACCCTTGAAAGTTCTAATTGGCATGTGACAGCCAGGTGTTAGGGACTTTTTGAATGCAAGGGGTGGATGCATTCAGACTAAGGGGTGTTATTGAAACTGCCCAGGGTAAGGTGTCAAAATAGCATTGTACATGGCAGACAGTTGGTTTCGAACCCCCCCCCCATCAGAACCCTGCAACACAGAACAGAGAACATTCCCGCTAGCACAGAGGCGAAGGCAAAATAAATTAAACACCTCAGAGGAGCCCTTAAATCTTGTGGATATCCAGATTGGGCCTTTGTCAAAAGAAGTAGAAGGAAAGAAAAGAACACGAATACCAACAGTGAAGGGGGAAAGCAAGACAGGAGAAAGAACATGGTCATCCCAAATGTAGCAGGGGTCTCCGAGAAATTAAGAAGAATTTTCAAAAAAACACTGTATCCCTGTCTGCTTTAAACCAAACACACTGAGGCAGCAATTGGTACATCTGACAGACCCAATACCGAAACACAAGAAAAGCGACATCATATATGCAGTGCAGTCAAGAGTGCACTGACTTGTATGTGGGGGAGACCAAACAGCAATTGCACCAACATATGGCCCAGCACAGAAGAGACAATTCCTCGGGTCAGGACTCAGCCATGTACCTGTATCTTAAGAAAAAAGGACATACCTTTGAAGATTGTAATGTTAACATCTTGGCAAAAGAACATGACTGGTTCAAGAGAGGTGTCAAGGAGGCCATTTATGTGAAAATAAAGAGGTGGAGTGGTTTGTAACTAACTGTCTGCCATGTACAATGCTGTTTTGACACCTTACCCTGGGCAGTTTCAATAACACTCCTCAATGCATCCACACCTTGTATTCAGGTTTCTAACACCTGGCTGTGATATGCTAATTGGGATTTTCCAGGGTACATAAGTGCCACAGATTCTTGTACAAGTCATTCTGAATTGAGAGATCCAGTCGGATGACTAGCGAAACGTCTTCAAGAACTAAACTTTAAGTTCAGTAGATATAACTGAATACAACAGATACATGCATTATACTACCTTTTAGGCTATGTTCACACTAGGAACGGAACAAAACGGGCCACAATGGACAGTCCATTTTTTTTCCGTTTTTAACGCTTCATTTTTGCTATAGTTTTAATAAAAACATGCCCGTTTCCGGACAGAAATGCATGCAGCAGTACTTTTTTTTTAACAGACCGGGTCAATATGATCAAACTGATGCAATGTGCGTTTCTGCCCAGAAACTGACAGAAACTGATTTGTGTGAATGAAGCCTTAGGGTAAGGTCCCACTGTGAATATTGCTAGGACACTGCAATAATATAGAATGTCCCACCAAGCAATTTTCCCTAAAGCATGAAATCAACGTTTTTGTTGTGTTTGTATTCTTATTATTTGAAATAGGAAAACGTGTCACACAGGAAAATACAATTGACTGCATTTGTACTGCAAAACCCGCACATCTACTACAATTCCTTTCTTAAAGGCACACTAACCCTTTGTAACAGTTGTGTCTCTTGGCAAACGAGGAGGCACAAATGTGGTGCATTGTAACCTTACCTTTATTTAGTGTGCTCTGTAACCAATAAGAGCAGTAACAGTTTTTTCCCCTGGTTTTATAGTTGGGTTACAGCTACTTGTCTTCACCCTGGGACAGTTCCATATTGTGCATTGTGGGTGCACACAAATTTTTATTATTATCACGTTTGTTAACTATTGAGAAAACATAAAGTAATACATAGGTTTTGAAATACTTTCACTGTTTTGCATTTCACAAACCGCGTTTCCCCATTTAAAAAAGCCGGTGACCTAATAATCGAGTTCCTAGCCATAGACACATGTATTGTTAATCCAGTTAATATTTGTTCAGCCTGGGTTGGGTTACAATTCAAGGACATTCTTGTTATTTCTCTTAATAATTCATTTAAACCTTTGTACAAGGTCTTATTTACATTGGCCTTATGCTGGAATCCACAGAATAAAATGGGGCATTCTCCTGGCACAGGGGGCTTGGTAAGGGAATGTCCTTGCTAATAGTAGTTATTGCCTGTTATTCATCTCAGTATAATAACTACTCCATTTTTCATGGTGTCCATCTTTTAGGTCCTCAGCCAAGCTGAACTCGCAGCACCGTATAAACAACTATGGGGATGAGATAAATTATATTGCAGTTCAACAGCATATCAATCGCTGGGCCCCCCAGCAGAACTATGACAGGACCCCCCTACTCCTTTAACTATAGTGGTTTTGTGGAGGGAGACTGTATCTGTCATATGTGCCCCTCTGTGGTTGCAAGGTCTGCTTCCCTGGTAGTTACGCTCCTTGCTAGATGGCATAGAGGCATATTTATAAAGCGTTGACAGATTTTTTGGGCTCTGTATTGGATAGCATTACATTTTTGCAATTGCAATTGCAAAATCTTATTTTTAGCGAAAGTTTGGTCAGTTGAGTTTCAGTAAGGCATTTCTGGTGGTTTTTTTTCCTTGGTTTTTAAAAACAATTACTGGCATTACAAATAGGACACGCATAAGTAACTTATTTGGGAATTAATTTGGTAATAGGTGTGATTGGTAAAATCAGAATTAAAGGTTTAATTTGCTTAAAGGATAAGTGCACTGTAAAATTAAGTTATGTTAATTTGGAAGCTGCAAATTTAAAAATACCGTTGCCATATATATATATATATTTACCTATGCCCCTCCAGAGCCTAGCTTTGCGCCTTGAAAGTTGCTGACATCTTGTTACTGGTTTGCTGAATGTTAAGCTCCGCCCCCTCTGAGATTTCCTGTGCTTTCTCCTGCTTGAGCCTCAAACAGTAATGCCTGTGAGTTCCGTGCACCCTCCTGCTTGAGTTCCGTGCGTGTGCACGGAACTGACAAGCATTACTGTTTGAGGCTCAAGCAGGAGAAAGCAGAGGAAATCTCAGATGGGCGGAGCTTAACATTTAGCAAACCAGTAACAAGATGTCAGCAACTTTCAAGGCACAAAGCTAGGCTCTGGAGGGGCAATAAGTAAAAAAAAATATGGCAACAGTATTTTTAAAGCTGCAGCTTCCAAATGAACATAACTTGATTTTACAGTGCACTTATCCTTTAAATAGGAATGCGCAAGGTATGCTTTAATGTGCTATTGTCCATAGCTGACTGTGCAATGTGCATTCAGGTACTTTCTATCAAGGCTTGTATGATAAAAGCAATCCTGTCGTGTCTCTCCAGGGTGTGGGGCACTTTCTGGGCGGGGAGCGGCTTGAAGGGTGGGGCAGGACAAAGCTCAGTGTGCAATGCAGGATTTTGCTTGCATGAAGAATTTTCTCTTAGTAATTAAGGTTCATTCAATAGCATTCTGTACCCACCCAAAGCTTGGCTGTCTTTTCACACACTCACAAACACATACCTCATTCATCTCTGTTTTTTTAGTAACATCGCAGACAAGAGGCAATTCTTGTTACTTTTCATGCTACATCTTAGTTAATCTATATTAAAGGGCTTGTCCAACCCCCAAACTTAATCCCATCCCCTCCCCCCAACTACCTGGCCCCACCATGTAGTGTAGTTAATCCTTACCTCACATCCCAACTCCATCTGGTTCCCCTGTAGTCCCACCACTAATTATATCTTCCCCCCCCTTTCCTAGTCCCTCCCCTACTCCCCCCAAATTCCAACTCCCACCAGGAGGCTAGCAGTCATATAGGACCTGCCTGCTACCTGTTCCTCCCGGAGATTCCTGCCATGCGTCTGCAGCCCTTCTCCCCCTCCCTCCCCCTCCCTCTCCCTCCTCTCCCTCCTTCTCTTCTCATCTCCTAGCACAACCCATCAGCACAAATCCCCTTAATTGTGCTCCCCCATGTCCCCCAGCCCCAACCGCATGTTTTTTTTTTAAAAAGCTCCCCAAACTCTTACTTACCTCTCGCTTTCCTCCGCTGCACTGAATGACCGGCAGCCGCGTCCGTGATTGGCTGCCGCTCAGCCAATCACGACGCGACTGCCGTCCCGCCCCTCTGCTGCATTCTCGCAAGCAGAGGGCCGGCAGTGCGGCGGAGGATCGAGGGGAGGTATGTAAGAGTTTGGGGGCTTTTTAAAAAAAAAAAACATGCGGTTGGGGCTGGGGACATGGGGGAGCATGATATTAAATTTTTATTTTAGGGGTGGACATAGCCTTTAACATTTGTTATAATCTTGCTTGCTGTAATATGATGAAAACACAGATTTATATTATTTAACACTGTGCAGAGCTGCAAGTCAGTGGCAGAAAGTTAAACACTCACCCTAGGGATGTATAGGTTATACCCCAAACTTCAGTCAAGGAGATCAATCTGCAGTCAACTACATATGGAAATTCAAGTTAAGAACCTCAACAGCCTTGGATCGAGTTTCTAACAACTTATAATTATTGTACCCATGCCCAACAAGGCTATAAAGTACAGGCTATAGACTGCGGCCACATTGCAACGCAGAGTAATGTGTGTGAACTGTGCAAATGAGATGTTGTGCATTTTACATGCATTACCATGCGCTTGCGCTGCAACTGCCAATTTTTTTGCGTATTTTGCGATACGCAAAACAATGGTGATCACATGTGCTCCAAAAACATATGGCTAGCCACCTACATTTAGTTAGCTTGGCATGGCGGATCCCAAAACATGATTGGAAGTGTGTGTCCTAGACCTATATGTTTTCTTGGGCCCTAAGGGCTAGGCCACACTAGCGTGTTTTTCACATGTTTGTGCATGCTTTTTCACTCGCGATTGCGCCCGCGATTTTCGCTAAAATGGAAATAGCGGGAACGCAAAAATTCCAGCAATTTCTGATACGATTTTGCAAACGTTTCCGTCTTGGTAACGCATGCGTTCACCATTTTTGGGTGCGTTATGCAATGTATTAACAAGATGGAAAGGGAGCACAACGCAGCGATTAGATCTGCAACAATTTATCAGGCTACATGTTTCGAACCACACAAGTTCTTTTCTCAAGCAAATGTGACATGCTTGCTTGAGAAAGGACCCTGTGTGTTTCGAAACATGTAGCCTAATAAGTTGTTGCAGATCTAATCGCTGTTTTGTGCTCCTTTCCATCTTGTTTACTAATTGATTCTGGCCGCTGGGTATGGAGCGGGGGAAGGTAGAGCATGTACAAACACTACTAGGAAGTGCACCAATCTCCAATTGAATCATGCGTTAATGCATGTGTTTCCATTATGGAAAATAGCAAAATCGCACGCGCAAACGCAAAATGTACACCAGAATCATGCACATAATTGCATGCGATAACGCTTACGATTTGGTGCGTTGTAGTGTGGCTTCAGCCTAACTAGTTTGGCTAATATGGGATGCAACTGTAGAAATCTCCAATTAGAGGCGAAACAAACCACAGAAGATATTAGTGTAGGAACACAGCTTACCGCTCTCCTCTACATTGTAACCATTCAAAAAAGAGCAGACGATAATCAGATCGAAAAGCAATGCCATGGTCGTAAGCAATACTGATGCAAGCAGTATTTTTGCAGAATGCAAGGAATGCTGGGAGTTGTAGTTTTCAAACATCAGGAGGGCCACAGGTTGGTCATGCCTGAACAAATTGTAGGAGGAAACTGTTGTTGGCAGTTGCTTCTGGAACATTACTTTTGCACATATACTGGGCTTTAGTATCTGTCTGGATAGATCAACAAGCACAGTTCATAGATACAGTATTTATCTGTTAACTATTCCAGCAAAGTGTTCCCTTTAAACCCGATGATTTTCTGAATGAACGTATGGTAATAATGAAAGGATTATTCAGTATTCAATAAAGATCGGTAAAACAGGCGAGTTTCGTTCTGTCAGTGGTTTAGAATAATGTATTGAAATTCCCAAAAATCTTATTTGTACAAAAATTAAGCGGAATTTCTTGACCACATTTTTTTTACCAGGATTTTCGCATTTTCCTTCACAATTTCAGACCTTTCAACCGCAAATAACGTATAATTCCCCTCTGCAAGAAGGACGGAATCTGTCTGAGATGTCATCTTCCTTCTGGGTTCCAGGAGTCAATCACTGCTAATGACTGACCCTCTTTTTGACCATGCCTTCCCAGTCCTGCACATGAAAAAGCTCTCCGAGCATACAGCGGAGGACCAGAAGCATGTTTACTGGGCTTCAGAGACTGCAGGAAAGTGAGTAAATATTACGCTCTTGGGGTTTGGGGGTGTGGAAGGTAAATATGAAATATTCTGGGGGTGGAAATGACGTTTATTGAACTGAGACATTACAGAATAAACTGTGTATTATCCCCTTTCTTTCAGGGGTTTCTACCACTTTATAAAACGAATGTCCTGCTTAAGCTGCTTGAAGACAAGTTATTTAAGAGTCATTTTCTACAAATATGCTTATGTTTATGTTATGCAACTATATTTATTAAAGGAATCAGGGAACGGAGCAACACTCCCATTTAATGTTTATTATTATTAAACAAAGGCCTGGTGAGAAATAATTGAGTAGCTGAAAAGAATTCCGCCCTTGCTGGCCTTACCTGAAATCTTCCATATGATGGCAGAAACAGCATGGGTTTATAGGGTGGTGAACAGTTATAAACAGGTTACGGTATAACACAATAAATGGCTTTGTAGTATGGTAAAGGTGGGACCATGTTCCTTGGGTAAAATGTATTTAAGTTGTTAACTAGTTGGATTTGTGACATTTATAGTAATGTGATTAAAAACCCTATTGTGGGCCAATGAGAAAAGTTTCTTTACCAAATGCAGTAAGGTCTCAATGTTCAAATGTTGTGGTGTTTTGTGTACACGCACAAAAAGATACCTCAACTAAACGTATCTCTGCTTTTTCATATTCTGGTTAAGTTTATCACTGATTTGGAGTCTGTCTCATAAAAGAAAACTACAAATATCTTTTGTGAGAAACATCCTAGGGGAATCCCATTGGTATTGCCAACCTGTTTTGTTATTATAGCTGACAAGATAACACGTCCTACATAACTTTTATGTCCAACCACAACAGCCTGAGACATTAGGCGGGCGATGCAATATTTGTTTCTGCCGCAGCTTATCTGCCTGAGTTCCCGTGATGCAAAAATCCCTGTGTGAAAATTTGTACATTGCGGTATCTCTGCCAGGTAAGTGCGTAAAGTTTCGCGCTACACAGTAGCGCAAAATCATATTGGCGCAGGCAACGCAAACTCAGTGTAAAACCCACGCTAACCTGATAATACATCGGAGAGCGTGGGTTTTACACTGACTTGGGCATTTTGCGCCCAATATTGCATCGTCCCCTAGATTAGTTATTGAAACTGATATCTTGTGTTAGTAAAATTGTAGCAGCCACAGTTCTCCATCTTCTTTTGTCAATATTTCTGGTATTGTGATTTGTATCTGCTGCCCCAGACTTAACAGAAATGTATGCAACTGCGAGCTGCATGTTATTTGAAGGCCATTTTTTTTGTAAACTGAGATTTCAATCTATCATTTCTATCTATAAATGAATACATGTAGGGAGCACTTCGGGCTAGGCCACACTGATGCGCTTTTAAGCGTGATCCGATTATGCTTTTAAATGCGCACACTAGTGTTGGCCCGATTGATGTGGCCAGACTTGTGTGCGACTGTGTGCTGCGCATGCAATCCATTAGTTGGAGCGCATGCAATGCGGTTTGATTGCGAAAGATCGGGAAATTGCAATCGCGCGTGCATGGCATTGCGCTCTCGTGCACCTGGGAACAGGCACGGTGCAGTGTTACTCACCCTTACTTTTATGTGTTTGTGTTGCTGCATGCCTTTAATCTGGTACTTGTTTTGCTCAATCTGAGTCTATCATTCCCCCAGCCCCTTGCCAGATTATGTGACTCTCAGTGAGGGAAAGCCTGATCAGTAATCCCTATGAGGAACCATTCGGAGAGGGAATTTTCCACCATGCCGTTCACATACTAAATGTCACCATTCCAGCTACAGCAAAACTATACATAACAGAAGAGTTTACGATACTAAAGTATGGTACACACCATGCAACATTTCCTCCTGACCAACTGTTCTGCTCTTCCAACCGGTCGACCAGGAGGACTGTCAGTCACGGCAATAGTGACAAATGAACAGTCAGTCGCACCTGAAAAAACATGCATATATTTCGGCCTTATCAACAGGTAAACTGAACTATTAGCCGATCGGACTGAAATATTGCATGCTGTGTACCATGCTTAAGAAACTTGATAGACAGCTGAAATTTAAGATTTTTCAGACTAGATATCTGAAGAAATAGAGAACAGGACAACAAAAACTAGTACAGTGATAGTTATGAGCACAAGATCTGCCACTTTATGTAACTCACTATGCTCCAAACTATCATGTAATCTTTCTGCTAAGTTAGCAATATCTGCGGTATGAAAAAAGGGCAACAGATAATAAATTGACTTTAATTAGCAGATCTGGAATTTTCAATAAAACAGTCACTAAAAAAAGAACTAGAGTAGCTATAAAATGATAGGGTGGACAAATTCTAAATTATAATTATCATATTATATGTTAATCGGCTACACACTCCCTACTTTAATGGTATCTTGCTTTTAAAGAGAATTATTAATGAATTAAAAAAATCTTGTGTCTTGGAGTTTACATAACAGTATTAAAGGTGAGTAGTTAAAAATATATCAATACACCAGATTTTAACATGGAAATTTCCCACATGAATTCTGGCTAAGGTCATTCTTGGTGACCTAACAGGACAATACCCTAGTAAAAAAAAAATATTTAAGGGATAATAAAATAGAAAAGGGAAACATTCAGAGAGATTCAATAAAAGTTCTTATCGTTTAAAATGGTGCTAATTTTGCCCCAACCAATCAGATCTTATTTAACATTTGAAAGATAGCACCATTTTTAACGATAAGAACTTTTATTGAATAACCCTGTATGTTTATATAAAACACAAAAAGAAAGGTTAGCCTGGGAAAGTTGGGTCAATCACAAAGGACTTTTAGTGCAACATTTATTAGCACAATCCTGCCTTAGTCTACAGAGTCAAAAAACAGACCCTTTAGCCTTTAGTTAGGCTAAAGCCAAACTGCAGCGCGTCCAAGCGCACACCTAGTGTGGCCACAACAATTGGCCAACACTAGTCCGCATTTTTGAACGTGCAATCGGCTCACAATCGTGTTAAAACACAGCAGTGTGGCCTAGCCCTTCAACACAGACCTGTACAAACTAGATCTAGATGCCTGCTCAGGATTAGAGATGGCCGAAATTGATAAGTTTTTTTACGTTTTCGGATTAATGGATCTCGTGAAAATTCCGAAGAACTGAAAATGAACATACTTTCGGGACATTTTCGATGATTATCGAACGTTCGATGCTATTTCTAGCTACTGATCGTATTTTCGGGGATTATCGAATGTTCCATAATCATCAAAAATATGCTCTAAAGTCCCGAGAGACCCGAAATCCGAATGATCCGCCCAGTTTCAGATGGATCTTTTGGATTTCAGAACCAAGGGGTTCCGTGTCGGATCCCATCTCTACTCAGGAAAAACTCCATAATTTTAAAAGGCCCCACCTTATATTTATATGCAATATTTACACTGTATAAGTAAAATATTTAGGTTATAAGGGGCCAGTGAAAATGAAATTCTAGCTGAAGAATTCACATACTTCTTTGGTGGTGTAATAAAATTAACAGTACTGGACATTGCCGAAGAACAGATACGTCTTTAATAAAAGTCTTAAGGCTCCATACACGTTTGGCTGCTACATACACACAGGGCAGGAGCATAGACTAACCCTAATGTGTAGTATAAGGTGCCAGTTCCATCATTTTCTATCTATGCCGAATATCTGTTGTATTCAATTAGATCAACTGGACTTGAAATGTAGTTCTTGAAGACGTTTCGCTAGTCATCCGACTGGCTTTCTCAATTCAGAATGACTTGTACAAGAATCTGTGGCAATTATGTACCCTGGAAAATCCCAATTAGCATATCACAGCCAGGTGTTAAGGGTGTGATTAGATAGTGGCTAAGAGGTGTTAAAGGAACGCCCAGAGTAAGGTGTTAAAACAGCATTGTACATGGCAGACAGTTGGTGTCGAACCCCCCCACCTCTATTTAGGCTTGGTTTCTTTATTTTCACATAAATGGCCTCCTTAACACCTCTCTTGAACCAGTCACGTTCCTTCGCCAGTATGTTAACATTACAATCTTCAAAGGTATGTCCTTTATCCTTAAGATGCAGATACACGGCTGAGTCCTGACCCGAGGAATTGGCTCTTCTGTGCTGGGCCATACGTTGATGCAGTTGCTGTTTGGTCTCCCCCACATACAAATCAGAGCATTCTTCACTGCACTGCACCGCATATATGATGTCGCTTTTCTTGTGTTTTGGTATTGGGTCTTTTGGATGTACCAATTGCTGCCTCAGTGTGTTGTTCGGTTTAAAGCAGACAGGGATACGATGTTTTTTGAAAATTCTTCTTAATTTCTCAGAGACCCCTGCTACATATGGGATGACCATGTTCTTCCTCCTGTCTTCCTCCAATCTGCTATGTAAGTAGTTAGTAGTTAGTAGTGAAATATATGTCTGTGTAGATTATTTCTACTCTTACAGCGCTGCTGGTTATTTTACACACTTTCGAGTTCCTACAGGTTAAAAAGCCAAAAGCACTGAATAATCTATGTAGAGGTGGGGACGGGGGAGATGAACCTCACGGTGTAAGCAAAGGCCTAAGTCAAGCAGCAGCAGGAATCGCCTAGAGGAGTTGTTGAGTATGAAGCTTTTTTTTCGCTCTCCGAGAAGAAAGGGTTTTTTTCCCCCATCACCGAGTATCTATTTCAATTAATCATCTATATTCAACTGTCTGCTCAGAATTTCTTTTAGAATTGAATTGTCTTTCACATTCCACTTATTTTAATTAGCCTTGTACCCCTAATTAGTTCTTTGTATGCTGAAATTCTTCTTCTGATACTATCTGATTGGTTGCTGCAGAGTAAGGACAACATTTTGCACCTCTTATTGAAGAAGCCCCATAAATAGCTGTTCATTTTACAATTAGTTTTAGTAGACCTAAGATATATCAGTTGGAATTAGGTCCATTTAATATAGCTAAAAAATGCAGGGGCAGTTTCCCTATTAATCATCACTTCAACCCCTTTATGTGTAAATAATAATGTCCTGGATTGCCTATGCAGCCCACCAATTACCAACTAAAAATAATCTGCCCAAAAATAGACCCACTCCAGTCTGGCAAGGGAAGGGCAAAGCCATTAGCTCAGCCAAAAATGTAAAGAGTTTTCTTGCATAATCTTCAATAGACATTATTGATCGTTATCGGGGTCCTATGCTTTAGTATGGGGCACAATAATGATCCAATGGAAACTTTCCATTCAACGGTGGTAGCTTGTTGGCATCACAACCATAGACATTGGCGATATTCAGTAAATCCCATCGGATCCAACAGGATTTACTGAATATTAACAATGTGGATGGGCACCTATAGTGGACCTTAAATAGCCATTGGTGTTGGTCATTGTCTCTGATTGTTGCCAGGCTGCCAGCATATTGTTTGCTGGCTTTTGCGTGCTCTATTTGTGCAGATTGTCATATTCACTGTGCACATACAGGCAAAATCATTGTCAAAACAAACTATGCACGGTGCAGCGTTCTCACGGAACATTTCATAACACACACATAATGATTGTTCTTTGTTTCAATTACAATAAGCCAATAAAGCTGGCTATTCACTACTTAATATTTCCTTGATTAGATATTTGATGTGAGAAAAATGTCGAATTGATGTCCAGTGGAGCAACATTCCTGTGACGTTACTATCGTAATTCGCAATATCGATCGCAATATTGATCGCAAAATGAACAGGCCAGGATCAAATATGGCGAGGTTAGTTTGTAGTGTATGACCAGCATTAGTTATATATTGCTAGGGGATATTTCACTACTGCAAGTAATAAATGCTTAAAAAAAGTTATGTCTCCCCTGACTGGGGCCCCGTGATGATTTAAAGGGATCCCAGTCAGGTAAGATGCAACTTTTATTTTTTCAGCATCGGGTCCATACGCCACAGTGGTAATTGCACAAAATTGCTGTGCTAATCTCAACCATTACTACATTGGCTACACTGTGCTTTTTCCAAAAATGATTGTAAATGGCACGACCAGCACAAAAGTAGTGCAAATCCCACACTAACATGATGTTACATCAGGTAGAGTGGGTTTTGGACTACTTTCAGGCCAAATCTGCCTTTAAAGCAATAGCTCCTCAATGTCTTTAAAATAAGCAACTCAATAACCCATTGCAATGGTTAAATATTGTGATTGCAGCGCTGGAGCAGCATAATTTAAATCGAGGCGAATAGCTATTGTTAAAGTCAGTGTCAGGGATCCTCCAGTTACAGTCTTCAGCTGCTATAGTGATGATGTTAATTTTAATGAATGTCTCTATTCCTATTGTATTGCCCATTTGTTTGCAATCCGTAACTCCCAGCATTAAACACATGTTCCATATATGTAATAGTAATAAATTACATAATGGAGGATTTCTTGGAACATATCATAGTAAAGTCTAAGTATTTTTCATTGATACATTGCTATTACAATGCCATTTGGTTATGTCACTTTTTTGTGACACAAATTATTTTAAATATGTAGAAGGGAATGTCACCCTGACTAAAACCACGATGGCCTGGTTTAGCAAAGAAAAGAATGCTGCAGTCAGATATTCCAAGAATCAATTGTTCAGCAAAAGTAAATAGTAATAGGCTTGTATGTATAATTGTCCGGCTTTGTATTATGGCATAATATTAACTCATATTTATCTATTGGTCAGAAGAGAAACACAAAACATTATCAGCAAATTAAAACTTTTACCTAAAATTCCTGATTTCGCTTAAATATTTCTTATACTACTATACCGGTGGTGCCCAACATGTGGCCCGATTGTGATCAGTAGCAGCCCCCTTTGCTCGCAGCCAGAGTCTGTGACTGGTGTTGAGGGGGGGAGAGGGTCTGGGCTGTCTTTGCTGCTGCAGGGGAAAGCTGGGACTGCCCTTTTTGAATCTTCTACTCATGATCCTCGCTATACCTCCCACTCGGTTCCCAGCCGGCCTGGCCCGAACCTGCCGCATCCCCCTGTACCCTGCCTTAGGTAAGACAAGGAAAAACCCAGGGGTGGTAGCACGCTTCCCCTTCCTTTCCTGGACCCTGTCAAGCCCCTGCAGTCTGTATGAGTGTCTGTCTGTCTGTGTGTGCACCTGCCTGTCCATGCGAGTGCCTGCCTGTCGGTGTGCAGGAGGAGTGCTTGTCGATGTTTGTAGGCTGAGTATGCAGCTCTCCATGGTGGTCAGGGGCCGTAGATGAGTCCCTTGAGGTCAAATGGGTTGGGCACCCCTGTACTAAACTATCCCCCCAAGTCCAAGTAAACTAGCCCCCACGAAGTCCACAAACTTTTACCCTCTCCTAGGCACTGATCAGAAATGACCAACCAATGAACCTAAGTGACACTCTTTGAGTTAGTGTGTCCCACACTTATGGTATCCCTTTATGGGTATCTACTCCCCTCTACCCTGGGCCTGGAAGCAATTACAGCAATCAACCAGGGTTGGAAGGAGACTCCACACAGGATTCCACTGCAAACAAATTTTATTTTAGTGGATCCTTTTTCATGCTGATCCTTTTTGATCCAGAGGAAGTCTATAGTGTGTGTATCCATTTCTTTCAATGCAGAGATTAAAGGAAAATTGTGCCTAATACTGGGTTCTTTTAATACAGAGATGAATGGGCAAGTGTGGCACCTGTATGTTTATTTATAACCCTATAACCCCAAGCAAAGCTGCATGCTTTGACAAGGTTATAAAATAGCATACAAGTGTATAATGTTTATCCTGATGACAGTTGCTCTGTATGTTGTAACCTTTTGATCACATTTAGTTTTCACAATAAAGAATATTTAATAAGACCCATGACTGACCTGACTTAATTTTGCTTTTAGATATTGACCTCTACAGGATGCACTGGGCATGAATTCATATGAGCTGGGGTGTGGTTGGTCTACATGTATTCTAGGCGCAGGCAATTGGTTGATGGGCCCCTGAAACGAGTTTCCCTGGGGGATCCAGAATGTCCATTCCAACACTGGACTGAAATACCCATTTTATATAATAATAAAAAAATAATTTTTAAATAAATTTACTTATAACTAGAAATGGCCAAACTGCCTGTAGTTTGGTTCATTTCTGAACTTCCAAACTTCAGTAAAAGTGTGGAGGTTCGGAAACTAAATAATAGTAATTAACCACTACATTCGAGGGTTGCCGAAATTGACCGCTGCATTCGAGGGTTACCGAAATTGACCGCTGCACTCGAGGGTTACCGAAATTGGCCGCTACATTTGAGGGTTACCGAATGATACATTCAAGGGTTACCGAACAATACAATCGAGGGTTACCGAAATCGACCACTACATTCAAGGGTTACCTAACGATACATTAGAGGGTTACCAAAATCGTCCGCTATGATCTAAGGTTACTGAAATCAACCGACACATTTGAGGTTTACCGACCACTATAGGGTTACTGAAATCAACTGACATATTTGAGGGTTACCAAAACTGAATGCTACATTTGAGGGTTACCAAAATCAAAGGATACATTCAAGGATTACCAATTCAATTCAATAGAGTTCAGCCCGAACTCGGGTTCGGGTCCACCACTACTTATAACTGCCCTTTTTTCTATAATACAGGAATATCAATTTAACAGAATAATGAGTTAGTCTCAGAGCTGCTTGAACTGCGATGTTAAGAAAACACAATAAAGATTTACTCAAGAATGTGTCTCCTTAAGGGGGTGCTGCAGGGCATATCGGAATTCTTTCCTTGTACTAGAGGTCATTGGTAGAACAGGGTAGTCCTCTGACAGGTTGGATTAGTGCAAAGCTTAGTTTACATTGAACAAACAAAAAAATATTGTCTTAGGTATTAACAATTTACCCAGGCTGCATTGATTAAATAAGCAAAGAAGCAAATAGTTAACACCATGCTAGCATAAGGCATCTAGTTATACAATATTTATTGGTATTTAGGTGAAATTTGTGTTGAGGTCATTCAAGATATACTATAAAGGATAACTAAAGATATCATACCTAGCTATGAACTGGTGTTAGTTATGTTGATATGCACTAAGATTTGATCTAGTTCTCTCCGCTCCTTTTACTGGAGAAATGGTGCCCTTTTGCTATGACAAGCTTGAGCTACTATCCCACGAACAATGCACCATGCCTGATCAATCAGTCAATGAATCTGTACTTTTTCCTTCCATGTTTGTCCATCATTTTCCAATTTGTGCTGTAGAATTGTGTTTATCTTCCAATAATGCCTCAGATCTTATCTGTCTCTGCAGTGCATTTCACACAACCATCGACTAGAGCAATTCATTATCATATGCCTGGGAGTAGTGTCCTAAGAACTTTAACTGCCCTGAATGCCAGGTATGATAAAGATACTCATGTCTAAAAATGCCTTGGCTTGTTTGATTACTTGTCTTGGTGATTGAAAAATACTAACTATTGTGAGTGACACCCCTAAAAACATAAAATAGTCACCCTGTAGCTCAGTAAAACTATTTTAAGTGTTTAAAAAATGCAACTCACAGCACATCACAGCAAACAGCACATTTTGACCTGAGCCACTAGATTGTCTGTGTTGCTTCAGTGTTTATTCAGTGGTGAGGCCAAGTCATATTGATTTGCTACATTTTTTTCTTTGGGTGCAGACCAGCAGTGCTAACATTACAAAAATATGTAACACACTTTGTGGCTGTACAGGGCAAGTATGAATTGCTATGACTAAGCAGAATGTGTATATCCTACTCTGGCATGCACAAATCCACCCGAAGGCTGATCCTGGCTGTTAAAGCATCTTTGTTGTATGGGGGATGTTGGCGCTTGGCAACCTGGGGGATTTTATTTTTAACCATGCGAAGGGTTTCAGGTGAAAACCCGTATAATTAATTTTATTGTAAAATGACACAGCACAATCTGGTAAAGCAGAACAAATAACATGTTTCCCTTAAAGGACATCTATACTAAATACAATATATTAAATTGCCTATTACTATTCCAGATATCCAGTCTGAAACATCTTACATTTCAGCTGTCAATCAAGTGCCTTATTATCATAAACTCTTCTGCTGTGAGCAGTTTTGCTGTAGCTGGAATGGTTTTGACTGTTGGTATGTGCAATTCCTCTTCCAATACTGCCTCATAGTGATTACTGACCATGCTTGTCCTCTTAAAAAAGTATTTTCAGATAGAAGGGGAAGTGGTTAAAAGAGGGAGGGGGTACTGAGCCTGAGCAAAACATGTACTGGATTTGAGGCATGCAGCAACACACACCCTTACTTAAAAATATTTATGTATAGATTAAGATGAGGAAATGTCTAAACTGCATTTATGAAGAATTGGCAAAGATCTAAAAATACAGACAAATCAGAAAATAGCCCCATGCTGCATAATATAAATCTTTCATTGTTGGGACAGCAGCTGGAATTGTTTCTTTATTCCTTCCTAGAAAGAAACACATTTCTTTTATGAGCTATCTACGTAAAAACTATTAAATGTACAGAGACTTTAAAAATTTGGGGGATGCGTGTTGCCACACAACATTTGTTTTACAAATACCCAGGGGGTGCCCAAGAACACAAGGGCACCCACCTAATAAAGCAAGATAAAATTGTTAAAATGTATATTTACTGTAAGGGGAGACTATGAATGTGCAATTCTATAATTAATAGAAGGAGATATACGAGTTGGATACAAGGAGTGGGATACATAAACAAGCAAGGAAAAAGAAAAGGAGAATAAAATTGATAAGTGGGCCCATGATTTAAAGAAATAGTTTACTTGAAAAGTGAACTATTCCTTTAATGTATTGCTTGAAGATCGGGAGGTGAAGTAGACTAAGGGGCATATTTATAAAAGAGCGAAAAGTAGCGAAATGCTTTCGCATTCGCTTTTCGCATGGGTTTTCGCCAAAAAGACAGTTAACGCTATTTATAAAGGTAGCGTTAACGAATGGCGAAACCGTTTCCGCGAGCTATCGCTAAACCCTTTTCGCCTTACTTCGCATTGGTAATTTTAGCGAAAAAGGAGTAACGCGATTTATTAAAGAGCGAAAGGTGGTTTTTGCGTTAAAAAGAGCGAAAGATTAGCGAGACCCTGAAGGTGGTGAAAAGTCATTGTTTGAGCGAAAAGGCATTCTAATGGGTAATATGCCTTGAAAAAGCGAACGCGCATTAGAAGGGCGATCGCGCATTAGAGTGTAATGCCTTGGAAAAGCGACATTAGAAAGGCGATCGCGCATTAGAATGCAATATGCCTTGGAAAAGCGAACGCGCATTAGAAAGGCGAACGCACATTATAATGGAATATGCCTTGGAAAAGCGAACGCGCATTAGAAAGGCGAACGCACATTAGAAAGGCGAGCGCACATTAGAAAGGCGAACGCGCATTAGAAAGGCGAATGTGCAGTGCAAAAGAAAATTGTATTCCAATTGAGAAATTCTAAGAAGATTGACTAAATAAGACATGGCTGACTTCTTGGTAAATGTGAGGTGGCCATTTTGAACTTGACATCATTTTCTAGTTGGCTTTTCTGGTTTCAAATGGTTTTCACAATGCAGTCTTCTTAGATGCGTTAAGTTTTCGCTGCGATACTTTTCGCTCTTTATCGCGCCCGTTCGCCTTTTTCAGCCACGAAGTGTATAAATAAGGCGAAACGAAGCCCCAAATGGCGCTATTTTCGCTGCGATGTGCTGCGCTAATTATTTGGCGAAAAAGACAATCCTTTATAAATATGCCCCTATGTGCCTTACATTCCGTTCTTCAATTAATATCTCAGGAGCTAGGGACGAAGATAGAAGAAACTTATCTTTTGCGCGATCCACCGCAGCAGAACGCATGCATTATCACGTGCTATAGTTGATTAGAACCAGGAAGTGGTCGGGACCTGTCAGTACTACTCCTGAGATATTGATTGAAGAACAGGAGGTAAGGCATAGCTCAGCTTCCTGGGCTTCAATTAAAACATTAAAGGAATGAGAGCTGCGGTATTCAGTTGAAATGAACATGTTTTCCCCACGGCAAATTCCATGTAGCATGTTCACCATAACATTTGTATATTTACGCTCCAAGTGAAAAAACTGATACCGTTGTATATAAATTTTTGTTATAAACATTTGTGCTATACCTCCCTAAAGCAATGTCACCTCCCCAACTCATAACTATTAAATACATGATGTACATTACCAACTGGGCACTTCTTTTTCCCCGTCTCTTCCATCTAAAGCCAAATACACACCTGCAGGTAAGAAATACTATACCCACATGTGTACACGGGCAATGCCGGGTAAAACTGCTAGTGCTAATATAATTCTAAAATGCACACAACCCAATGTAATATCATGTTAATGTGGGTTTTAGACTTATTTTAGGGCACTGTGCCATTATAAAATGTTTTTGGAAATAACTCAGTGCTCCTGATACAATTCCCGTTAAGCTTTGCACTACCTCATTGCGCAACACTTAAAGGGTATATCCACCCCCAAATCACAAAATGGATATAAGGTAAGTAATCCTCCCCCAACCCTTAACACTGAAAAAACAAAATCAGCCTTTAAATGTACTTACCCGACCTCTTTCCCTCAATCACGGCCTCTTCTGCTACTTGCAGGAACACAGGAGCAGAAGGGGCTGGACTGGCCGCTGTGTCTGTGATTGGCTGATATTTGACCAACCATTCATGCTGCTGCCGGTAAGCAGAGGAAGCAGAGGGAATGAGTACATTAAAAGGCTGATTTTGTTTTTTAAAGATAGTGTTTAGTTTTTTTTTATATAAAAAAAATGATGCTGCATAGGAATCTGGAGAGAGGGAGAGGGAGGGAGGAGAGGAGAGCTCCACTGCGTAGCTGGCACCCGATTATACATCTAGAGGTCCCTACTCTACTTTTCTGGACTTTAATCAGGCCATGCAGGGCAACCATAAGGAGTAGAAGAGAAAGGTAATTTGTATTTCATCTTTTAACACTACACAGTGGGGCCAGCAGTGGGGCAAATTTTTGTTGGGGGTGGACATGTCCTTTAATGGGACATTGTTTGGGGACATTAATGCAGCATAAATCCATGTGTCTTACCTTGCCAGAATCCCGTGATGCAATACTGGAAGTTATCGCATTATATATATTGCATTGTGGGATGGGGAAAGGTAAGACTTGCGGCTTTGCGATATTGGATCTCCCCAACTGTGTTTTAGGCACTTAGGTGTAGACTTAATATTATAATCACTTAGATCACTGGATTTTTATTTCTTTTTTCTCTTTTAACCAGCTATTATGTTTTTTCACATGGAATAAAGAATGAAGGAGAGAATCAATTCATCTCTCAAACTAGCCACATGCAATAAAAAAACAAAAGTGAAAGTACAGAATTTTTTTTTTAAAATCTGGCTAAAGGTTTAAAGACGCTTGCTTTCCAAAAATCAACCCAACACCTCTTGTTTGCCAGTCAATCCCATGATCCATTGAAAGAGCACGCTAATCATCAAAGGAAATCCATCGGCAGGTATCACATAGGAAGAGGAAGTCAACCTGTTGGCAGGTAATTAGCATTTCATTTCATTCCTCACATACAATAAATAAAATTCACTGTGCAGTAAAAAGATACACAGTCTAGCCCAAAATGTCCCCTGCTTCAGGATTTTGGATGATTTGTAGTGTGTCACAGATATGGTTCTTTCTTTAGAAAGCTGTTGATATATTGATCAGTCTTGTCAAAACCTATTGATCTTTCTATAGAAAACCTATTGATCTAGGAAGTACCTTATGTCTTAATAAGGCACTGACAAGGAGAAAGCATGGTGGGATATCACTGCTGATAGATTACTCCTCCACCACACCCTAGCCCACCTCCATCTGCTCTGTAGATATGTAATGTGGGTTCGAATAGAGTTTCAAAGTCCCGACAAAACTTTCGGAACTCCCGGATTTTCTGAATTTCCGTTTTTTAACGAAAATTGAAAATTGAAAGTAGATGATTATCGAAAATCGAAAGTAAACAATTATCGAAAGTAGATGATTATCTAAAATCGAAAGTAGATGATTATCTAAAATCGAAAGTAGACGATTATCGAAAATCGAATCCTCGGGATTAATGATCGATTTTGGTAACCCTCGAGTTTTGGTTATATTTAAGTGTTCCCCAGACCATTCCCCAGGTCTCTGTGTCATTTACAGTTACCTACTATTACAATTTGTCCCTCAAAATGGACAGAAACTTTCAAATTTTTTTCTCCCTTAGACTTCTATTTTCACATTTTTATTTCTCTTAGACTCTCTTAGAATTTTAAAATTTTTAGAAAATTTTCAAAATTCGAAAACGGAACCAAACTCAACGTTCGAACATCTCTACTGCTCTGGGGCAAACATTATCTGGCAACCCTGTCTGTGACCCACTGAGTGGTTGAGTATTAGGGTGATACAAGCATTATCTGAATAAATGCATGGCTGGTTAAAATGTTTAGCACTTAACTTTATTGGTTAAATCTGTTTGTGTTATGTATTGTTTATTATTTCATATTGAAAATATACAATTGTATTGCGAGACCCAGACACATGGAATATGTTCTAAATAATGCAGATTTTTTATTGATCAGCTGTTTAAAAGACCAAACCTGAACTTCCGGTTTGGTTCCAGAAGTTTGGGTCCGGTCTTTTAAACAGCTGATTGTGCGTATGTTTCATTCATATGCGTGATCAGCTGTTTTTAAGCAGGAAACGGGCTAGTGACTGGCCATCCTACTGTCCACCCCCCCCACGTGGTCACGGGGGTAGTAGTTATGCCACTTATCACTAAACTGACTAAAAGACTTTATGTAAATTATTACAGCTCAGCCAATAAACCTACTCAGCAATACCCACATTTCCTGCCTTACAGCTGATCCAGAGGAAGGCAAAAATAACAAAAAAACACAGTAAAAAAAGGAAAATTCCCTGCGGACTCCAAGTGGCAATTGGAAACATCCCTGGTTAAACTAGGGTTCTCACAGTGAAAAACCCCTTTCAAATTTAAAGGCTAAACTTCTTTTCTTCCAGTCTTAAGGGATATCCTTGTTTCCTCTGACATGTTATGACAAGTCCCACCTTCACCTCCTCCTCTGTTGTGAACTGGTTATGAGCACATTCAGGAGCAAAGCACGCTCATAACTGCTTGTTTGGTAATGACTATCAGTCATTGGCCATGATGTCACAGTGGCAGCCATAACTGACATTCATTACCCGGAAGATAAGGAGGAGGCAGCAATGGATCGGCTGTTTGTAAGTACCTATATCTCAGTATTATTGGAGCATCAGAGAAAGGTAAGATTAAAATAAAAGTCGGGTTTTGGGGGATAATGTACGTAAAAAATTAATTTTTTTTGGGGTGAACTTACCGATTAAGATGTCCTTTTTGTACATACAATTCCAATACTACATGGCATATTCCAAATGATGCCTTATCAGTGCCTCATTTGGAATATTTACCAGTAAAGTGGAAGAATATATTTTTCCCCCTTCAATCCATACCTCTATTTATACAAGACAATATCTTGCTGCCCCTAGCTTTTGCTGCCTGGCATTGTTTACTACATATAAGTTTGTTATCAACCAAAACACCAAGATCCTTTTCCAACAGGGATTCGCTAAAAGCTTTTAATAGTATAAGCAGCACAAGGATTTTTAAGCCCAAAATGCTTCACCTTCTTTATTTTGACAAGCATTTTAGCACAGGTATGCTTTTACTAGGAACCTCTGGATGTCATTAATCTACAACTCTTAACATCTTTAAAGATGCCAGCACAAGCAGATTTCATATTCAATCTAACCTAAAATAAAATAACCAGAATGGATAATAAAACTTTGGTGCTGACTAATAAATTGCAGTTTTTGAAAAGCTTTGAATAAGGGAGTAGCATTTGCTATGACATATTAATTGAATCCTTGTAATAACTTGCTAAGCACCTCGTTTCTTCGTCTGTGATGTCCAGGGCTGGGCTTGTTCTTTCTCATTCTTATGTTCATTTTGCTGACATCGAAAGTTTTTTGCAATGGGAACATGTCAGCCTTTGATTTGATGGAACACATACTGCAACTGTTACATCACTAATTTTATTGAATTGTTAAATTCCTATACACCACATAGTGCAAACAGGGAGAGGAGAGAACAGAAACAAATGACTAGATCTCACAACATAACACAAATGTCTCGGCACCTACAGTACACAGAGGTTGTGATTTGCAAATTTAGCTTTGTCAGCATTTTTTTTTCTTTTTTCTGAAGAACAGTTCTAAACTTTTTTATGTTTCAATCATTTTTTTAAATTGGCAAATATAGTAATGCAAAGAGTCAATATAAAATGTTGTTGACTCTTGCTGGATATCATCTTCCAGACCAAATCCTGACTTTTGGTGATCACCAAATCCTGACTTTTGGTGATCTGTTCTTGCCTTCTTAATGCTTAAAGGATATGTACACTAGCACATTTGTTTTTTTAAATTGCCCATTACTGGAAACCATAATTCTTCCCATCTATCACTGTACAATTTATTTTGTTGTTGTTGATCTGTCCCCTATTTCTTTAGATATCCAGTCTGAAACATTTTACATTTCATCTGTCAATCAAGTGCCTTATCTTCATAAACTATTTTTTAATATACAGTATTGCTGTAGCTGGAATGGTGACTGTTAGTATGAACTGCATGGTGGGAGATTCTCTTTCCCAATGCTGCCTCATAGGGATTACTGAGCATGCTTGCCCTCACAGAGAGTCATATACTGTAGTCTGGCAGGGGACTGGGGGGACTGAGATACTGAGATTAGCCATTCAGCTACACCTACACATGAGTATAAATGCTGCTTACATGTATTCATTTATAGATTAAAATGAAGCAATGTCAGCTTTTTGAGTGTACAATTCCTTAATTTATTTTTCTTAGATTATAGCCATCTGTTGGGGTCCAAAATCTTGATGTTATGATCTGAGCCACTTTTGCCCTATCTTAATGGAAAATATGCAGATCATCACCCGATTGCACCTGGATTGTTGGGAGCAATTCTCTTGGGGGTTTGGATTAGAAGCAACCCGACACATAGATTGTCTGAGGATGCTTCACCGTTGGTGCAACACAGGATTCATTCACCTTTCCCTGTCCAGACAATTGATTTACCAGATTTACCAATCAGGAGGATTCATCCCAGAAAATACCTTTGCACCTGTCTTCTGCTGTCCAATCCTTGAATTTCGGGCAGAATTTAACACTTGCCTAAAACAATGAGAATTATCAACACAAATTCTCAATCTACGTGTGTCAATTCCATAACCGAATGTGACTGTACATTAGTGTTGGAACTACTGCCCTGTAGTGGTGGGTCTCAGTCTCCAGAAAAACCTGGTTTTGATTCGGAACTGCCAGTCTTGAAAATCCATGGATCCCCCAGAAAATTGGAAATCTCTATTGTATTATTTCAATATAAAACCAGCATTCATGTGAACCTAAAGGACAATTTAGTGTATTGCCAATTAATGGAATAGAAACTAGACAGGTTAAAAAGTTGCGAGTCAATAAGCAATATCTTGTCAAAAACAAGACTACTCAGTAAGTTACAGGCTTGTCAGTAAACAAATAGTCATGGGTATGATTGAGCAATACAGTTCTGGCTTGCCAGTAAGACTAAGATTATAATTTGTGAAGGAGATGATCAGATGGAAAATGTCAGGCTTACTAGTCAATATGTACATGACTTGTTAAATGTAAAAAATAAGAGTATTGTTAAGAATACCATTAGACTTTAAAGTAGAGGGGATAATCAAAAAGACAATGGTAAAGTACAAATATATCAATCAATGAAAACAAGAAGGAATTAAGTTTAGTACTAGCAAAAATGTGCAAACATTTTGCCTGTGCTCCTAATCTATAGCAAACAATCAGCTTTCCTCAGATTAGATGTTTTCGAAGAATAGAAGACTAGTAAAAAGGGAAAATCCGATTGGTTGCTGCAGATGTTAAAGTATAGACAAAATTTCCTAGAATGTGTCTGCTCCTTAATTTTCACAACGGTGACATAAAATGATTTAATTATTTTTTAAGTTTGTTGAACAAAATAGTTTTAGAATTAAGAATTAAAAAGGATGGATTGAACCAGCCAATAGCTAATGAAGAGGAAGAGCTGGTCCTAAGTGCAGACGGCAAAGGCTGAAAATTTGGAGCATGTTCTAATCACAGTGAATTTTATTACCCTGACATTGGCTGTGGTAGGGAGACTGCAAACTTTGAAAAAATCCAAAATGTGACCAGTAATCATCTTCTTCAACAGGAAGTTCAAGCTCCTGCCAGAAAAGATTGTTAGATCTATTCTCTAAAAATCTTATATCACAAACAATGGAAAGGCTGAGAAAGAGTGACCATGATATAAAATAATTTAATATAGGTAACATAAAAACTAATGTTTCAACACACAGATTGAGTAAAGATACGAAACATAAATGGGCTGCCTTTTAAATACAATGCAATGGTAACGCTTCTAAATTTATACTAGGAACAAATGCAAAAAGTTTTTTTTCTAAATAATGAGTATAATAAATGAAAATGAAGTTTAGAAGATGAAAAAAAAGACTAACCCCAGTAAGTACAGCAATAGTAAAAAGGTAAAGCCTCAGGCTACCGGCCCCTTAGATAATGGTATAATGTTCACAGAAGATGCTTTGAATTCAAGTGTACAAAACGAGTAGATTCTAGCAACATTATTTTAAAAGAGACATACTGTATGCACTGTTTGTCAAATCTAATATTAATAGAGGTCCTGGACCAGCTGGAGTACACCCACAGATCCGTTCAGTTTTATCCATGCCATTGTTTCATATCTTCTCAAATCGTATCTCTGAATAAAAAGTTCATGTAATTCCAAGACTACCAAAGGTATAAAGAATTTCAGCCTGATAATTTATAGACCTAAATTTGATTTGACATCAGTGCGCTGGGTAGATAGATTATTTGATTATATTCAGAATTAAATCTTGGGCTTTGACTATATATTGTAGTCCAATCAACATGGATTTATAAGGAATAGGCTTATGTTGACAATGTATTTGACAATGTATTTACATTAGAAGTATGATGCAGTCTTCATTGTTTTTTAGTGTAGCTATACAGCATGCATTTAATTAACTGGTACCTTGTGGCATAAATATTTCATGTATGTTTAGTTTTGAAAGATGGAGATGACAACATTACCCTACATGCTCAATTTTGTCTTATTGTACATGTAACATGAAGACCTGTTTCCTTGTTACTCTTTTGACTTGACTTTGAGTAGTAAAATAGATAATATGCAATCTCATCTGCTTGAACAAAATAAACCAATTTGTCTCACATCTTAGTGGTTTCAAGGAATGCTGGGTCCTGTTTTAGGTAAGGTAAGGTCTCACTAGTCTGATAAAGAATTATAGCTTGGCTATAGACTGACTGTGAGGATTTTACACTGTTTTTAAGGTCCAGCCTAACAATTAGAAGGTCACAAGTAGTCTGGTAGTTTTGATAGTCATATTTTAAAACATATATCCCTATTAAGGAGCAATTACTATTTAAAATTCATGAAGCTGTAAGTTTCTAACTGCAAAGTATTGAAAGAGTCAGACAGGGAATTGGGATGTTCAAATGTTGATTGCTCCTTATGTTCTGTCCAGTCTACCCAAGCTCCATAGGTTTGTAAAGCAAGATCAATGACATCATTGGAAAACAACCACAAAATCGTCATTACCACAGTGTATTCTACATGTGTCAGCACGTATATCCTTAAACGGGCCCTGATTCTTCCTGTTACCTGTTGTAGGTTCCACGGTGTGTTTATTTCAGCTCCAGACCCTGTGCCTAGTCCTTCTGTTTCTATCCTGTTCCTGCTATTGTACCAATTTCCAGTCACAGATCTGGTATCCCGACTTCCTGTTAATACACAATTTTCCCTCAAATTTTCCTGCTCCCTCCTAAAGGCTGCTTAAAGTAAATGGCTGTTGTTGTTGAGAAGGACTCTACAGTCACTATCTGGCCATATCAATGTTTTCCTGACCATCTATAACCTAAGCTCCTGTTACCACTTCCTAAATCAAGAAAACCCATATTCTACCTCCTTGCTACAAAGGTGATCCTCAAGTCTTTTATGGTTTTATTAACCAATAGTAAATTCACTTTGAGCTACAACTATCTCTCTTAGCTTAAATGAAGACTATAAGGTGAATTCAGCATTTATTTACAAACGACTACATTATACTACATAAAGCTGTACAGTGGCTGCAGAAACTTCCTGGAACAACAAGGCACTTATTGCAGCTTAGTGGCAAATACTATTCCACCATGTCCAAAATGATCTAGTCTCCAAGATCTCTCAACTCAATTAGAGGATCTAACTTGCTATATAAAATGTCAAGCAGACAAGGATAAAGCAACTATCCAGAATAGCACCCTGCTTTCAAATGTCTACTCTTCCCCTTTAATTACCCTACGTAAGAACCCATGCTAATAGATGGTGCTCACTGGTGGACCCAGGTCTGGTCAACATTACACTAAAGCAGAAGAGAAGGTAGAAATACTAAATTATACCTGAAGGAAGGTTAAATGATGATACATTCTCTGTAATAAAGCAGCTATAAATTCTATTCCATATACTGTCAAAACTTAGAAAATCTCAAAACAAGTTTTAATCTATAAAACTCAAAAGCCTTAAAAGATGGGGGTAAAGGTAAAATAGCATCAGAAAGGAATGTTGGATCTTGTCTCCTCTCTCATGTGAAAGGTAATTACAGAGTTTGTCTCCTTTTTTATTTTAAAAAATATGACTTAATCAAAATATTATTCTCCCTGGAAACCAATAACATGTCACATCTATTAATTACATGATACATTTATTGGCTGTTAAAAAATGTAATAAATTTATATAAAACAGTTTTTTAACATTTAGTTTTTATAAGTTTTTTTCATAGACAGTAAAGGGATAAAGGAAATACTTGGCTTATAACCCAGATATTGCAGGTTTAAACAATAGTAACATAGTAACATTGAGGTTGAATATAGACAAACCTCCATCAAGTTCAACCTTTCCACCCTCCTTTTTAACCCTACCTAACAGTTGATCCAGAGGAAGGCAAAAAAAAAACCAGCTAAAAAGGTGTGTGTGTGTTGGGGGGGGGATTCATTTATGACTATAAATGGCAATCGGAAAATAGCACTGGATCAACCAGAACTGAAGTTTAGTATATACCAGTAATTCTCAATATTTTTTAGTTTTAGAAAATTACCTAGCCCACTTTTAAAGCTATTCAATTTGCTGCACATTTGCTGGAAGACAGTTCCACAGTTTCACTGTTCTCACTGTAAAGAAACCTTTCCTAACCTGAAGATGAAACTTCTTTTCTTCCAACCTTTAAGGATGTCCAAGTGTCCTCTGATATGACCGATTAGTAAACAATGCACCAGAGAGTTTATTGTATGGCCCATTAATATATTTGTATACGGTGATCATATCCCCACGCAAACGTCGCTTCTCCAATGTAAACAGCCCTAACTTGTCTAATCTGCCTGCATAGTCAAGCCTCTCCATTCCCTTTATTATTTTAGTTGCCCTTCTCTGAACTGCTTCCATTTCCAAGATGTCCCTTTTGTATATGGGATTTCAAAACTGCACCGCATATTCCAAATGAGGCCTTACCAGTGCCTTGTAAAGAGGGAGAATAATGTATTTCTCCCTTGAATCTATTCCCCTCTGTATACAATACAGTATCTTGCTAGCTCCAGTCATTGCTGACTGGCATTGTTTGCTACTGCTAAGTTTGTTATCTACCAGAACCCCCAAAACTTTTTCCATTACAGATGCACTTAACACAGAATTGTTTATGGTGTAGGTGGCACCAGGAATGTTAAACCCAAAATGCATCACCTTACATTTATCAACATTGAATCTCATCTTCCATTCTGCTGCCCATTTTGATAATCTATCTAGGTCTGCTTGCAGCAATTGCACATCATTTGAAGTTTCCAAAGTTCTGCAGTTTAGTGTCATCAGCAAACACAGAGACCTTGCTCTCAATGCCCCCTTCTAAGTCATTTATAAACAGACTTAGAAGGGGGCATTGAGAGCAAGATCTCTGTGTTTGCTGATGACACTAAACTATGCAGAGCTTTGGAAACTTCAAATGATGTGCAATTGCTGCAAGCAGACCTAGATAGATTATCAAAATGGGCAGCAGAATGGCTTTGCTTTTCAAAGCTTCATACACACATGAGATTAAGATGGCCAGATCGGTGAACCGACAACCAGTGAGCAGCTGCTTGTGTATGGGACTTAAGTGTTTTTTGTAAGGAAATACATTTTTATGAAGTTTCAGTTATGAAGCCCCTTTTGTCTGAGCCCTCGCTGCAGACATGCTCAGTGTGATTCATCCAGAGAGGAAGTAATAAAAGCTCTCTAATCAGTTCCTTTGTGCTAATTATGTGTGCTAACACAAAATTTTAATCAGCTTGTGCTGTAAGGTAGTAATGTGATATAGCCTAATTTTTTTTGTTTCAACAATTGTCCCTTAGAACTCTGTACCTCCCAACAATGGGTGACCAGGCACCTGAAGTAGGATATATTAAAGCCATCTGACACTGCCTTGGGCAATCCAGACTCCCAGACTGCCCAGCAACACTCTGGACTGTCCCTGGCCCATCCTGGAATGTCTAAGCCCTACCTCAATGAGATAGCTGCCTGTGTTCTGGGATGCTTGGACAGGCCCTTCAGATCGAGTCTGTCCCAGCAAAACAAGGACATTTTGGGGATATGCCAGTGTACTAGGCAGAGCACCACAGAGAGCCATTTAAATGTTTCACTTGAAAAAGTCGCAGTTGAAGACATAGAAGATGTTTCCCATTTTGTTTCCCATTTTGGGTCACCCACATCATGCAGGAGCAATGTTATAAGTGGAATGTATGTACATAAGATAAGGCTATGGAAAGCGTATGGCAATGGCCCTTGAGTGCCACAGGTTGGGAGCCCATCTTATAAAATCTGGACAACCTAAGATAAGTCACATATGGTAGAGGTTTACAAGAGCGCATAAAGGCACAACCATACACCAATATAAAATGAAAATATAAAATGGCTGGCTCCTGCATAATACAGTTTTAGTCACCTCATTCACTGCAAGTTATAATGTTTCTGTGCAATGTAGAGGAAGGCGGGGTTCCAGAATGTGCTACAATACAGTTTTTCCATAGGGCTGTTGTATATTTAGCCAATAAACTGCATGTGGAAATTATTATTTCTATTGGGCCTACAGTGTGGCTAGTGTCACACAATGGCACATGTTATAAATATATATTAAAAGGAATATAATAATTAAATCATTACTTACTAGACTGGTTTGTAGGTTCCTTATAATTATTATTTAATGTGTTATTGAGCGCATAAGATTTGGAGGGTGTAAGAATTATAACGAATTGTAATATGTGATTTATCTTAGGCTTGTACATGGGTGAGGTCACTGAGAGAAACTTGTGTTTTGGGCGAGGTAACACTTGGAATTCCTTGAGTAATAACCCCATAATCAGTCATTCTCTTTATGTGCTAATGGTGATGCTTTTTATGAAAAATATTACAATAACATTAATTTGAAGGGCAAGGCTTTCCATCTATAGTTCTTAAGGGCCCCAAACAGTCCAATTGCTAAATTTGTCCTCAACAAAGATGGGGTGATTCAGTCAGAAAATTAAATTAAATTACCTTGCCTTAGATATATTTAAGTTCTGTTAAAGCCTTGAATATCCTTAATATATAGGTGTTTTCTTTTACAAGTAAGATCAATTCTGCCCAATTAGACAAATTAATGTACCGTACTTAAAAAAAGGTTTTTGAGTGCAGGACAAATCTAGTTATTTTAAGCTAACCCTCTTTCTTCCCCCAAATAAAGTACCTAGCAGTTCAGGTACTCATCTCTAGGTTCACATTAGATCTGAAGATAAACTTACTTACATCCCTTCTCCACTTGAGTCCAATCATGTGCAATGGAAAGACATGCTTCTTTCAGAATGTATATTCTTAAAAAGTAGATCAGGCCCATCAAGCTCAATTTTAGGCATGGTTTATGCTGCTCTATATTCCCCCCTTAGTGGCCAACCACCACGATATTTTGTTTGATCAGTCATAATATTGTTTGTAATCTTCACTGCAACCAACAGATTCTATTTGAACTTTCTTCCCAATCAGATGAACGTCCAACCAGTCATGATGATTTTGGTAAATTGTGGGGCCTTTAATAGTTTTTATGAATGTTGGCTGTGACATTATTTCTTCCAATCAGCAGACTACCAATCAGTTTATTGATTGGTAGTCTGACAGACTGAAATATACATGCAAAACTGTACCATGTGTACCAGGACTTAGGTAACTATAGCTTCAGATTTCATGCAAACCCAGGGCTAAAGACTACTAAAAAAGTATCCTCACTATACCCAGACAAGGAATCTACTGCCTTAGACCCAATATGTGACACTTACAGCGCCAGGAGCAAAAATCACACCACACATGAAATGTAGCAGAACTTTAGCTAAACATTATTATTTGTATAACAAGCTTATATAAGAATGAGAAAAAGGGGTATAACCAGACTGAATGTCTTCAGAGAAGATAATAAAACATCTATTGGAACGAGAGCTGTGGGTCCGGTTGACACAAATGTTGGAGGCAAACGGCCTTCAACATGCTGGTAACATGGAAATTTTGGTTTACTGAGAAATGAGTGAGAACATTAAGAAACTAAATTTATGCTAAAAGATAAGACAACATGGAGACAGAAAACAAAATGGATGCCATAAAGCTATGTGAATATAAAAAAAACCTTACAAAGACCTAGTGGTTATTTTAATAGTGGAAAGGTGGGCTGGAACAATGTTGTTGTATTTTAATTTATATAAATGCCGTTTCTCTTGTGTATACTTGGACTAAATACTGCCTAAACTTTTGAGTGAGGGGAAAGTGTCCAATTATATCCTCCAACATCACACCTTTAATAGGTACATATTGCAGAGCTGCAGGTGAAGCAAAATGAAGTAAAGATAATAGAGTAATCGTAGCACAGCTCTGTGCATTGCATTTCTATATAGTATACTAAATAGGAGGCAGGGTTGTCAGATAAGTGAAACATAGGACACACATTTAAACTCATAATTAGAATTAATATTGTTTAGTTGCAATCATTTTGCAATCAGTGCAGCCTTGTTTATTACATTTATTAAATCAATTTGCAGTTAATGCACCCCTGCTAATTACATTTATTAAATGTGTCCCTGTGAGATCAGATGATCTGTCAACCAGACTACTGGAGGGTAGTAAGAATGTGTTTTTCTTTATGCAACATTCCCAACAGGCAGCATTCCTGTAAGCTCTACGGGGCAGGGACCTCCTTTCCTCTTGTGGCAAAGCTCTAGCACTTCTATTTATTTAATTTATTTATTTATGTACTGAACTATCTATCCCCTTGTATGACTTGTATGTATTTTGTTATTGTGGCGCTCTATAAATAAACTACACATACATTCATCAGTTTTACAGCACATTTTTGCCTACCTTCTAACACCCCCTTTAAATAGGTACATTATTGAGAAACTAAAAAAGGAATATAGAAATATAAAGTTTAAATTTGGCTGTAATTGCTGCATTTGGAAGGTGTGTGCGTATCTGTGCTTCAGATTTTAAAACTCAATAATCTTGCTATGGTAATGAAATAGGACATTTCAATTTCATAATTCATTATAGATGCCATGGAAACAGAAAAAAGTTGGGGTGGGTGTATCAGTAGTTGTGTTTAGGGGGTATGGTGTGGTGGTGTAAGGATGCCAGGAACAGCAAAAAGGGCCTGCACATCCTTTATTAGCATTCCCTTAGCCTAAATAACAATGCAACAGAACATAGCCCTTTTAAGCACTTTTTACCCACCCCCCACACTTGTATCTGTATGTTGTCCCTCCCACTTAGATTGTAAGCTCTTCGGGGCAGGGATCTCATTCCTAATGTGTCAAGGCTTGTTGCACTTATATCAATGTATACATAATTTATATATATGCTTTCTTAACTGATGTATGAAATTGTATTTAATTTAATTTTTATCTATCTGTATAATGTCTTGTACTTATCCCCTTGTTTGTATGCTCTGTATTTTATTATGTACAGTGTTGTTGTATTGTTGACTATTTAAATTGGCTGATAACCTTTGAATTCACTAGCATGCTCACGTGATTGGATCGCAAAATGCAGTTGGAAATGCGTGAGACTAATGCTTTTGTGACCTAGCCCTTAGCTGTCTATAGTACCTGTTTGTTTAAATTGATGCCTGTGTTGCCTGTTAACGTTTCCTCATTTTAAAAAACAATCTAGAAATTAGCAAAAAGAAAAATAGTAGCAACTATAAGAAAAACACTCTCAATAAAATATAACTTTTATTAGTTGCATAAAAAGAAGGAATTAGTGTGTAGAAATGCACAATGTTTATAAGATTTAATAATTGATACATTTATAATATGTGAGTTTCTAACAATAGCTAGCACTAGGCTGAGTTTCTCATTTATTTTCATTTGTCATTTTACTAGATTGAATCAACATGTTTATATATATTCTTCATCTACATAGTCTTTAGTCCTTTGATAAATATACTCAGTCCTATATCCCTGCCCCAAGTACTTTTCATTTTAACTGTATTTTACAAAGCCATATTGACACGGTGTCCTTTAAACAGCATGGGTAATAAATCTGAGGGTTAGGATTTTTTGCTTTTATTTAATAACTGTACAAACTGTTGAAATAATTAGTAATTTACGCAAAACAGAGACAGGCTAAATCCCATGGGTCAGACTTGGAGGCTCTTGAAGACCCCAAAAGAAAGACACCTCCTTTAGGGCCCGACTCAGGAGATAGCCAAACTTACTGGATTCACCAGGTTTACAAAATACTGTCAGATCGTGGCATTGAAGTTTCTGCATTGAAACAAATTTCACATCAAAAATTATGGGTTTGATGTTGACATTGGAACAATGAAACTGGAAATTTTGATGCAGAATTCCAGTTTCATGTGTAAAATGTGACTTTTGTGGCAAAATGTCGATTCTCGGATGAAATGGACGTTCGCCGCACGAATGCTTCAGGGTCGTGGCTCAGTGCACACATTGTGCGTGTGCACGAACCTTAAGTGCCCTGGTGAGAAATCTGGCCCTGTGCATAGAGAATTAAACTAGGCTCATTGCAATACACTGCAGTCTTCTTTGTATATATAGATAATGTTTATTGCTGGGAAATGGTTAATGTTTATTAAACTGAAGTAGTATTATTAAAATTTGATTACATTTAATTAGTTGAGTGAACAGTAGAGATGAACGAATGACGAATGATTGAATCAGAATTTTTCACATTTTCTATAGCATTTTTCGAAAGGAATTTTTTACATTTTCGATTTTCAAATCGAATTTTTGGATTTTTTTTTTCTGGGTTTTGAAAATTTTAAAAAATCCTGATGTTCTGTCAAGCGCACTCAGTAATCACTATGAGGCTTCACTGTGAAAGGGAATTTCCCACCATGCATTTCACACATACCAACTGTCACTATTCCTGTTACAGTAAACAGGAGTTTATGGTAATAAGGCACTTGAATGACAGCTGAAATGTAAAATGCTTCGGACTGGATATTTAAAGAACTAGGCAACAGATCAACAAATAAAATGGTACAGTGATAGTTGGAAAGAATTATACAGTTTCTGACAAAAGTCTTGTTCCCTGTGTATTTTGCAGTAACTCCTGCTATTAACCTGATTTTTTATTGATCAGTTGGTGTTAGAAATAGCTCATATGAAAAGCTAAAGCCCTCCCAAATAATATT
Source organism: Hymenochirus boettgeri (assembly GCA_019447015.1). NCBI lineage: Eukaryota > Metazoa > Chordata > Amphibia > Anura > Pipidae > Hymenochirus > Hymenochirus boettgeri. The sequence continues at coordinate 286,648,717 of CM033470.1, read as the reverse complement.
AAATGTACTGGTAAAAAATAGTTTAACTGAAAAAAGATTTATCATTTAATCAAGACAGAAATGTCAAAATGTTGCAAGACAAAAGTGTAGTCGCCTATACAGAACATGATCTACTTTACAGCCAATCCAAAAATATGTCAGCAAATTAAGTAGTGGTGCTGTGAGATCCAAATTTAATATTTTGTATGACTTCCATGAGTTTGAAGGACAGCATCCATGCGGTTTGGCAAGGATTCATACAATTTATTGATGAACTCATCAGGAATAGCCAAGAAAACAGTCTTGTATGCCTCCCGGAATTTATGAATATTCTTTGGTTTCGTCTTCCATTCTTCCTCTTTCATCCTACCCCACATATGCTCAATGATGTTCATGTCAGGTGACTGGGCTGGCCAATCCTGGAGCATCTTGATCTTCTTTGCCTTAAGGAACTTTGATGTGGAGATGGAAGTATGCGATGGAGCACCATCCTGCTACAGAATTTGGCCTTTTTTATGGTTGGGAATATATGAGGTAGCTAAGATTTCTTGGTATTGTACACTATTGATGTTGCCTTCCACCCTGCAGATCCCTCACACACACCCATACTGGATGTAACCCCAGACCATGATTTTGCCTCCACCAAACTTAACTGTTTTTTGGGTAAATCTCGGCTCCATGCGGGATCCAGTAGGTCTCCTCCAATATTTGCAGCAACTGTGGTGTAATTTAACAAAAGATTCATCTAAAAAATCCACCTTTTGCCACTTTTCCAGTGTCCATCCAGGCTGTGGGACTTGGCTGTGGGACTTGGCAAAGGCTTGTCCAGGCTGTGGGACTTGGCAAATGCCACACTGTTTTTCCATTGTCTTTTGTTTAGTGCTGGCTTATGGGCACTGATTCAACCATGAAGGCCATTTCGAGACAGAATCCGACAAATTGTTCTGGTTGACACAGGGATTTCAGGTGACCAGGTCTCCTGGAGCTCTGGTGCAGTTGAAAATGGGCTTGTCTTGGATTTTCGAGCCAACAAACGGTCCTCTCGAGCAGTTGTTTTGCAGGGTCTGTCTGACCTGGGCTTGTCAAAAACGTCTCCAGTCTCTTCAAATCTTTTCTTTATCCTCTGAACTTGACACTGAGAGACATTGAAGGTGTGCGCCACATCAGCAGTGGATTTGGTCTTCAGCCTCTTGATAATCAACACTTTAGTCTCAGGGTGTATCTTAGGCATGTTTGCAGAGGTCTATTTGCAGTTGATGTGAAGGTCTAGTGTACTGGGGTTCTTTTTATTCACACCTGACACCTAATTGAACCATTATTAGTCACAGGTGAAGCCCATATGACAAGACAACAACACTTATGTCTTTGCAAAAATTGACTCAATGGGCTTTACCAAGCTGTGAATATTAGAATACTCTTTGTTAGTTTAGTTTTGCATTGAAACATTATTACAAAAGATGTTTGGGGTAAAATGAACCATTTCTTGAAACAAAATCTGCATTAGAATTATTGTTAGGCGGCACTTCAGGTCTATTTGTACACAAGCGACAAGACTTTAGTCAGAAACTGTGTTGGGCAATTTAAGTCCAGTCCAGTGTAGATTACCCTTTAATGAATCTTTTTTTTAAAAAATGTCTTTTTTTTAAGAAGCTAAGGCAGTGTGTCTCTCTCAGTATCACAAAATACTGTGCAATCAACATGAAAAATACTGCACCTTCAGGTCTCCACTGTATTAAGAGAAGTGCAATTTGAACTTTTGGGGGGGGGGGGGGGGGTTGCATCATATGGACCAGAAGCGATAGGCGTTGGACGACAATCGATCACTAGATTTTTGTATCATCATTTTAACAGGCGTGTGTATTTGTTGAGAAATCAGTAAAGAATCGCATCAGTAAAAAAAACAGATCAAGAAAGAATCAAACATTAATCCTGTGTGTGGTCCTGTGTTCAATTTTAGATTGTTCTAACAAGCCAATCAAAATTTAAAAGATCGCTATGCTAATCTATATTTTTATTGGCCACTCTCCCAGAGAAACCGCTAAAAAAATGTTTAGTATATGAGTTGTCTACGTTTCTACGTAGTATTAAGTATCTGGATTAATATAACTATGGCTTCTCAGGTTTACAATTTTAAAATAATTACCACCCTGTTCATAAATGATGATTAGGCCACGTTAAAGAACTCTGAAGCATTTCCAGGATTAAATTGTGCAAAACATAGTTGGCATATAAAATGATTACAAAAAAACAATTTAATAGGAGAGATGGAATTAGGGGCTTGTTTTCATTCCTCCGTCTCTAATCCTGGTACCCATGGCTGATATTTTGGCCTGATTGGCTGCTCCTCCAGACTTTTTATGTAGGTGAACTATTCCTTTAAGGTTCATGCCCATCATTTATTTTATGTTTTAATACAGCTTTACAGCTTATTAGTGACAAATGAAAAGTGAACTTTTCCTTTAACGTATTGATTGAAGTCCAGAAGGTTAAAGAGCTATGCCTTACCTTTTGTTCTTCAACCAATATCTCCAGGGACAAAGTTAAGTAAAGTCCCTCCCGGGCTTCAATCAATACATTAAAGGAATAGTTCAATTTTCGAGTGAAATATTCCTTTAAGTTTGGTCCTACTTGCATGAAAGGGATCCATTACTGAACTACTGACTGAGGCTGAGGCCACACTGTGATGGTTGGCAACGCTCGAGAAAACTGTTTGCAATGCAATTCACGCAATGTTACGCAATTGGAGTGCACGCAATCTGCAAAAAAGAAAGGTTATCACTTGTGCTCTGAAAAAGAATCACAGCCCAGTGCACATAACGTGGTCACCCACATTGCCATGAACTGCTCTGCGATTCTCATACGCTAATGGATCGCAATCACGTATAAGTGTGGCCTAGCTACTCTCTTGGCCTTCCAGACCATCAGGAAGATATGGTGCTATGGTAGGGAACAGATACTGAAAAAAAAAATTTTTTTGTTGGGGTCAGCCATAAATGAGTTATTGGAACTGGGAAAGAGTGAAAATGCTGAAGCCGTAACCTTGCTGAAGCTTGAAGCTGCAGACATGACAAGACACCAGGCCAACTGCTTTCCAGGGATGTTTTATTGATTTTTTTAGAACTTTAAAGGGAAGGCTAAAAAAAAATAAAAATAAATAATACATATATATATATATATATAAACTCCCTTACAGTGAAATTCCAAATTTAAAATCTCTTTTTTTTTATTTCACCCAAACTGACTCCCATTGGGTGTGCACATGTCTAGTGGATAAGATAACATGTTCTGTAGGTGGTAATTGATTTGGGGAACTAGATATAAACTTGAGAAAAATGTCTATGTCTATAATTAAGGGCCCGGTGGAGGCCTGAAACATGCCAGACACCTGGGCCGCCCTTGTTTTGGAGCACGGTTTGAATTTTAACCAAAATCAATAAAAGATTACGTTTTAAAAGTAAAGAGTCTTGCTTTTCACCTTTAAAGAAGAGAGGTCTGTTGGTGCCTTGAGAGAGAACTAATTCTTTTTACAGACAACATTTATCTTAATCAACCCCTGCGCAGTTCTTCCACCACGTGCATCTTTTTTACACATTTTTAAGCCTCATACACACGTGCGATCGCAAGGGGCAGACCCACAATGCATGATGTGTATACACAGCTGGTTTGGCCTGTAATCGTGCCATGTATGTTGGCCGAAACAGCTGTTTGAATGGGGCTTGTTGCCCGATCCACCTGGCGGATCATCAACCAGCCCTGACCAAACGTCGGACAAAGCGCCCATAGCACGATTGTCGCCCAAAACAACGATCATGAGGGCGTTGCGGGTCAGCCCTCGTGATCGCATGTGTGCATGCACCTTAATTCTCACTCTTTGGTTGGCCTTTAAAGGTGTCTCCATGGTCACACGAATGACATATTTAGTCAACCAAATCAACCATAATGCTGAGGTTGGGTAGGAGATAACAGTCCAATAAATCCTTAGTTCGTCCCTGCCTAGCATCACTAGGCATGCAAAGAATATTACAGCTTGATATTTATGGTTCTGTCCTACATAACTTTGTATATAGATTGTTATGATTCTACCCTACATAGCATTGCATAACCTGGCATTTTATATTTTTACCCAGCACAACATTGCATAGCCTGGTATATCAGGGTAACACACTGTATTCTATCACACTTGCCATGATGTAACTCTTCTGAAAGTAATGTATACTATAATGCGGCACATTGTTATATGTCTCTCTCTGTGTGTCCAACAAAGAGCTAAAATAATATGGAAGAATAAGCAAAACTTGCTTTATTTAAAGGGGAAGTAAACCCTTAAAATCCAACTTTATCAGAACTTAAGGCAATAGTCCATGTGAAATGCTATCTAGTTCCTTGAACTCTGCAGCTGCTTTTTTGTTCTTCAGATAGAAACGACTTCCATTCATATTAGGGGTTATGGGTATAAAAGATGGAGACTTAGTAGATAGTAGTTTGCCTATGATTAAGTACTGCAATAGTATGAAACTCATCAGGCATCTTTTATCCTCTTGTATAAATATAAAAAATGATGTTTTAACTTATTCCAAGTCTGTGCTGTGATTCGATTCCGGGGGACGCGGACAAATTTATTTGTTATTGACTCTATTTTTGGGCCCAGGCGGCTGCACTCGGACCACACATACCTACCAGTGAGTGGAGTAATCATGTTGATCTTGCTAATGTTACATACTTCTGAACAAGCGTTTGGAAGCAAAACGTCCGAGGCCTCTGCACCTGGTCCTAAACTTATTGATGAGATTATGTTACATTGTTGCAAAACAGATATTTAAATGTAACTGATAGTGATGGTGTTTGCAACATTTGAATATATTTAACATTGGCTGTTAAGGCTATGAATGGGTGTATGTGGACAGTCACTTAGTTGGTCTGCCTCTGTATTTTGATAAACCTTTTACCAAATTCTTAATTATTTGTTGCCAAAAGTGTCCTCAATACTGCCACTCACCCAAATCTTTGATTGGATAGATCACTCTTTGGCCACTGAAAGATACAACATGTGACCAGTCGGCTAGGTTTCGATGTAATAAAATTGTATATTATGCACCCTTATAAATATACATCTTGTGTCTTGAATTCCTACTCTATATATTTATATTAATGTCTTCACAGGTGGGTACACAGTAATAGATGCAAAAAATGCAAAAGATCCAGAATTATAATGAAAACAATATAGGTGTGATCAGTTTAGCAATTCTAATTGATTGATGCCTGCCACGGATACCAAACCCACTGTTCCTGTAAACTTATCCTCTGACACCCAGACAACCAAGCCCTTATCTAAAACAGATAAAAGGAAGACATTTCTCTTTGTCAAAGCAAAGGGGCCCAGTCACCTTTATCCTATTTGACTATTTCAGTTTTCACATCTCCCTATTAACTGCTTTTTTCTCCCCAACTCCAAAATGTCTTACTCCCAAGTTGCCTTTAAGCAGCAAAGCAGCAATGCCAGAAGCAGGGGCTTTAGTTCTTGCTCAGTTGGAGGAGGTTTTGGGCCTCGAGGTGGAACTACTTTAGGTTCACGCAGTGTCATCAACCTGGGAGGAAATAAGAAGCTTTCCATAAGCGCGGGCAGCACTCGAGGGATTGGAAGATATGGTGGCGGCGCTGGGGCATTTTTTACTGGTAGTGGCCCACAAGATGGAGGAAATATGAATTTCCCTGTTTGCCCACCAGGTGGAATTCAACAGGTTACTATCGATCAAAAGCTTCTGCAGCCACTTAATGTAGATATAGATCCAACAATCCAAAAAGTAAAAACCGAGGAAAGAGAACAAATTAAAACTCTCAACAACAAATTTGCTACTTTTATTGACAAGGTAAGATTTTATTATTATTGTTAGTTTTTCTTATAGTCACTTAGCTTTATGGCATCCATATTGCTTTTTGCCTCTATTTTGTGTTATATTTTAGCACAAGTTTAGTTTCTTACACTCTCATTTCTAAGTAAACCAAAACTTTCCATGTTCTCAGCATGTTAAGGGTTGTTTGCGTCCCCCATCTTATGTGTAGACATTCAGTCTGGTTATGCCCCCTTTTCGCATCCTTATAAGCTTGTTATCAAGCTAATAAATTCGGGTTAGAATTCTGCTACATCTCATGTATGGTGTAATTCTTGCTCCTTGAGCAGTAAGGGTCACATACTGGGTCTGGCCAAGCATCAGATGCCCAGCGTGGTATAGTGGGGATATTTATTTTAACAATTGTGAAAAAACGTACACATTGAATTAAAATTTTTACCATTGAATCTGTCTAAATTTTAATAAACCAGTTAAATAGTTATTCGTTTATAATCTTGGTGTTTTCATAGTGGAAACCATTTGTTTTCTATATATTTATATATCTAAATAGACATTGTGAAGTCATTTTAACTTGCTTTGTGTTTTGTCTCTCTTTTTTTTTATTTATCCCTTTGGTTCTAGGTCAGATTTTTGGAACAACAAAACAAAGTCCTAGACACAAAATGGCGCCTTTTACAGGAAATTAAAGTTTCCACCAAGAGTACCAACCTAGAACCTTTATATGAGGCATACATTAACAACCTGCAAAGGGTACTGGATAATCTGATTAATGAAAAGGCCCGTCTTGACAGTGAACTGAAGAATATGCAAGTTCTTGTAGAGGAAAATAAGAAAAAGTATGTCTGAATACATCGTTTTCCATTCAATTGTACATGTTTAACACTGAATTAAATATATTCTGACTATGGTGGTTAAATACAAGAAGGTGCCATCTTGTTCAGACATGTAAACGGAAACAATTCTTCTGTATATCGCCGTGTTCTGTATAATATTACCGTACAAGGAAAAAATGCTTCAAAACATTTTATTTTTTTTATTTTCTATAAACAGGTTTGAAGATGAAATTAACAAGCGAACAAAGGCAGAAAATGATTTTGTGGTACTGAAGAAGGTGAGTTAAGTTATAACATTATAACATTATTATAGAGAGCTGTTCTATTATCCATTTCTTTAATATAGATTGTAAAATAGCAGCAATGGATTGTTTGCTAATTTTTTGAACTATTGCATTGGACAGAAAGTTGTAGAATTATTCTGTGGTCACTTAGTATTAACCCTTCCTCTTAATGAGGTTTAGTGATGCAAAAGGTTTTACAGAAGTGTAAAAGAGATATTTTTTTCTTCTCAGGATGTGGATACTGTCTACATGGCCAAGATTGATCTGGAGACAAAAGTGTTTTCGCTAACGGAAGAAATCGCCTTCATTAGAGCCCTTTATGATGCGGTAAGGACTATACAACGGTATCAGGTGTATCAATTATTCTTCAAATATTACCACTCTAAAAGGAAAATATAAATACTAAAACTTCATCAAGCCAATGATGTCAGCAGCCCTTGTTCCCACCCATTAATCAATGGGAAAATGACAAGCTCAGTTGATTTATTACACATATAGATTCCCCTCCCTGTCCCTAACTGAACCATACATTATCCAATCACATCTTACAAATGAATTTCACAGCCAAGAAATACTATTTTACTCTCTATTTAATTGACAAAAAAATCCTCTTTATCTTGTATAAATGTAGTTATGACATCTTCAAAGGCTGTGATCAATAACACACAGCTTGGCTTTAATTGGTACAAGTAAACTTGTGATATAGAGGGACAGAGGGATATAAGTGATATAGTGGGAAATTTTATTTTGGTAAATCTTAAATACATTTGCTGCACATTTTCTTAAAAAATATCTTCTTTATCAAATGTCCAGTCAGTAATATCCAAACATAATATCAAGCAAAGGAGCATTCAGCTCCGAAACATGTTGCTGTTTTGCACAATAAAAGATTGATGTAGTTCACCACTACTGATTGAGGCTCGTCTACATTTTTGTATTATATTTGGATATGGCAACCACTGAGGACGAAGTGGCGTAGACTGGTAGCTAACGTACTAAAAAAGTGAGGAGTCCGTATCTATTTAGAGTCCAGTCAGTAATATACATTTTTTTCATTAAAATAAGCACATTATGTATGTATGTTATTTCTATAGTGCAACTTGGGGACTCAGCAATGCACAATATTTTAATACAAAAGGTACAAGTGCTGGAACCTTGTGACATGAGGAAGTAGGGGCCCTGCCCCTTGGACCATATGGATATATATAGATATATTTAAGAAAGTCAGAAAGTCTTTAAATATTTTTTTTATCCTGTACAGAAATGAAGCAAATGTATTTTTGCATAACATCCTTCATATATCTGCAGCAGAACAATCTTAAGTAAATATAGTCATTAGCCATGGTATCTATCTCTGAAATATAGTTTTCACCAACAAAATCATAGCATGGGGAAACCTTTTGCTTGGTACATATGCCAGCCAAGCAGGATTTTTTTGCTGGGAATTGGTAGTTTTGGTAAATAATGGTTTCCAACAATCTGAAAAAATTTGCGTATAGTGACCAATCTTATTGAACTATTTAAATATTATTCATGTGTACCCAAAAAAGTTATGAGGTGTCCAATAAAACCCTATTACATTAACAGTTCCTCTTTTCTATGTTGCCAGCAGCTTATATCTGAAAACTAGGAAAAAGTGAAGCAAAGATCTATTTATTTATTTTTTTAAAGGGCATATCCACTGGAAAACAAAAGTTCCAAAAAGTGAACCCCCCCCAAACCCCACTTTCGCAATATTCACTCATTCCAAAGACGCTCCTGAACTTGCTCACCTGACCCGGTTACACTTCCTGGTTTGCGTTCAGTTAAGGTGCGATCAGTTAAGGCGCGATGTGACGCCACTCCCAATCGCCTGACAGCCGCCACCAAAAAGTAAAGTGCGTTCAGGAGTGTTTTTGAAAGCTGTGTATATTGCAAAACTGGGATGGGGGGGTAATATACTTTTTAGAGCAAAGGTTTTTTTGAGTGAACTTGCCCTTTAATTACTACGACATGCTGGGTAAAAATGATTAAGTCTCTTATGGCAGCCTATGGATCCAGTGAATGTCTGGAAATCAGAGACGTAACAGATGTAACAGTTCAACTTCAGGGAGCACTGAAGAAAAGATGACTACTCTATGTACATAAACTGCAATTGGCAGCACTTTACGGGTAGTCTGGTGATCAATAAACTGTTCGGTAGTCTGTGAGTCTGACTGTGCAGCCTATGAAGATCAAACTTTTACAAACACTTTCATCTGTGGAATCTTCTTAAAAAGGCTGGGTCAAATGGGTCAAAATATCATTCCATGTGTATTAGGCATAAGCCACCTCCCTGTGTGTCCGTTCTAAATCCATCAAGTATCACTTTTAGTTACGTATCAGCATACGTAATGATGTCATGAGCCAATTAAAATGTGACATCATTAGTTCTAAATCTTTGCAGTGCTAAAACTACTGAAAAAAAAGGAAATTATTTTTATCCACTATGCAACATGCCGCACTATGTGTGTGTGTGTTTGACACAAGGTCAAGCCAATCTAGATCAATTCTATGGTAAAATCTGCTTTGAATGAAACAATCATGTACGCATATCATTGCATTTTTCAGGAACTCTCAGAAGTCCAAGGTCATGCCACTGACACCTCCGTTGTCCTGTCTATAGATAACAACCGAGAACTGAAAATGGATGACATCATTGGGGAGGTTAGACAGCAATATGAAATGATTGCCCAAAGAAGCAAAGCGGAGGCTGAAGGTGTATTTAAAAATAAGGTAAATTCAAAGTCCCATCTTACCGTTAAGATAAACTACATCCACCGAAACCTCAAGAAAATCACAGTATGCAATGGTTTGTTTGTGCTAACTAAACTAAAAGTATATTTCATATAAAGTATGAGGATTTTTTCTCCTTGGTGATAGAACTGTAAACTGACTGTAGTGTGTTATTTCTTTGTTTAAGATTGAAGCTTTCCAGAAAGAAGTTGCTAATTACGGTACCAATATAAGTAACATCAAGCTGGAAATTTCAGACCTAAACCGTAAAATTCAGGTCCTGAAGGTTGAAATAGAAAATGTCAAGAAGCAGGTAGGTCTGAGCAGATTTAGCAACTGTGTGTACCAAAAAATACCCTTATGTTTAGAATCAATATTGTTCTTTACATTGTAGATAGAAGCTATGCAGAAATCAATAGCTGAAGCTGAACAGAAAGGGGAAGCTGCTTTGAAGGACGCAAAGACAAAACTTGACAATCTTGAAAAAGCTCTTCAGAAAGCTAAAGAGGACTTGGCCCGCCAAATGAAAGATTACCAGGAGCTTATGAGTGTCAAACTGGCTCTAGATGTTGAAATTGCCACCTACAGAAATCTGCTGGAAGGAGAAGAGGCCAGGTCAGTTATTGGGGCAATCTAGATATGTATGGTTAATGTGTTAGGCTTTGCACATAATTCAATAAACTAGACAAGGAAAATCATAAAAAATCATTACTGTGCTTGTAAAGATATCCAGTGGAAGCAATCAAGACCAGTCCAGTTTATGAAAAGAGAAACGGTAAGATTTACCGTATTGGCAAACCTTAGAGGATGGAAAATGCAAGTTAATGAAATACTGTGACATACATTCAGGGATATTTAATAAAAGTTCTTAACGTTAAAAATGGTGCTAGTTTTGCCCCAACCAATCAGATGTTAGCTTTCAAATGTTAAATAAAATCTGATTGGTTGGGGCAAAATTAGCACCATTTTTAACAATAAGAACTTTTATTGAATCTCCCCGATTGTTTCCTAATGTTTCTAAAACAAGTTTAGCTACTCGAGTTGGCCAATAAATGTTAACGCTTTTTCCAATATATCCTCCAATATATTGGGTCAGTTCTAAAATTATATCCTGCACTATATCACTCTAAAACTGATTTTTTGTGGGTTAGATCAATAGAATTCCTTTTGTTTTAAAATTCATTATCACTTTTACTGTTAATATAGTACGTTCCAAGCTGTTCTAGTCTTCAAACACATGAAGATTGGAGATGTGACTTTCCCAAGGACATTAAAAGTTAAATAAAATCTGATTGGTTAGGGCAAAATTAGCACCATTTTAAACAATGAGAATGTTTATTGAATAACCCTGTAAGTGTTCAGGCTGAACAGAAAGGTATGTAGGGCACATTTGTGTATTGGGCTGTGTATGGGACTTTCTATGAGGCTGTGTATGGGAATTTCTATGGGGCTCTCTATGGGACTTTCTATGGGGCTGTGTATGGGACTTTCTATGGGGCTGTGTATGGGACTTTCTATGGGGCTCTGTATGGGACTTTCTATGGGTCTTTTATGGGACTGTCTGTGGAACTATCTATGGGGCTGTGTATGGGACTTTCTATGGGGCTGTGTATGGGACTTTCTATGGGGCTGTGTATGGGATTTCTATGGGCTGTGTATGGGACATTCTATGGGGCTGTGTATGGGACTTTCAATGAGGCTCTGTATGGGACTTTCTATGGGGCTGTGTATGGGACTTTCTATGGGGCTGTGTATGGGACTTTCTATAGGGCTGTGTATGGGACATTCTATGGGTCTGTGTATGGGACATTCTATGGGGCTGTGTATGGGACTTTCTATGGGGCTCTGTATGGGACTTTCTATAGGGCTGTGTATGGGACTTTCTATGGGGCTGTGTATGGGACTTTCTATGGGCTGTGTATAGGACTTTCTTTGGGGCTCTGTATGGTACTTTCTATGGGGCTGTGTTTTGGACTTTCTATGGGGCTTTGTATTGGACTTTCTATGGGGCTGTGTATGGGACTTTCTATGGGGCTGTGGATGGACTTCTATGGGGCTGTGTATTGGACTTTCTATGGGGCTCTGTATGGGACTTTTTATGGGACTGTCTGTGGAACTATCTATGGGGCTGTGTATGGGACTTTCTATGGGGCTCTGTATGGACTTTCTATGGGGCTGTGTATGGGACATTTTATGGGGCTGTTTGGTCATGTGTATGGGACTTTCTATGGGCTGTGATGGGACTCATGCTTTATGTTCTATGGGGCTTAGGACTTTCTTGCGTTAGGGACTTTCTATGGGGCTCTGTATGGGACTTTTTATGGGACTGTCTGTGGAACTATCTATGGGGCTGTGTATGGGACTTTCTATGGGGCTGTGTATGGGACTTTCTATGGGGCTGTGTATGGGACATTTTAAGGGGCTGTGTATGGGACATTCAGTGGGGCTGTGTATGGGACTTTCAATGAGGCTGTGTATGGGACTTTCTATGGGGCTGTGTATGGGACTTTCTATGGGGCTGTGTATGGGAAATTCTATGGGGCTGTGATGGGACATTCTATGGGACTTTCTATGGGGCTCTGTATGGGCTTTCTATGGGGCTGTGTATGGACTTTCTAAGGGGCTGTGTATAGGACTTTCAATGGGACTGTGTATGGGACTTTCTATGGGGCTCTGATGGGCTTTCTATGGGGCTGTGTATTGGACTTTCTATGGGGCTGTGTATTGGACTTTCTGTGGGGGCTGTGTATGGGACTTTCTATGGGGCTTTGTGGGCTAGTGTGTATGGGACTTTCTATGGGGCTGTGTATGGGACTTTCTATGGGGCTGTATATTGGACTTTCTATGAGGCTGTGTATTGGACTTTCTATGGGCTGTTATGGACTTCTATGGGCTGTGTATGGGACTTTCTATGGCTGTGTATTGGACTTTCTATGAGGCTGTGATGGGACTTTCTATGGGGCTGTGATGGGACTTTCTATGGGCTTGTATGGACTTTTAGGGCTGTTATGGACTTTCTATGGGGCTGTATATGGTACTTTCTATGGGGCTGTGTAGGGTCTTTCTATGGGGCTGTGTGTATGGGACGTTCATGGGGCCTGTGTATGGGACATTCTATGGGGCTGTGTATGGGACATTCATGGGGCGTGTATGGGATTTCTATGGGGTCTGTATGGAACTTTCTATGGGGCTGTGTATGGAACTTTCTATGGGGCTGTGTATGGGACTTTCTATGGGGTCTGTATGGTACTTTCTATGGGGCTGGTGTATTGGACTTTCTATGGGGCTTGTCTATGGACTTTCTATGGGGCTCTGTATGGGAATTCTATGGGACTGTTGTGGAATATCTAGTGGGCTGTTGTATGGGGAATTTATGGGGCTGTGTATGGGACTTTCTAGGGGCTGTGTATGGGACATTATATGGGCTGTGTATGGACATTCTGTGGGGATGTGTGTATGGGACTTTCAATGAGGCTGTGTATGGGACTTTCATGGGGCTGTGTATGGGACTTTCTATGGGGCTGTGTATGGGACTTTCTATGGGGCGGTGTATGGGACATTCTATGGGGCTGTGTATGGGACATTATATGGGGCTGTGTATGGGACATTCTATGGGGCTGTGTATGGGACTTTCTATGGGGCTCTGTATGGGACTTTCTATGGGGCTGTGTATGGGACTTTCTATGGGGCTGTGTATAGGACTTTCAATGGGACTGTGTATGGGACTTCTATGGGGTCTGTAGGGGACTGTCTGTGGGGCTGTGTATGGGACTTTCTATGGGGCTTGTGTATGGGACTTTCTATGGGCTGTGTATGGACTTTCTATGGGGTTGTGTTATGGGACTTTCTATGGGGTGTGTTATGGGATTCTATGGGGTTGTATGGGACTTTCTAGGGGGTCTGTGTTGGACTTTCTATGGATGTCTGTGGAACTATTCTATGGGGCTGTTTATGGGACTTTCTATGGGGCTGTTATATGGGTACTTTCTATGGGGCTGTGTATGGGACTGTTGTGGACTATTATGATGCTGTGTATGGGACTTTCTATGAGGACTGTCTGTGGAATATCTATGGGCTTGGCTGTCTGTGGGAACTATCTAGAGGGGCTGTGTATGGGACTTGCTATAGGGACTGTCTATGGAAACTATCTATGGGGCTGGTATGGGACTTTATATGTTTTTTGGGGCTGTTGTATGGGACATTCTATGGGGCTGTGTATGGGACTTTCAATGAGGCTGTGTATGGGGACTTTCTATGGGGCTGTGTATGGGACCATTCTATGGGCTGCTGTGATGGGAAACTTCTATGGGGTGTGTATGGGACTTCTATGGGGCTGTGTATAGGACTTTCTATGGGACTGTGATGGACTTCTATGGGCCTGTTGGGATTTCTATGGGAGGCTGTATTATTGGACTTTACTTTGATGGGGCGTGTATTGGACTTTCTATGGGGTGTGTATGGGACTTTCTATGGTGCTGTGATGGGAAGGAACTTTTTTTCTATGGGGATGTGTATTGGACTTTCTATGGGGCTCTGTATGGGACTTTCTATGGGACTTTTTATGGGACTGTCTGTGGAACTATCTATGGGGCTGTGTATGGGAATTTCTATGGGGCTGTGTATGGGACTTTCTATGGGGCTGTGTATGGGATACTTTCATTGGCTGTGTATGGGACATTCTATGGGGTGTGTATGGGAAATCTATGGGGCTGTTGTATGGGAATTTATGGGAGTGTATGGGACTTTCTATGGGCTCTGTATGGGACTTTCTATCGGGCTGTGTATTGGACTTTCTATGGGGATGTGTATTGGACTTTCTATGGAGCTGTGTATGGGACTTTCTTTGGGGCTGTGTATGGGACTTTCTATAGGGCTGTGTATGGACTTTCTATGAGGCTGTGTATGGGACTTTCTATGGGGCTGTGTACAGGACTTTCTATGGGGCTGTGTATGGGAATTTCTATGGGGTTGTGTATTGGACTTTCTATAGGAATGTCTGTGGAACATCTATGGGGCTGTTTATGGGGCTGTATAGGGGTCTTTCTATGGGGCTGTGTATGGGACTGTCTGTGGAACTATCTATGGGGCTGTGTATGGGACTTTCTATAGGACTGTCTGTGGGACTATCTATGGGGTGTGTATGTGGAACTATCTATGGGGCGTGGCTGTGTATGGGACTTTCTATAGGACTGTCTGTGGAACTATCTATGGGGCTGTGTATGGGACTTTCTATAGGACTGTTTGTGGAACTTTCTATGGGGAGGCTGTGTTGTGAAGGTTCTCATTCATCCAGGTCATGGTATATCTGTTGTATTCAATTAGATCAACTGGACTTGAAATGTAGTTTTGAAGACGTTTCGCTAGTCATCCGACTGGCTTTCTCAATCGAGATGACTAGTACAAGATCGTGTGGAATTATGTACCTGGAAAATCCCAATTAGCATAACACCTGGCTTGTGATATGCTAATTGGGATTTTCCAGTGGGACATAATTGCCACAGATTCTTTGTACTAGTCATTTGAATTGAGAAAGCCAGTCGGATGACTAGCGAAACGTCTTCAAGAACTACATTTCAAGTCAGTTGATCTAATTGAATACAACAGATATTCTATGGGGCTGTGTATGGCACGTTCTATAGGACTGTATGTGAACTACTATGGGGCTTCCTATGGGAGAAAGTCAACCCCGGTTATACTCAAGTAAAACAGTTTCTAGTTTATCAGTTAAAGTAAGTACCTTGGTTAATATTCGGGACAGTTTATACTTGGGTATATTTGGTACTATATATGTAGATAAATGACTGCACTCCTCATGAACAGTATAATGTCCAGGTGCATCCTATAGGAAATAAGGAGCACTGCAGAGGATACACATAGAATAAAGTCTGTGTGATGATATATATAGATTCTGGAGTGCTCCTTAATGTTATTTTACTATACATATTAAAAACAATGAAATCCGCAGAGCCCTCCAGTCTCATGTTGAACCTGCCTGGGTGCTTTCAAATGCATAAAACGCAAGGGACAAGGAGCAATCTAGGACTGCTTCAAAGATATTATTAGTTGCATTATGAAACGACACTGAGAGTGCTTCAAGGTCTTTCTCCTTTCTTCCTCATTGAATTTGCGATGATATTGGACTGCTGCTGCATGAACAGAACTCTACAGAAAACGTAGCCCTGTAAATGATCGGACTTTCTATTTATGGCCTTTTATTCTCTTTCATAAACATACAGTATATTGATGTGGCATAGGACCTTCACTCTATTGCACCAATTCAGCAAAGTTCATTCAACCTGTCAATGTTCCAATTGTTTTCTGGAAAGAGGACGGCAGGATGGTACTGGCCCTAGTCACTGCCACAGTTCTATGTGGTTTCTTCTACTGGCTAGCTGTTTATTTGTTATCAAGCTAATCTGTCCCTGGCTCCTGGTCAATTGATTGAAGAACAGAAGGTAAGGCAAGCTCCTTAACCTCCCCAGACTTCAATCAATACATTAAAAGAATAGCTCGCTTTATTCCTTTAAGCGTGCTTGTGAAGGTTCTCATTCATCCAGGTCATGGTATATCTGTTGTATTCAATTAGATCAACTGGACAATTAGACTAAACTGGAAGTTTAGTTCTTGATGACTCGGATGACTAGCGAACGTCTTCAAGAACTAAACTTCAAGTCCAGTTGATCTAATTGAATACAAACGATATTCTAAACATTTGATGTAGCTTTGTTGTATCATATATCATTTGCAAAGAATTAATATGGTTATTTAATGTGACCATTGAAGTGATAGAAAGCTCCATTATATTAGCATTTTTTTAATTATGTTCATTTCTTATAATAAAATGTTTACAGTTTCTGATTTTAAATCAGTTTTGTAGGGCGCCGGGCACACCCGCATACAGAATACCATGTGATTCCGTTGCGATTTTGAGCGTTTGCGCACGCAATTTTGCAATTATTGGAATAAAAATGCCAATTGCATGCAATTGCGTATCGCAAGGTGATGCTCAGTTGCATCGCACCCGAAAAATGCGCATTTTAAGTGCATGCCTGGATTCCTATATTCGCAAAGGCGAGCACAAACGCAAAAAATTCGTGCAAGTGTGGCCTAGCCCTTAGTCCGTTTTTGTAATCTACTGAAGCCAGACAAATTTTTTATGGAATTTCACAGCAATTATTAAGCTTGATAACAATAAAACAGCTATGACAGTAGAATACAAACCACATAAACTGTGCAGTGATCAGGGGCCATACACATCCTGCCGTCTCTTCCAGTTAAAACAATTTGAACATTGACAGGTTGTAATGAAACTTTGCTGAATTGGTGCAATAGAGTGGGTCACTATGACCACATCAATATACTGTATGTTTTGAAAAGAGAATAAAAGGCCAATAAATAGAAAGTCCGATCATTACATGTCTACGTAGTTTGTATGATTCTGTTCATGCAGCAGCAGTTAATATACATGCAAATTCAAATGGATAGAATAAGAGAGAAAAGACCTTGAAGCACTCTCAGTGTCGTTTCATAATGCAACTAATAATATCTTTGAAGCAAGTTCTGAGATTGCTCCTTGTCCTTTGCATGTTTATGCAGTAGAGAAAGCACCCAGGCAGGTTCAACATGAGACTGGAGGGCTGCTGAGGATTTCATTGTTTTATAGTTATAGTAAATATAACATTAAGGAGCACTCCAGAGGATTATATATATCATCACAAAGACTTTATTCTATGTGTATCCTCTGCAGTGCTCCTTATTTCTATAGGATGCCCCTGGACATTATACTGTTCAATTTAACTACATATATAGTACCAAAATATACCAAGATATAAACTGTCCCGAATATTAACCAAGTACTTACATTTAACTGATAAACTAGGAAAAACTGTTTTACTTGAGTATAAACCGAGGGTTGACTTTCTCCCCTAGGAAGCCCCATAGATAGTTCTACAGACAGTCCTATAGAAATGTGCCATTACAAAGCCATCAGAAAGTTCCACAAACAGTCCATATTAGAAAGTCCCATACACAGCCCCATAGATAGTTCCACATACCAGCCCCCATAGATAGTTCACAGACAGTCCTATAGAAAGTCCCATACACAGCCCCTATAGATAGTTCCACAGACAGTCCCATACACAGCCCCATAGAAAGACCCCTATACAAGCCCCATATAAACAGCCCCATAGATAGTTCCACAGACATCCTATAGAAAGTCCAATACACAAACCCCATAGAAAGTCCCATACAAGCCCCATAGAAAGTCCTGGACACAGCCCCATAGAAAGTCCCATACACAGGCCTTATAGAAAGTCCAATACACAGCCCTATAGAAAGTCCCATACACGCCCCAAAGAAAGTCCCATACACAGCCCATAGAAAGTCCAATACAAACCCATAGAAAGTCCATACCACAGCCCGATAGAAAGTCCCATACAGAGCCCATAGAAAGTCCCATCACAGCCCCAAAAATGTTCCAACACAGCCCCAAGAATGTCCCATACACAGCCCCATAGAATGTCCCATACACAGCCCAATAGAAAGTCCAATACACAGCCCCATAGCATAGAAAGTCCCATACACAGCCCCATAGAAAGTCCCATACACAGCCCATAGTAGTAGTTCCACAGACAGTCCCTAAAAAGTCCCATAGAAAGTCCATACAGAGCCCCATAGAAAGTCCATACAACAGCCCCCCATAGAAAGTCCCATACACAGCACCATAGAAAGTCCCATACACAGCCCCATAGAAAGTCCAATACACGGCCCCATAGAAAGTCCAATACACAGCCCCATAGAAAGTCCCATACAGAGCCCCATAGAAAGTCCCATACACAGTCCCATAGAAAGTCCTATACACAGCCCCATAGAAAGTCCCATACACAGCCCCATAGAAAGTCCCACACAGAGCCCCATAGAAAGTCCCATACAACCCATACACAGCCCCATAGAATGTCCCATGCACAGCCCCATAGAATGTCCCATACACAGCCCCATAGAATGTCCCATACACAGCCCCATAGAATGTCCCATACACAGCCCTCATTGAAAGTCCCATCACAGCCCCATAGAATGTCCCATACACAGCCCCATAGAAAGTCCCATACACAGACCCATAGATATTTCCATAGACAGTCCTATAGAAAGTCCCATACACAGCCCTATAGATAGTTCCACAGACATACACAGCCCATAGATAGTTCCAAACAAAGCCCTATAGAAAGTCCCATACACACGCCTCATAGATAGTTCCACAGACAGTCCCATACACAGCCCCATAGAAAGACACATATACAGCCCCATAGAAAGTCCCATAAACAGCCCCATAGATAGTTCCACAGACATTCCTATAGAAGAGCCAAACACAACCCCATGAAAGTCCCATACACAGCCCCAAATAAGAAAGTCCCGTACACAGCCCATAGAAAGTCCATACACAGCCCCATAGAAAGTCCCATACACAGCCCCATAGAAAGTCCCATACACAGCCCCACAGAAAGTCCAATACACAGCCTCAATGAAAGTCCCAATACACAGCCCCATAGAAAGTCCCATACAGAGACCCATAGAAAGTCCCATACACAGTCCCATTGAAAGTCCTATACACAGCCCATAGAAAGTCCCATACACAACCCCATAGAAAGTCCCATACAGAGCCCCATAGAAAGTCCCATACACAGCCCCATAGAATGTCCCATACACAGCCCCCATATAATGTCCCATACACAGCCCCATAGAATGTCCCATACACAGCCCCATAGAAAGTCCCATACACAGCCCCATAGAAAGTCCCATACACAGCCCCATAGAAAGTCCCATACACAGCCCCACAGAAAGTCCAATACCAGCCTCATACAAAGTCCAATACACAGCCCCATAGAAAGTCCATACAGAGACCCATAGAAAGTCCCATACACAGTCCCATTGAAGTCCTATACAGCCCCATAGAAAGTCCCATACACAACCCCATAGAAAGTCCCATACAGAGCCCCATAGAAAGTCCCATACACAGCCCCATCATAGAATGTCCATACACAGCCCCATATAATGTCCTACACAGCCCATAGAAGTCCCAAACACACCCATAGAAAGTCCCATACACAGCCCCAAGAAAGTCCCATACACAGCCCCATAGAAAGTCCATAACAGCCTCATTGAAAGTCCATACACAGCCCATATTATAAGTCCCATACACAGACCCATAGATAGTCCCATACACAGACCCACAGAAAAGTCCCATAACCAGCCCCTATAATGTCCCATACAAGCCCCATAAAGTCCCATACACAGCCCCATAGAAATGTCCCATACACAGCCCCATAGATAGTTCCACAGACAGTCCCATAGAAAGTCCCATACAGAGCCCCATAGAAAGTCCAATACACAGCCCCATAGAAAGTCCAATACACAGCCCCATAGAAAGTACCATACAGAGCCCCATAGAAAGTCCCATACACAGCCCCATAGAAAGTTCCATACACAGCCCCATAGAAAGTCCCATACAGAGCCCATAGAAAGTCCCATACACAGCCCCATAGAATGTCCATACACAGCCCATAGAATGTCCCATACAGAGACCCATAGAAAGTCCCATACACAGCCCCATAGAAAGACCCATACACAGCCCCAATAGAAAGACCATATACAGCCCATAAGAAAGTCCCATAAACAGCCTCATAGAAAGTCCCTACACAGCCTCATAGAAAGTCCATACACAGCCCCATAGAAAGTCCCATACACAGCCATAGAAAGTCAATATACAGCCCCTAGAAGTCCCATACACAGCCCCATAGAAAGTCCAATACACAGCCCCATAGAAAGCCCATACAGAGCCCCATAGAAAGTCCAATACACAGCCTCCATAGAAAGTCCAATATACAGCCCCATAGAAAGTCCCATACACAGCCCCATAGAAAGTCCCATACACAGCCCCATAGAAAGTCCCATACACACGCCCCACAGAGAGTCCAATACACAGCCCCATAGAAAGTCCAATACACAGCCCCATAGAAAGCCCATACAGAGCCCCATAGAAAGTCCCATACACAGTCCCATTGAAAGTCTACAGCCCTAGAAAGTCCATACACAGCCCCATAGAAAGTCCCATACAGAGCCCCATAGAAAGTCCCATAGAATGTCCCATACACAGCCCCATAGAATTTCCCATACACAGCCCCATAGAAAGTCCCATACACAGCCCCATAGAAAGTCCCATACACAGCCTCATTGAAAGTTCCATACACAGCCCCACTGAATGTCCCATACACAGCCCCATAAAATGTCCCATACACAGCCCCATAGAAAGTCCCATACACAGCCCCATAGAAAGTCCCATACACAGCCCCATAGATAGTTCCACAGACAGTCCCATATAAAAAGTCCCATACAGAGCCCCATAGAAAGTCCTATACACAGCCCCATAGAAAGTCCCATCCACAGCCCCATAGAAAGTCCCATACACAGCCCCATAAAATGTCCCATACACAGCCCCATAGAAAGTCCCATACGAGCCCCATAGAAAGTCCCATACACCGCCCCATAGTAGTTCCACAGACAGTCCCATAAAAAGTCCCATACAGAGCCCCATAGAAAGTCCAATACACAGCCCCATAGAAAGTCCCATCCACAGCCCCATAGAAAGTCCCATACACAGCCCCATAGAAAGTCCAATACAAAGCCCCATAGAAAGTCCAAAACACAGCCCCATAGAAAGTACCATACAGAGCCCCAAAAGAAAGCCTAGACACAAGCCCATAGAAAGTCCCATACACAGCCCCATAGAAAGTCCCATACACAGCCCTATAGAAAAAGTCCCATCAGAGCCCCATAGAAAGTCCCATACACAGCCCACTAGAATGTCCCATACACAGACCCATAGAATGTCCATACAACAGGCCTTATGCTAATTGGGATTTTCCAGGGTACATAATTGCCACAGATTCTTGTACTAGTCATTCTGAATTGAGAAAGCCAGTCGGATGACTAGCGAAACGTCTTCAAGAACTACATTTCAAGTCCAGTTGATCTAATTGAATACAACAGATATTTCTATGGGGCTGTGTATGGCACTTTCTATAGGACTGTCTGTAGAACTATCTATGGGGCTTCCTATGGGAGAAAGTCAACCCTCGGTTTATACTCAAGTAAAACAGTTTCCTAGTTTATCAGTTAAATGTAAGTACCTTGGTTAATATTCGGGACAGTTTATACTTGGGTATATTTGGTACTATATATGTAGTTAAATGAACAGTATAATGTCCAGGGGCATCCTATAGGAAATAAGGAGCACTGCAGAGGATACACATAGAATAAAGTCTTTGTGATGATATATATAAGTCCTCTGGAGTGCTCCTTAATGTTATATTTACTATACATATAAAACAATGAAATCCTCAGCAGCCCTCCAGTCTCATGTTGAACCTGCCTGGGTGCTTTCTAACTGCATAAACATGCAAAGGACAAGGAGCAATCTCAGAACTTGCTTCAAAGATATTATTAGTTGCATTATGAAACGACACTGAGAGTGCTTCAAGGTCTTTCTCCTTTATTCTATCCATTTGAATTTGCATGTATATTAGACTGCTGCTGCATGAACAGAATCATACAGAACTACGTAGACATGTAAATGATCTGACTTTCTATTTATTGGCCTTTTATTCTCTTTTCATAAACATACAGTATATTGATGTGGTCATAGTGACCTTCACTCTATTGCACCAATTCAGCAAAGTTTCATTACAACCTGTCAATGTTCAAATTGTTTAAACTGGAAGAGACGGCAGGATTGGTAATGGCCCCTGATCACTGCACAGTTTATGTGGTTTGTATTCTACTTGTCATAGCTGTTTTATTGTTATCAAGCTTAATAATTGCTGTGAAAGTCCATAAAAAAGTTGTCTTGCTTCAGTAGATTTACAAAAACGGACTAAGGGCTAGGCCACACTTGCACGAATTTTTTGCGTTTGTGCTCGCCTTTGCGAATATAGGAATCCAGGCAATGCACTTAAAATGCGCATTTTCGGGTGCGATGCAACTGAGCATCACCTTGCGATACGCAATTGCATGCAATTGGCATTTTTATTCGCAATAATTGCAAAATTGCGTGCGCAAACGCTCAAAAATCGCAACGGAATCACATGGGATTCTGTATGCGGCAGTGTGCCCGTGCCCTAAAACTGATTTAAAATCAGAAACTGTAAACATTTTATTATAAGAAATGAACATAATTAAAAAATGCTAATATAATGGAGCTTTCTACACTTCAATGGTCACAGTAAATAACCATATTAATATCTTTGCAAATGATATATGATACAACAAAGCTACATCAAATGTTTAAAGGAATATCTGTTGTATTCAATTAGATCAACTGGACTTGAAGTTTAGTTCTTGAAGACGTTTCGCTAGTCATCCGAGTCATCAAGAACTAAACTTCCAGTTTAGTCTAATTGTCCAGTTGATCTAATTGAATACAACAGATATACCATGACCTGGATGAATGAGAACCTTCACAAGCACGCTTAAAGGAATAAAGCGAGCTATTCTTTTAATGTATTGATTGAAGTCTGGGAGGTTAAGGAGCTATGCCTTACCTTCTGTTCTTCAATCAATTGACCAGGAGCCAGGGACAGATAGAAGATATTTACCTTACACATGATCCTCTGCAGCAGCATTGAAAAATCCAGACCTCTTCCAGGTTTAGATTAACAATAGCGTGCATTGTCACGCATGCGCACTATAGTTAATCTGAACCAGGAAGAGGTTGGGATCTATCAGTGCCGCTGCGGAGGATCGCGTGTAAGGTAAATATCTTCTATCTTCATCACTGGCTCCTGGTCAATTGATTCAATTGGTGTGGCATAGCTCCTTAACCTCCTGGTCTTTAATTAATACATTAAAGGAATAGTTCACTTTTCAAGTGAACTATTCCTTTAAGTCACAATTACAAAAAATGATCATTGTAGAGACAGGCTGTGTAGCAGTTGCCAGACAGTCTTTTCTGTGCTATGGAATGCACAGAATGGAGGAGGGAACAAGCAAGAGATACTCTGACATGATAGATCGTAAAAAATGTTGGGGACACTTGAACACACACTAGATTGTTGCCTGGAAAGATCTTGTATTGGCTGTTAATTGGCTGCTTTGGCTAACAATTTCTAATTTGTGCACCAGCACAAAATTTATCATTATTAATCGATTCTAACATTGCTTTCTTTGTTTTCTCAGAATGTCTGGACAGGTTAGCAGCAATGTCAGTATATGTAAGTCAATATTAATTTACTTATGGTGCGATTTGGGGTTAATGGTTAAGGTTTTTAAATATTAGCAGAGTCATAATTTTTGCCTCTTTACTTTAAAGCTGTAATCAGTGGAGCTTCGAATGTGTGCAATGTTCTTGAACGTACAGGCGCAAATGTCAGCGGAGGAGTTTGTGACTTCGGAGGGATGCACAGGGCCTATGGGCATGAAAGCCACCAAACTGGGGGCAAAACCTCTTTGGCAGTTGCATCAACAACATCCACAATGAAGAAAACCACTACAAGTTATTTAAATTAGAGCAGCATCAAGCTACCTTTAAAGGAAAATATCCCTCGACACATCTAACAGAAGCTTGACTGGTGCACAGTATATTATAGATTTAGTTTTGTCTACAAAGCTTTACTTCTTATATCATGTCATACTACTGTATTTAGATTTGAGGGTATTTACTTCTGATGGCTTCTTATGGCTGCAGCTGGTCTAGCAAATTCCTTTATTTTGATAGGAGGAATCTTTGGTGAATTGTATATAAATCCATTGCTGTATCTTTCTATTCTACAACTTTTTAACTTTTCTGTTTATCTTCAATAAACTGCATCTGGGTAAAATACTTTGATGCTGCCTCTTTTTAAAGGTTTTCTCTGTATTAAAGTATTAAAGGAGAATTAAAGCTAAAATGTAAATGATATTGAATATATTCTATAATTCCTAACTAGCTGATGGGCTCTTGCGGCCCTGAAAAGGGCCTTTGGGGCTAAAGGGGTCCCGCAGCTCGAACCAGGACCCCCCTCCCTGGCTCATGTAAGGGACCTTGCGGCACTGAGATATGCCTTTTGCGGGGATCCTGCAGCTCGAACCAGGACCCCCAGTGAGCGGCTCTTAAAAGAGCCCTTTGGTGGCATCTTCTTTCTTCAATCCTGCGACACCAGCTCCACTGAGGCCACTGATCCCCGAGAGGTACCCCGGCGGGCACCGGCGGCCTCAACGAGGCCGATGTTGCTGGAATCCTGATTCGCCGCGATGTCTTCGTGCTAGCGACACCAACCCCACTGAGGTCGCCAATGCCAGGCAGACTCACTGCGGCCGCTAGTGAGCCCACTGGCACCGCCGGCCTCAGAAGAGCTGATGTTGCTAGCCACTTCTTTCTTCAGCCATCCACTGCGATGGCATCTGAGTTCCGCAGTGAAAGTCTAATCTGTTTCTGATTGGTCATTTTTTTAATGCTTGGTTTTACATTAACCAATCAGATTTTAGAAATTTTCTGAAATATTCTTTATATATATATATCTATATTTTTTACGACTGTCGTCATACATTTGAGATGCAGTTGAACCAGACCACCCGTAGTATTGGTTGGCGATACCATTGCAATACACCGCATGTATTGTTATATTGTACTAAATGTACGACTGCAGCACAAAAGGACCACTTTGTAAACTATGATCTTTCTCAGTAATTTACAATTGTGGTAAAGGCACGGTATCACACATAAAAAAACAGACAATGTTAAAACAAAGTTGCATAATTGATCTATTTTCTGGGTTTACACGACAAACATAATAGTCTGCAAGATGTCAGCTGTGGCATTTTATGGGGAAATAATCTGCTATGTAAGTAGTTAGTAGTTAGTAGTGAAATATATGTCTGGTATTTGTGCTATATAGCCTGGTTTTTTATAGAAATAGGGGGGGAAAATGAAAGAAATTTATCCTAACAATAATTCTTCAAAAGTGATAGAGATTAGGGCAGGATTCCCAACAAATTTCTTATTTTGACTGAAGTGCTGTCTAATAAGAAAGTTGATTCAGTGTAGCAACAGCCTTGCAGGACTCTATCAGGGAGATTCAATAAAAGTTCTTATCATTTAAAATGGTGCTAATTTTGCTCCAAACAAATCAGGTCTTATTTAACATTTGAAAGCTAACATTTGATTGGTTGGGGCAAAATTTGTACCATTTTAAACGATAAGAACTTTTATTGAATAACCCTGTATGTGCTCTCCTCAATATGTAATTTGTAACTGGCCAGGCACCATCTGGGAGATTCAATTAAAGTTCTTATCATTAAAAATGGTGCTAACTTTGCACCAACCAATCAGATCTTTTTTAACATTTGAAAGCTAACATCTGATAGGTTGGGGCAAAATTAGCTCCATTTTTTAATGATAAGAACTTTTATTGAATAACCCTGCATGTTATTTCTAAAACCTCTATGAA
This sequence comes from Hymenochirus boettgeri, assembly GCA_019447015.1. Classification (NCBI taxonomy): domain Eukaryota; kingdom Metazoa; phylum Chordata; class Amphibia; order Anura; family Pipidae; genus Hymenochirus; species Hymenochirus boettgeri. The sequence continues at coordinate 286,622,543 of CM033470.1, read as the reverse complement.
AGCAAAAAAGGTAAAATTCAGTCAGACTGCTAAGTCTTCCCCTTCACTTTTTACAAACGGAATTTTAGTATCTCCTTAACTGTGCAATACAATGGTGCTTCTAGATGAATGAACGTATACTTGAATTCCCTTCGAAACACCAACTCATCTGTCAATTGATGATACAAAAAGTACATTCTAACCAAAGTATTTATCACCTGTCAGAAAAAAAGTGATCCCAGTCTCCACTCTCCACTTAATAGCAAGCCGCTCTATAATGTATAAGTTGCAGTAAAATATAACTGAACCATCAAAGTCCAATTTTAAGGAGACATATACAACAAAAATCCTTTAAGTAAAGTCCACATGTACAGTATACAATATGAAATAACGTATATTACCAAAGTACAATATTCCAAATCACAGGAATATGTTCAAGATATGGCTCATTCAAAACATGCAGGGGAGAGGTCAATGTTTTGTCTCATATAGAGATGGCCGAACTTTAGTTTCTGAACTTCCGAACTTCAGTAAGTACAAGGTGACATTACAAACAAACTACTCTGTCTCAAAACTAAATGGATCACTTGATACAGAATATTATGGACAAAAATATAGACTGAACAAATGTCCTACTAGATACCCATCACATGTTATTATAATAACAGTACACTGGACTTAAGTGGACTTATGAATATGTCTCTATACAATTGTACAGATGACCCAGACTAGGAGACTATAAGAATGACCAGATATATTTGGTCTAATATGAGTTTCATACTACTATACTTGTGCCTGCAGTGTTTTGTATATGCACTATTGTTGTTAGGTCTTAACTATATTTTATAGACAGACATTATATTAGGAGTATACCCTGTATGTTATAGACAGACATTATATTAGGAGTATACCCTGTATGTTATAGACAGACATTATATTGGGAGTATACCCTGTATGTTATAGACAGACGCCTAACTAGCTGATGGCTCGCTTGCGGCCCTGAAAAGGGCCTTTGGGGCTAAGGGGTCCCGCAGCTCGAACCAGGACCCCCCTCCCTGGCTCATGTAAGGGACCTTGCGGCACTGAGATATGCCTTTTTGCGGGGATCCTGCAGCTCGAACCAGGACCCCCAGTGAGCGGCTCTTAAAGAGCCCTTTGGTGGCATCTTCTTTCTTCAATCCTCGCGACACCACCCTCCACTGAGGCCACTGATCCCCCGAGAGGTACCCGGCGGGCACCGGCGGCCTCAACGAGGCCGATGTTGCTGAATCCTGATTCGCCGCATGTCTTCGTGCTAGCGCACCACCAACCCCACTGAGGTCGCCAATGCCAGGCAGACTCACTGCGGCCGCTATTGAGCCCACTGGCACCGACGGCCTCAGAAGAGCTGATGTTGCTAGCCACTTCTTTCTTCTCAGCCATCCCACTGCGATGGCATCTGAGTTCCGCAGTGAAAGTCTACTAATCTGTTTCTGATTGGTCATTTTTTTATGCTTGGTTTTACATTACCAATCGATTTTTAGAAATTTTCTGAAATATTCTTTATATATATATACTCTATATTTTTTACGACTGTCGTCATACATTTGAGATGCAGTTTGAACCAGACCACCCGTAGTATTGGTTGGCGATACCATTGCATACAACCCGCATGTATTGTTATATGTGTACTAAATGTACGACTGCAGCACAAAAAGGACCACTTTGTAAACTATGATCTTTCTCAGTAATTTACAATTGTGGTAAAGGCACGGTATCACACATAAAAAAAAACAGACTTTAAAACAAAGTTGCATAATTGATCTATTTTCTGGGTTTACACACAGACAACATAATAGTCTGCAAGATGTCAGCTGTGGCATTTTATGGGGAAATAATTCTGCTATGTATATCTGTTGTATTCAATTAGATCAACTGGACTTGAAATAGTTCTTGAAGACGTTTCGTGCTGTCATCCGACTGGCTTTCTCAATTTAGAGACTTGTACAAGAATCTGTGGACTAATGTACCCTGGAAAATCCCAATTAGCATATCACAGCCAGGTGTTAAGGGTGGTGTGATTAGTAAGTGGCTAGAGTGTTAAGGAACGCCCAGAGTAAGGGGTTAAAACAAGCATGTACATGCAGACAGTTGGTGTCGAACCCCCCCACCTCTATTTAGGCTCGGTTTCTTTATTTTCACATAAATGGCCTCCTTAACCCTCTCTCTGAACCAGTCACGTTCCTTCGCCATATAGTTAACATTACAATCTTCAAAGGTATGTCCTTTATCCTTAAGATGCAGATACACACACGGCTGAGTCCTGACCCGAGGATTGGCTCTTCTGGGCTGGGCCATACGTTGATGCAGTTGCTGTTTGGTCTCCCCCACATACAAATCAGAGCATCTTCAACGCACTGCAACCGCATATATGAGGTCGCTTTTCTGTGTTTTGGTATTGGGTCTTTTGGATGTACCAATGCTGCCTCAGTGTGTTGTTCGGTTTAAAGCAGACAGGGATACGATGTTTTTTGAAAATTCTTCTTATTTCTCAGAGACCCCTGCTACTATGGGATGACCTGTTCTTCCTCCTGTCTTCCTCCAATCTGCTATGTAAGTAGTTAGTAGTTAGTAGTGAAATATATGTCTGGTATTTGTGCTATATAGCCTGGTTTTTTATAGAAATAGGGGGGGGAAATGAAAGAAATTTATCCTAACAATAATTCTTCAAAGGTGATAGAGATTAGGGCAGGATTCCCAACAAATTTCTTATTTTGACTGAAGTGCTGTCTAATAAGAAGTTGATTCAGTGTAGCAACAGCTCGTTCAGGACTCTATCAGGGAGATTCAATAAAAGTTCTTATCTTTAAAATGGTGCTAATTTGCTCCAACCAATCGATCTTATTAACATTTGAAAGCTAACATTTGATTGGTTGGGGCAAAATTTGTACCATTTTAAACGATAAGAACTTTTATTGAATAACCCTGTATGTGCTCTCCTCAATATGTAATTTGTAACTGGCCAGGCACCATCTGGGAGATTCAATTAAAGTTCTTATCATTAAAAAGGGTGCTAACTTTGCACCAACCAATCAGATCTTTTTTAACTTTGAAAGCTAAACATCTGATAGGTTGGGGCAAAATAGCTCCATTTTTTTAATGATAGACTTTTATTGAATAACCCTGCATGTTATTTCTAAAACCTCTATGAAAGCAAAAAAGGTAAAATTCAGTCAGACTGCTAAGTCTTCCCTCACTTTTTACAAACGGAATTTTAGTATCTCCTACTGTGCAATACAATGGTGCTTCTAGATGAATGAACGTATACTTGAATTCCCTTCGAAACACCACTCATCTGTCATTGATGATACAAATAAATACAAAAATACACCTTCAATAACCAAAATGTTTTCTGCGAGTCAAAGTATCCCAAAGTACTCATCACAATACTGCCACCATCTACACTAATAATAAAGACCTATAAGAGTTAAGTCAGTATACAAATAACTGAAATCAAAGTCCAATTTTAAGGAGACATATACAACAAAAACCTTAGTAAAGTCCCATGTACAGTATACAATATGAATAACGTATCCAAAGTACAATATTCCAAATCACAGGAATGTTCAAGATATGGCTCATTCAAAACATGCAGGGGAGAGGTCAATGTTTTGCTCATATAGAGATGGCCAACTTTAGTTTCTGAACTTCCGAACTTCAGTAGTACAAGGTGACATTACAACAAACTACTCTGTCTCAAAACTAAATGGATCACTTGATACAGAATATTATGGACAAAAATATAGACTGAACAAATGTCCTACTAGACCCATCACATGTTATTATAATAACAGTACACTGGACTTAAGTGGACTTATGAATATGTCTCTATACAATTGTACGATGACCCAGACTAGGAGACTATAAGAATGACCAGATATATTGGTCTAATATGAGTTTCATACTACTATACTTGTGCCTGCAGTGTTTTGTATATGCACTATTGTTGTTAGGTCTTAACTAATTTTATAGACAGACATTATTAGGAGTATACCCTGTATGTTTATAGACAGACATTATTTAGGAGTATACCCTGTATGTTATAGACAGACATTATATTGGGAGTATACCTGTATGTTATAGACGACATTATATAGGAGTATACCCTGTATGTTATAGACAGACATTATATTAGGAGTATACCCTGTATGTTATAGACAGACATTATATTAGGAGTATACCCTGTATGATTTAGACAGACATTATATTGGGAGTATACCCTGTATGTTATAGACAGACCTCCCAATTATAATGTCTGTCTATAACATACAGGGTATACTCCTAATATAATGTCTGTCTATAACATACAGGGTATACTCCCAATATAATGTCTGTCTATAACATACAGGGTATACTCCTAATAATGTCTGTCTATAAACTAAGGGTATACTCCTAATATAAGTCTGTCTATAACATAAGGGTATACTCCCAAAAATGTCTGTCTATAAAATACAGGGTATACTCCTAATATAATGTCTGTCTATAACATACAGGGTATACTCCTAATATAATGTCTGTCTATAAAATATAGTTAAGACCTAAAAACAATAGTGCATATACAAAACACTGCAGGCACAAGTACAGTAGTATGAAACTCTATTAGACCAAAATAACTGGTCATTCTTATAGTCTCCTAGTCTGGGTCATTGTACAATTGTATAGAGACATATTCATAAGTCCACTTAAGTCCAGTGTACTGTTATTATAATAACAGTGATGGGTATCTAGTAGGATTTGTTCAGTCTAATTTTGTCCATAATATTCTGTATCAAGTGATCCATTTAGTTTTGAGACAGAGTAGTTTGTTTGTAATGTCACCTTGTACTTATGAAGTTCGGAAGTTCAGAAACTAAAGTTCGGCCATCTCATATGAGACAAAACATTGACCTCTCCCTGCATGTTTTGAATGAGCCATATCTTGAACATATTCCTGTGATTTGGAATATTGACTTGGTAATATACGTTATTTCATATTGTTACTGTACATGTGGACTTACTTAAAGGATTTTTGTTGTATATGTCTCCTTAAAATTGGACTTTGATGGTTCAGTTATATTTTCTGCAACTTATACATTATAGAGCGGCTTGCTATTAAGTGGAGAGTGGAGACTGGGATCACTTTTTTTCTGACAGGTGATAAATACTTGGTTAGAATGTACTTTTTGTATCATCAATTGACAGATGAGTTGGTGTTTCGAAGGGAATTCAAGTATACGGTCATTCATCTAGAAGCACCATTGTATTGCACAGTTAAGGAGATACTAAAATTCCGTTTGTTAAAAGTGAAGGGGAAGAATAGCAGTCTGACTGAATTTACACTTTTTTGCTTTCATAGAGGTTTTAGAAATAACATGCAGGGTATTCAATAAAAGTTCTCATTAAAAAAATGGAGCTAATTTTGCCCAACCTATCAGATGTTAGCTTTCAAATGTTAAAAAAGATCTGATTGGTTGGTGCAAAGTTAGCACCATTTTTAATGATAAGAACTTAATTGAATCCCAGATGGTGCCTGGCCAGTTACAAATTACATATTGAGGAGAGCACATACAGGGTTATTCAATAAAAGTTCTTATCGTTTAAAATGGTACAAATTTTGCCCAACCAATCAAATGTAGCTTTCAAATGTTAAATAAGACTGATTGTTGGAGCAAAATAGCACCATTTTAAATGATAAGAACTTTATTGAATCTCCCTGATAGAGTCCTGCAAGGCTGTTGCTACACTGAATCAACTTTTATTAGACAGCACTTAGTCAAAATAAGAAATTTGTTGGGAATCTGCCCTAATCTCTATCACTTTGAGAATTATTGTTAGGATAAATTTCTTTCATTTCCCCCCCTATTTCTATAAAAAACCAGGCATATAGACAAATACCAGACATATATTTCACTACTAACTACTAACTACTTACATAGCAGAATATTTCCCATAAAAATGCCACAGCTGACACTCTTGCAGACTATTATGTTGTCGTGTAACCCAGAAAATAGATCAATTATGCAACTTTGTTTAAATTGTTCTGTTTTTTATGTGTGATACCGTGCCTTTACCACAATTGTAAATTATGAGAAAGATCATAGTTTACAAAGTGGTCCTTTTGTGCTGCAGTCGTACATTTAGTACAATATAACAATACATGCGGGGTATTGCAATGGTATCGCCAACCAATATACGGGTGGTCTGGTTTCAACTGCATCAAATGTAGACGACAGTCGTAAAAAAATATAGATATATAATATAAAGAATATTTCAGAAAATTCTAAAATCTGATTGGTTAATGTAAAACCAAGCATTAAAAAAATGACCAATCAGAAAACAGATTAGGACTTTCACTGCGGAACTCAGATGCCATCGCAGTGGATGGCTGAAGAAAGAAGTGGCTAGCACATCAGCTCTTCTGAGGCGGCGGTGCCAGTGGGCTCCACTAGCGGCCGCAGTGAGTCTGCCTGGCATTGGCGACCTCAGTGGGGTTGGTGTCGCTAGCACGAAGACATCGCGGCGAATCAGGATTCCAGCAAACATCGGCCTCGTTGAGGCCGCCGGTGGCCCGCCGGGGTACACTTCGGGGATCAGTGGCCTCAGTGGAGCTGGTGTCGCAGGATTGAAGAAGAAAGAAGATGCCACCAAAGGGTCTTTTAAGAGCCGCTCACTGGGGGTCCTGGTTCGAGCTGCAGGATCCCCGCAAAAGGCATATCTCAGTGCCGCAAGGTCCCTTACATGAGCCAGGGAGGGGGGTCCTGGTTCGAGCTGCGGGACCCCTTTAGCCCCAAGGCCCTTTTCAGGGCCGCAAGAGCCCATCAGCTAGTTAGGAATTATAGAATATATTCAATATCATTAACATTTTAGCTTTAATTCTCCTTTAATACTTTAATACAGAGAAAACCTTTAAAAAGAGGCAGCATCAAAGTATTTACCCAGATGCAGTTTATTGAAGATAAACAGAAAAGTTTAAAGTTGTAGAATAGAAAGATACAGCAATGGATTTATATACAATTCACCAAAGATTCCTCCTATCAAAAATAAGGAATTGCTAGACCAGCTGCAGCCATAAGAAGCCATCAGAAGTAAATACCCTCAAATCTAAATAAGTAGTATGACATTTATAAGAAGTAAAGCTTTGTAGAGACAAAACTAAATCTATAATATACGTGCACCAGTCAAGCTGTTGATGGTTAGATGTGTCGAGGGATATTTTCCTTTAAAGGTAGCTTGATGCTGCTCTAATTTAAATAACTTGAGTGGTTTTCTTCATGTGGATGTTTTGATGCAACTGCCAAAGAGGTTTTGCCCCCAGTTTGGTGGCTTTCATGCCCATAGGCCTGTGCATCCCTCCGAAGTCAAAACTCCTCCGTGACATTTGCGCCTGTACGTTCAAGAACATTGCACATTCGAAGCTCCATGATTACAGCTTAAAGTTAAGAGGCAAAAATTATGACTCTGCTAATATTTAAAAACCTTAACCATTAACCCCAAATCGCACCATAAGTAAATTAATATGACTTACATTACTGACATTGCTGCTAACCTGTCCAGACATTCTGAGAAAAACAAAGAAAGCAATGTTAGAATCGATTAATAATGATAAATTTGTGTGGTGCACATTAGAAATTGTTAGCCAAAGCAGCCAATTAACAGCCAATACAAGATCTTTCCAGGCAACAATCTAGTGTGTGGTTCAAGTGTCCCAAACATTTTTACGATCTATCATGTCAGAGTTATACCCTGTATGTTATAGACAGACATTATATTAGGAGTATACTCTGTATGTTATAGACAGCTATTATATTAGGAATATACCCTGTATGTTATAGACAGACATATTAAAATTTCCAGGATTTTATTAAATTTGTGGAAACGATCCAGCCATATGTCCCAAATTCACCAATGGCAGGTATTTTTAGCAGTGCCAATCCCCTGGGTTGCCTTTTGAAGTGTTAACCTTTGGTACGCTTTCCCCTATATGATGCAAATATATTGCACATTGCAAAAATAAAGATTAAAGGGGAAGGTCAGTGCAAATACATATTTTCCATCCAGCATTATTTTTCCATCCCAATGACCTTAACCTGCCCATTTTGCATTTTGTCTGTGTATAAATAAATGCTTCTGAAATACTGACTTCCTGTTTGCAGGACCCCTAAAAGAGACCGTTATCATCCAGCCCTACGCCTGGGTTTATTCAGTTGCTCAGTAGAGATCTGAGCATGTTTGACCCATCCAACAGCCAATCAAGAGAAATTAAAGTAGTCTTACACATTAACGATAATAGTAATGACAGTGTGTAGGGACCCAAACCGACCGACCACAATGCAGAGAAATCACTGTAGTCAGCATTGCGATCAGTAGGGAAAGACAGAAAATGTCCATCTGTCATTATGGTCCATTACTTTAAGTAAAGGGAGCTGATACTATTGGTCCATGTATGGACCAATACCACGTATGGGCGATCGGTTGGGTCCATGTGTATGGTCCCCACAACATGTATGCTGACAGATACCAATGTGATCGGTAAACTTTTACAGTACATAGTAATTAAGGTTGAATAAAGACATACATCCATCTACTCCAACCTTTATACCGGCCTCTTTAAACCTACCTTAGTATCCCTGGATAATAGGGATCACATTTGTATTGCCACCTTTACTGTTGGGAACATAACACATTAGTGCGTATTCTGGGAAGAAGACGCTTGCATGGGGATATGATTACTGTGTATAAATACATTAACGGGCCATACAATAAACTATCTGGGGCATTGTTCACCAATAGAACATGTCAGAGGACACAAGGCCATCCCTTAAGCCTTGAAGAAAAAAGGTTTAGGCTTCAAGTTCGGAAAGGGTATTTCACTGTGAGAACGGTAAAGCTATGGAACTGTCTTCCAGTGGACGTTGTTATGGCAGGTTCACTTGTCAGTATAAAAAAAAAGCTGGATGGGTTTCTGCAATCAAGGAATGTTGCAAGTTACTGGTATTGATACATAAAGTAGAGTTGATCCAGGGAAATTTCCAATCGCCACTTAGAGTCAGGAAGGAATTTTTTTCCCCTTCATAAATTTGGTGTTTTTTTTGCCTTCCTCTGAATCAACAGTTAGGCAGGAAATGAGGATATTGCTTAAAGGGTATGTACACTGGAAAATGTGTTCTTTTCAACTGCCCGTTAGTGGAAATTCTAATTCATCCCAACTATCACTGTACCTTTTTTTTTTGATCTGCCCTTTATTTCTTTAGATATCCAGTCTGAAATATCTTACATTTCAGCTGTCTATCCAGTGCCTTACTGTCATAAACTATTCTTCTGTAAGAAGTTTTGCTGTGGCTGAAACGATTTGACAGTTGGTGTGCTGTATGCTGAAAGCAGTTTTAACAGTTGGTATGTAGGAAAACAGTCAGGTCAACAGTCAGAGTCTGAGTAAAACGAGTACTGTATTGAAGGCATGCAGCAACACACACACCTCAGAGTAAGTGCTACTTACACATATTTATTTATAGATTAAGATGATGCAAAGTAATATTTTCAGTATACAAACACTTTATTGTGGGTTCGAATAGAACCCTGTTTCGGATAGAATCTGAGGGTTTCAAAGTTCCAACTAAACTTTCGAAACTCACATTTTTCTGATTTTTTTATTATACAATAACCCTCAAATTTAGAATTTTATGATTTCATTTACCCTCAAATGCGGAGGTTGATTTTGGTAGCCCTGAAATTCAGAATTATCCATTTCGGTAACCCTTGAATATGCAAGTCGATTTCACTAACCCTTACATCGTAATCGTAAAGAAAATTAGTTATTAAAATGTTTTGTGTATGTATTCCCCAGACCATTTCCCAGGTGTCTGAGCCATTTACACTAACATACTTTTGATATTCATACCTTAAATTTGATTGGAACCTTTGATTTTTTTTCTCCCATTGACTTCTATAGGTTAGTACTGCTGGAGGGTTTGCTAAATGTTATAGGTTTTAATGCAGAATTTTTACTGTTGAAACAAAAAAAAATCTGTTGCAAAACTGCAAAATAGCGATACTGTGCCTTTATAAATAAGGCCCCTGGTTTCGAAAGTCCCAATTTTGTTAATTCTGAGTTGAAATTTCTATGGTAGTTTTTAACTGAAACCAAGTTTAAAGCTGCCCATACATTAGTACTTACCCTCCGATCGATCCACAACACTCAATCAATATTCCTAGAACTGCCTTTCACGTTCTACCTAACAACCGGCATACAGTCGCTAGGTCTCACCTGGCCCCATTCATTTTGCAATCATAAGTCAGTTCTTATCCCAACTCATTGGCATGAGGTAGACTTCATTCTTGCCACTCACCTTTCAGTTGTTTGTATCATTATCTGATCATCTTCCAGCAATGGGATCCCATTAGGAGGACATAACGGCCACATTTGTAGTTCCAGGGCCTGGAGGTGAGAACTTGCACACACTGGGAAGGAGATTCAGTAGGTTCCACTTCAGCACTTCTTTGTGGCTTAAAGCATTTGCTCAATGAATGGGATTCATGTGGTTTAGGGACTGTTCCGATTCAGAATGAGGCAGCTCAAGTTTGGTTAGGTGCTTCAGCGACTCTCCCTTGGACTCGTGAGATATGTAACACAATGTGCCCAATGAGCTCAAAGCCACAAACAGGCAACACCACTACCTGTGGACCAGAACCAGTAAGTCAGCCGAATACTGAGGCTAATAGGGACACCTGGGCATCTTTGATGGAATTAACAGACACAGCGTGACAAGGTGCTTATGTTTTGTTTGTGAGACCCTTAGGTTTACATATTAAGCCCGAGGTCAAGGAACGCATTTGGAAAGGAGTCTTTGTTGAGATCTTTTCTTTACTTCCCCTTGACGAAATTCTTGAGCTTAAGGATGATGATAGAGGTGATGTAAAAAAATTGTAAGAAGAAAAGTCTTAACGATATACTCTGGTTAAAGCTTATGACTGCCCCAAAACAGTCGCCCTTTCAGGGAGGCTTTGGGGGGGTTGGCAAGTTTCCCCATAGCCTCTGGAAGGTTGGGATACTGTTGTCTCTTTAATGAAGGTTCTTGCAAGTGGGGTTTGCTTGCAAGTTCCAACATGCATGTACCAGGTGGAGCTCACTCCTTTGCCTGTTGCTTCAAATGGCTCAAACTCGCTACAAACATTGGGAGAGATATTGCCTTGGCTCACCCGCTACGCTAATTGGAGCAGGCTTCTTGGATTTTGGATCCCTTTCCAGGTTAGTCTACCCCATGCAAAAAACTTAAAATTAGTTGATAAACATACATTTGTGAGAATCAAGTTGGAAAAAGAGGAAGCATTGGGACAAACGGCAGATTCCTTCTTTGAGACACCTTTTTGCTCACTTGGGAATTTCCTTTTCTAGGGGCTATTCCAAAGAAGGATCTTGAGAAAGGGTCATGTGACCCGAAACGTCATGCCCTGCTGTGTGTAAGTGTAGCCGCTGAGAGCTATGTATCTTATAAGTGTCTTCTTTTAATGATGGTTTGATTCAAATAAAGTAACTGATTTTATACTACAAGCAAGTGCTGTCCGCTATTTTTCGTTTGGATAAAGAGGTTTTCTTTCAGGACCTGAGCAGTCAGTAAATGATTTACAATTACAACCTGCACCCCCCCCGCGAGATTGGAGGCCGGGCCCCTGATCCCATCCTCATAAAAGGATTGTTCTCTTCTCTGATAACCTGAGTGGTCATGGGTATTAATAATTGGACTTCACCATCCCTACCTGTGCTTAGGCTGTTAAGAGCAAGTATCGCAACCACCAAATGTCAAGTCCAAGCCTCCTGGACACCACAACATCACAGACATGCCCCCAGACCACCCACACCCTAGAATGCTTTGCCCCCACCCACCCTACCCATCCACCTACTCAAACTGGGACAGTTGGGGATATGGACTACTTGGGAATTACCTGCATATTTATGCTCCAAGTAGAAAAACTCATAAAGTTAAAGTTGCTATAAACATATGTGCTATAAGTCCCTCAAGCAATGTCACCTCAACTCATAACAATTAAATACATGACGTACATTACCAACTGGGCACTTACCCCCCCTGTCTCTTCCATCTAATCCAAACACACACCTGCACTTAAAAAATACTATACCCACATGTGTACATGGGCGACGCCAGGTACTACTGCTAGTTATATATATAAATGAATATCATTCTTACTAGGGTGTCTCAGTTTAATTAATATGCTATTACAAAGTATTCTGTTTGGAAAAGAGTTAAGGCCATACACCTAGGGGCACCTAGGGTGTAAAATATGTTGGTTAAGACTATTGACATCTATTCAGTTGGCACTGTGGTTTGTATTTTGTGACCATGGTGCAAAATACAGATGCTATTGTAAAATACCAATACTGCATTGTATATACAGTGGCATTATAAGCATGCTATAAACTCTACACCTGCTACTCATCACAAACTGGGCCTATTGGATTCAGATCTATTTTCAAGAAAGGCTAGTAAAGATTCAATATCTACATGGAAAAGATCTAATGTAATGTTAATTAACCTTCACTACCATCACAGCCATAAGGAGAGATTGATTGACCTAATTTGGTTTTCTAATTATTTTATTGTCAAACCCTCAAATAACTTCTTTATTTTAATTCTAGCCCTTAACCTTTGTCTACTCCCATCTGTCAACCTACTTTCATTGTGATTTGCTTCAGTTTTAAAACATGTACAGTATTCTACATGAACATTAATGTAACATCACTACTCCTTATGAAGCCTGGATAATTGCTAAACACAAGTAACATTTGACACTGCAAAATCTTTGGCCTAAACTGCCTTCAAAATCATTAAATATTGTCTAGTGTGGTTTTATGATCTCAAAAATGTAAAGCTTCTTAGGCCTCATGACAGCTTGAGATGTGATCCTTCATTTTTTGGGGGACGATGCAAAACCTGTTTAAAAAGGGCATTTTTTATCCCAAGCCTTATATGCAGAGAGATGCAATACTTACTTCCTGGGTTCTCTCAATGCAGTTATCCCTTAACAAGATTTACTGCATTGTGGGAACCTGAAAGGTAAGGGGAGCTGGTCTGTCAGCATCATTTTATACGTTCTGTATTTTGTATCGGGTGCCATTAGTGGAAACGGCGCAGTCCCCGTAAAGTACCAGTTAACCCTGCACTAACCCAATATTACACCAGGAGGCAAGGGTTTAACTCTTTTTGGCCATTAGCTGCCGGTATTACATCTCCCTGTAACTGGCAGTGTTTTAATCTCCAAATTTCTTTTTAATTTTAATTCATAAAAATAGTCCAGATCCTGGGCACTCTTGGATTTATTCACAAAAAACTTTTATTGTTATATCACATCAAATCAACGTTTCGGTGCTAGGTTATGCACCTTCATCAGGATATAAACATGTGCAAACTGTGCCAAGTTTATATATGTCCAACCATGTGCAAACCCATCTGTGCAGTGACCAAATCCTCCCACATTAACTCTTTGTATTATGTATAAGGTGCTGACATATAAGGTGCTAGCATATAAAGTGCTGGGCTTCATTAAAATATAAAAAAGACATACCAAAAGGTTACGTATTCTTTGTGCTACTATTTTTCTGTAAAAATACAAAGTGCTATGTGTATTTAAAAAACATATTAAATAAAATTATTTTCAAGTTTGGAGCCATGCAGTTACGTTTTAGAGCTATTTTTAAAAAAAAAACAAACACATATGAATGGCAGATCAATAAAACCTGGTATTTACAGAGAACATGGTTCTAAAATAGAACCATAACTGATAAATCACTATTCAGCAAACTCACAGTAGGATCCTCTGCACTCGTCCACGCGTAGGTGCTCACTCTTCTAGGTAATCCAACCCTTAGATGGATATATAGGTACAAGGAACAGCAAAAAGTGAGGGTACCACTCCAAAGTAAACTTATTGAACTTATTGAAGACCACACAATATATCACATATGTTGTGTGGTCTTCAATAAATCTAAGTTTACTTTGGAGTGCTACCCTCGCTTTTTGCTGTTCCTTGTAACTGACTATTCAGCTCTTTTGGATATATTGTAATCATAAAGTAAATCCACTGTGCTTCTCTGCACAGAAGATTTTTATTCCAATCTCCCCCTCTTTTAGGGGGGCTCTCGGTCAATAAACATGGCTCTGAGTACACTCAATGAGCGCTACTGTATAGTATAGTATAGTATTTGAGGTTGAATAAAGACATACGTCCATCCAGTCCAACCCATCTAGCAATATCCTCATTTCCTGCCTAACTGTTGATCCAGAGGAAGGCAAAAAACCCCACCAAATTTATGAAGGGGGAAAAATTCCTTCCTGACTCCAAGTGGCAATCGGAAATTTCCCTGGATCAACTCTACTTTATGTATCAATACCAGTAACTTGCAACATTCCTTGTTTGCAGAAACTCATCCACTGCATTGTCATCACTATGTAGCTTTCCCTGAACCATTTTTATATCTGATTTGTGTACTGATAATCCCTTTTTAAAAGGTAATACAGTCTTTCCTATATAAGACAGGCCACAGGGGCACTTAATCATATATATACAATGGTCCGTACTACAAGTATATCTTTCTTTTACTTTAATTTTGTTGCCTTTGTGCGGATGGCAAAATGTGGGTCCCTCTATTACAGTAGGTGGTTACATGTACTACAGTTACAGCACCTATAGAAACCTCTCTTCGCTTTATATTGTACTTTTCTCTTTCTATACTTTGCAATAGGATCTGCATTAATTAATAAGTCACCCAAGTTTTTATTTCTTTTTAATACTATTTTGGGCTCTTTCCGAGTTTCTTTCATTAATTTCATTAATGTGGGAGGAGTTAGTCACTGCACAGATGGGTTTGCACTTAGTTGGACATATATGCATTTGGATCCGTTTGCATCCTGATGTAGGTACATAACCTAGCACTGAAACGTTGATTTGATGTGATATAACAATAAAAGTGATTGTGAATAAATCCAAGAGTTCCCAGGATCTGGACTATTTTTATGAATTATTATACTTATCTGGAGGCACCTGGTGGAATTAGAGGAAGAGTGCGCTGGGATCAAACATACATTTTTTAATTTTAAAAATAAATTTGCCCCAATAAAGAAAGCAGGTATTTTAATAAGCAACTGAAAACCCTGAAAGTAGTAGTTTGTTCTTGCTTATTTTGCCTTAATTACTGGACAAAATGCTAAAAATGTCTCCCTATCAGCAATTATGTTGAAAATACGTAGACTAATATTGAAACAAATCTAGGGGCTTATGTTTTTAGTTTGCCAATGCTATTTATCTGCAGCAACCAATGAGATGTTTCCTTTTTATTGGTCTCTGCAGCTAAATAACATCTGATTGGTAGATTGGTAGAAGTTAAATAGCATTAAACGTCTTGGTAAATGAGCCCCCTATTATTTTAATTATTTCATACACCTGTTAAAAAATTATACATCTCATATGTATATTTCCTAACCGCGTGAGAATATTATGTTAGAAAGCCTAAAGCTTTTTTTTGTAATATTTCATTTGTATCAAGTAATAGAAGATTAAATGTCTACAGGATAGTCTATTAATTTATTCTCAGTAAGGTATATTTAAATAGATGCAAAAGATCCAAAAGTGCAAACAAAGCAATATTTCCCATAGGTGTGATCAGTTTAGCAATCAGAATTGATGGATTCTTGCCAGCTATGCCAAACCTATTATTGCTGCAAACTGGTCCACTAAACACCCATGCAACCAAGCCCTATACTTCAAGAAGATAAAAGGGAGACTTTTCTCACTCTCAGAGCACAGGGGCCAAGTCTCCTTCATTCTGTTTGTCTCTTTCGCATTCTCCCTTTAACTGTCTTATCCAAATCCAAAATGGTTTTACCCCAAGTTTCCTATAAGCGTCAGAGCGGTAGTGTTGGTGGTGGCAGGGGCTTTAGCACTTGCTCAGTTGGAGGAGGTTTTGGGGGATCTCGAAGTGGAGGTTCTTTTACATCACGCAGTGTCACCAACTTGGGAGGAAGTAAGAAGCTTTCCATATCTACAGGCAGTGCGCGAGTTGGAAGTGGGGGTGTTGGTGGGATATATAGTAGTGGATCATTTACTGCTGGTGGAGGTGGATATGGAAGTGTAGGAGGGGGATTTGGCCCAGGAGGAGGATTTGGTGCAGGTGGAGGTTTTGGCCAAGGTGGTGGCTTTGGCCCAGGAGGTGGATTTGGCCCTATGGATGGAGGAGATATGGGATTTCCTGTTTGCCCACCTGGTGGAATTCAGCAAGTTACCATCAATCAAACCCTTCTACAGCCACTTAAAGTAGATATAGATCCTGAAATTGGGAAAGTAAAAACTGCAGAAAAAGAGCAAATCAGGACCCTTAACGACAAATTTGCTTCCTTTATTGACAAGGTAAGACAACTGTTTCATATTGTGCTGATGTAATAGAGAGAGATTATGCCATTTAATTGGTGAGGTATATTTTTATAATGTCATATTGCAGTTGTATACATTAGCTCACCCTTTTGCAGTATGTTTTTTGTGTCTTTTCAAAGATTAAGCATTACTAGATTACTAAATTAATTCCCCTTCGGTTATAGGTCAGATTTCTGGAACAGCAAAACAAAGTCCTAGACACAAAATGGCGCCTTTTACAGGAACTGGATACTAAGGGTGTCTCCAGAAGTACCAACCTAGAACCTCTTTATGAGGCATTTATTAACAACCTGCAGAGGGTACTGGATAATCTGATTAATGAAAAGGCCCGTCTGGACAATGAACTGAAAAATATGCAAGTTCTCGTAGAGGAAAATAAGAAAAAGTATGTCTGAATAAGTGTCAACTTTGCTGTTACCCATTTTGGTGCATGTTTCCCATAAAAATATTAATTCACCAAGGTGCCACCCTAAGTCCTTACTTTTCAATATTTTTGTTTACATAGTTATGTCCTGAGTAATATTACATACTATAATATTGTGTTTAATGCCATCTTTTTCTGTTTAAACAGGTATGAAGATGAAATTAACAAGCGTACAAAAGCAGAAAATGATTTTGTGGTACTAAAGAAAGTGAGTTCATAACTAAAATTCGACCCATACATAGAGCAATGATAACATGCCTCCATTATTGTAATTGTATTGTAGTATATGTTTTTAGCACTAGAGGGGTTTCTAGGTATACAGGGCCATATTTATAAAGCGCAGTATCACAATTTAGCGATAACGTGTGTTATCGCTAATGCACAACCACGGACGTTAATTATCGAACGTTCAGACGTAGAATACCATGCGGTAGTAAACTACCACAATGGTATTCTATGGGGATTGCAAAACGATGATTGTGTTATTGTATATTTACGGTTAAATTAACGATCGCTAAACTGACCATTAAAGGCATAAAAGCGATACCACGCTTCATAACTATGGCCCATAGTGCTTTCTATATGTTTTCCTTATGGAAATCTACAGATGTAGAATGTTTAAAAAAGCTTTTGTTCTCTTCATAGGATGTGGATACTGTCTACATGACCAAAGTGGATCTGGAGGCAAGGGTCATGTCTCTAACAGATGAAATTGCCTTCATAAGAGCCCTTTATGATGCGGTAAGAACTCTTTCTATTTGTTTACCAGTTACTGTTTAAGGTATTTGAAAAACTGAATCTGTACTGATATTTGTATGCCCTTATATATGGATATTTTTATATATAATAACAACTCCCATGAGACCTCAGTTAAGGTAAAAAGTACAACACAACACAATATGTTAAATGTGCACTTGTTAAATATTGTGCAATGCATCAGTTGTGAAAGAGGAATTAATCTCAAAGAAAGGGGTTGTACAGGAAATATGTCTGTTAGGGCACGACCACATGCGCTGCAGTGTGGTCGTTTGCGTTTGCATTTTTTCTTTAGATAGAAAATCGCATGCAATTGCACAAAAAATGCAGAACGCAAATCGCACCGCACCCGAAAACGCGCGTTTTTGGTGCATTGCTGCGAATGCAATTTCCTGGAAAAACGCATGCGCGAACACATTCTGAGAAAAAGGGAGTTAAATTAAATTAAGATCCTACTTAAGAAAATGACACAATATTTTACAGTGCACTTTCTGGCACATTAGTTCTAAAAGGGATGTGTGGGGAGTTCTACAACAAGTTTATCTACAAATTCTACCAACATTGTCATGGATGATTTTGTGCAACCATTTGAAATACATAATTCCATTACAAATGAAATCTATAGTTGAAATACTTAAAGAGCATGGTCGCCCCTCAACCAAAATGTAGTAACACATCCTACATACTACAAACACACACACCTTAAAAGTTAGAAAGCCAACAGATATAGGACTAGCCTGTTATACAATTAAATGGCCCAATTCCCTGTGCATTCAATTCCGCCGAGAATGCAGCATTTCCAGTTAGCATTTGGTCTTTGGCTGTGTGGTTAATTGTCACATCTAGGACAGATAGCTACTAACTGGAAAAAACAGGAAACGGAGGTAACAGAATGCTGGGCAGCATTTTAGGTTAAGCTGGGTACACACAGTAAAGATCACCGAAAGATGACAGACAAGATCTGCAAGATC
Source organism: Hymenochirus boettgeri (assembly GCA_019447015.1). Taxonomy (NCBI): domain Eukaryota; kingdom Metazoa; phylum Chordata; class Amphibia; order Anura; family Pipidae; genus Hymenochirus; species Hymenochirus boettgeri. The sequence continues at coordinate 286,603,955 of CM033470.1, read as the reverse complement.
CTTTCTGTCATCTTTCAGCGATCTGCATACACACAGTCCCGAGCGTTCTCCCTACACACATCATATACACATCATAGGGAGAACGCTCGAGACTGTGTGTTTGCATCACACTCTATAGGGAGTCTAGCGCGGCTGATGGAAATTTTCGGTCATTCCCGAATGAGCGTTCGGCAGCCACACGCTCATTCGGAAATGAAGGTACACACAGTAATGATAAAGCCCCGATACCGTCGGATCCGACCGTATCGGGCTTTATCGTTACTGTGTGTACCCAGCTTAAGTTATAAAAATCCTACTGTAGCTCTATAACTATTGCAGATTTTGGTTTGGTTTGATTTACCTACAAATATTTGGGGGTAGAATTGTCCTTAAAAGAATTTGTTGTTTTATAAACTTCTAGCATGGGGGAAAATGTCTTATCTTAAAGGGGAATTGTGATTTCGATACAAGTGATCTTTATTAAAAAGAGCACACTCCTTCCTTTAAAACGACTCCAGGTTAATGATTCCAGCTGCAATTTATGCAAACCTATAATAGTATAAGGGCTAGGCCACACTGAAACGCAAACGCAAACGCAATCGCATGCGATTTCATGTGCGATTTTCGTTGCGTTTGCGATTTCTTCAATAAGTATAGGAAAACGCATGCGATTGCGATTAAAAATGCAGAACGCAAAACGCAAACGCAAACGCATCGAAAAACACACGTTTTTTTGCGTTGCCGCATTTTCAATAATTTTGAAAAATTGCAATCGCAATCGTAAACGCAAACGCAAAAAAACCGCAGCAGTGTGGCCTAGCCCTAAAGGGTGGTGTTTCCAGCTAGCTGTGACATCACCAGCACTATTGCTCTGAACCTCTTGTCATAGGCACTGAGAATATCCAGTTGCTGTAACTGTCTTTAAATAGCTTCAGAATTTTTTGTTTTTATTTTTTTTGTGGGGGGAGGGGGTTCTTAAACAGCACATCATGTGACTGTCACACACTTCCTTGTATATCCTGACTGCCTGTGTGTAAATTTACAAGCCTATAACTTAAGAACCAGAGAAACTAGAGACATCATTTTTGGCTTTTTGAAAGGACACTTGTATGGAGACCACAGTTACCCTTTAAAGAGCACTAAACTGAACATTTTATGTAGCTTCCAGATAGATCTATTATTCACAGGGAGGTAGATTTGCTTATGCTCACCTCTTGTGAATAATAGTACCCAGGCAGGGATAAACTTACCTGCTGGTGCTCCAGTTGCAGCTTCTGAACATCAGATGGCGGGATTTCACATCTTCTGCGCATGTGTTTCTAATCTAATTTACACAATTTGTGATATTCGATTTTTTTATGCTATTTTCTGTGTTTCTAAAAATTTTAATTTTTAATACCACCAGTTACACAGATTTTTTGAACCTGGCAGTTCCAAATCTAACACACGGTCGTTTCAAAAGTGGAAGATGACCGATCGAAAGTCTAAACGTTTATTGAAATTAGAGAATTATGTCTATATTTGCATGTTAAAACTACCCGCTAAAGAGAAATAATTAATTGCACTTACATTTGAAACATTTGTGAAAAAATTTTTTTTGACAGAAATATTTATTGTTTTTTTTTTAAATTCTAATCAGGAACTCACACACGTACAAGGGCAAACCACAGACACCTCCATTGTCCTTTCTATTGATAACAACAGATGCTTGAACATGGATGACATCATTGGGGAGGTTAGGCAGCAATATGAAATGATTGCCGAAAGAAGCAAAGCGGAGGCTACACAAGTATACGAAAATAAGGTGACAAAAATGACACGATTGCATCCATATTGCCCGTTTTAGATGATAGATTTTTGTTTATATGTGTGCTTATTATTCTTTAATTAGTACAAGCAACTGCAGCAACAAACTCAGCAGCACGGTACCAGTATAACTAATACTAAGACTGAAATTTCGGAGTTGAACCGTAAGATTCAGAGGGTGAAGTCTGAGATTGATAATGTCAAGAAGCAGGTAGGTCTGAGCAGTTTCAGTTATGGTTCACATATAGTACAAATCTCACCCCAATATACCAATTAATGTTGTTCTTTACATTGTAGATAGAAGCTATGCAGAAATCAATAGTCGATGCTGAACAGAAAGGGGAAGCTGCTTTGAAGGACGCAAAGGCAAAACTTGACAATCTTGAAAAAGCTCTTCAGAAAGCTAAAGAGGACTTGGCCCGCCAAATGAAAGATTACCAGGAGCTTATGAGTGTCAAACTGGCTCTAGATGTTGAAATTGCCACCTACAGAAATCTGCTGGAAGGAGAAGAGGCCAGGTACAGTTTTGAAGAATTCTATAGAATTGTATGCAAAGAATTTCTCTGGACGTTGCAAAGAGTTTCCTTCAGACTGTTAGTCTGGGACTGTCCTCTGCAGTTTCACTAGTAGCTAAAGAGATGGCAGAACAAGGAATTACACTTTTTATTTAAAGTTTGGCTTTATATTCTTAGGCCTGATATACATTGGCCAATTTTGACCCTATCTTACCAACTGGCAGACTACCAATTAATAAACCAAAAATAGGTATTGAAGACATGCAAGTGGCAACATTTAACTGACACTGTGAATGGTGGGTTCCAATTAACTGAGTACAGACCTTAAGGTTTGTACTCATGCTCAAAATAGCTGTTTGGCCAGGCGTCATTGATGATCTGACCTGGAAGATCATTAATGAGGCCTGATCGAACACCCTTACATTAAGCGATAGTCGTCAGAAACTGTTGTTTAGAACACACTTGTAGGGCATGTGGTTAGACCCACTTTGTTGCTTTATTGTTGTCAAGCTTGTCTTTTTCACTAAAAAGGCACCGTAGCTATTAAAGCTTTTAGACAGATCAAGATATGTAAAACTGAGACTTTGGTTTATATGGAAAATGCAAAATACATTAGCCACTGCAGAAATGTAAAAATGCCATCATCATCACAAACAAAAAATCTGACATCTAAGTTCTAATAGGGTCTTCACTATGAGAGCTACTGAACAGCACAATATTTCTCATAATGAATAAACTCTAACCTTAGGTTTCTTCTTCTTACAGAATGTCTGGAGCGGTTGGCAGCAATGTCAGCATATGTAAGTACATAGCCATTTATTTTTAACAGGATTTTAGGTTGTTTGGATTTTGTATTATTAAAGTAATTATTATCCTTAACATTCTCATTTTAGCTGTTCTCAGTGGAGGTTCAAATGTGTTTAGTGCCCTTGGAGGTGCAGGCGGAGCAATAGGTGGAGGTGCTTATGGATATGGTGGAGGAATGCACGGAGGAGGAATGCATGGAGGAGCATGTTCTTCTGGCTTTGGCATGACAGGAGGAAGCCATATATCCAGCCAGCAGTATGGAGGCAAAACTTCAATGTCAGTGACATCATCGTCAATGAAAAAAACCTCTTCTGGATACTAAAAAATTAAATCAGCTTTTCACTTTTCTTTATGTCCGTTTAACAGAAGCTTGACTAGTGTGTAGCTTAGTTCTACCCAAGTTTATTTGCCAACTTTTAAATGTGTCACAAGAAAATGTATGTCTACCAAGCAGTATATTCTACAATGATATCAGACACATGTATTGTCCTATACTAATGTTCTGGAAATCTAACACTGTCCAGCAGGCAAGTTCTGCTGATAACATTTACTTACACATTGTTTAGAGGATAGTTTCTTCTAAGTTGGCCCATGTCTACAGCTAGTCTTGTGAATTTTCTGCTTGTCCTTTTTCCCAATAGAGGGATCCTTATTGCTTCTCTGGGTCTACTCTCTTTTGGAAATTCTTAACTTTTCTGTGTATTTTCAATAAACTGCATCTGGTTGAAAATCTGTGGAGCCACCTGATATTTATTCTTTTTTATGAATACCGTGAAAGGCGTATTTGTAGTTTCATATGGCGGAAGATCTAAACTACAAGGTGTAATCTATATTTTAGGTAACGTTTCTTTTGGAAATATTTTTGTTTAATATTATTTCCAAATACTAGACTAACTATTTTCATCAGATGTAGGGTCATTCAGAAAGACGTTCTTGTAATAGTATTATATTATTATTATCATTTTTTTTATAGCTATTTGTTTAAAATGCCTTAAATGGTCAGTAATTCCAAAAAACAACCTGGTCAAAACAAATCTAGAATTATCATAGAGAAATGAATACTTCTTCCTGTCTCCCATAAGCCTACCTACCTAACCGCGGTCCTGTGGAGCTGCTGTGTTTGTGCAGTGCAACCTATCTTTTATATAGGTGGGCGTGTGCATGGTGATGGAAGAGGGGGAGCGATCTCAGCTTAGGGGTTAATATGGGAAAAAGAGGCAAGTATTCCTGTCTCCAGGAGAATTATAGACCACAATAGGTTTTGTTATCCTGTGCTACTACCACGCATATTAAAACACAAACTTATTTCCTATTTAAACAGGCATTAGCGGTTATATGCAACTTCCTTAATATAGGGGATTCATTTCACAAGAACTTTCATTTTAGATGAGATGTTTAATATTTTGCCAACATTCTTATATCACTTGAGCTAGACTTAAGGTGGCCATACATATATACAATTTTACTTACCTGACCGAGCGCTACCGTGACATTCGATCAATCCTGCCGGAAACGTCTCTTTCATTCTTCTATGCGACCGGCATGCGGTCGCAAAATCCCATTCATTTTGCGATCGCATGTCGGTCGCATAGAAGAACGGGAAAGGCGGTTCCGGCAGGATCGATCAGATGTCGCAGGAGCGCTCGTTCGGGTAAAATCGAATATATGTATGGCCACCATTACACATAACAATTTATGCCTGATAGTACAAATGATTGATGACCCCCAATTGAGAGACATCTGTATGTTCTGCAATCACACACACCAAATTATCAATCAAAGCTGTTTAAAGGATTATTTTTGCACTGTAACAATAAACTGTTGTGTTTGATGTGAAACGGCTGCAAACACAGGGCAGCAGTCTTTCCGCACATTATGTACTAGACAAAAGGGATGAAAGCAATAATATATTTATAGGAGACGCTTATTGGATCCATACATTGCCCATCTTGTACAATAACGTCTTCTATTGATCAGGTTTTTCTATAAATATTTTTCTATCGTGAGTCAGATAGGAGTGCCCTGTAAAATTTCTTCATAATTGTTTATGGGTGTCAGTTTATACAACTCCTATATAGTTAATACTAGCCTAAATACTTAACAACACTAGCCACAACACAAGCCAAAAGCAAAGGATATCACTCCTTTATACCCTTATTTAAAGACCGAACTATATTGGTCTTTTAAACTGTTATTTAAATACAGAATGATAGCACTCATTTATTCTGTTATTTGATGAGCGAACAATAGCACTTCTTTGTACGGTTATTTAAAGGCCAAACTATATCACTCTTTTATACCGTTACTTACTGAGCGAATGATATCACTCTTTTATACCGTTATTTACTGAGAAAATGATATCACTCTTTTATACCATTATTTACTGAGCGAATGATATCACTCTTTTATACCGTTATTTACTGAGTGAATGATATCACTCTTTTATAGCGTTATTCAACTAGCGAATTATATCACTCTTTTATACCGTTATACAACTAGCGAATGATATCACTCTTTTATACCGTTATTCAACTAGCGAATGATATCACTCTTTTATACTGTTATTCAACTAGTGAATGATATCACTCTTTTATACCGTTATTCAGCTAGCGAATGATATCACTCTTTTATACTGTTATTCAACTAGCGAATGATATCACTCTTTTATACCATTATTCAACTAGCGAATGGTATCACTGTTTTATACCGTTATTCAACTAGCGAATTATATCACTCTTTTATACCGTTATTCAACTAGTGAATGGTATCACTCTTTTATACCGTTATTCAACTAGCGAATGATATCACTCTTTTAAACCGTTATTCAACTAGCGAATGATATCACTCTTTTATACCGTTATTCAACTAGCGAATGATATCACTTTTTTATACCATTATTCAACTAGCGAATGATTCTCCTTCCCCCAGCCCCAACCGCTATAAAAGATTTTTTAGAAAGTCCCCCCAATAGTTACTTACCTTCCCTTTCTCCTCTAGCTGGCCTCTCACCAATCACAATCACAGACGCGGCTGCCGGTCTCGCCCCCCTGCTTGCAGTTCCATGCAAGCAGAGGGCCGGGACTGTGTGTCGGATGATAGAGGGAAGGTAAGTAACTATCTGGGCACTTTCTAACAAATCTTTTATAGCGGTTGGGGCTGGGGGAAGGAGAACTATTATGTGGGGTGGGGTGGGGTGAAAGGGGTGGACATGCCCTTTAAATTATACTGCACTGAAATTCTCATTTGGTGCATGAATAATGATGCAGAACTGTGATTTTATACTAAAAAAAATGTACTTTAATTTGCCATCTGTGCTTCCACCATCCCTTTCAGCTGCATAGGGAATAATACAGCTGAAACATTTTAGGCATTAAAGATAAAAAAATCTTAAAGGGCAAACTTAACAACATGTTCAGAGGTTTCTGTAGTAGTCCACACCATCAGATATCATGAGAATATTAAAGAGCATGTCCACCCCCTAGAGAATCCCCCAACCCACCAGACACCACACAACTCCGATAATGATGATGTCACGGCAAATAACTTAGGCTGAGGCCACACTGGCCTGTGAAAGTGCATGTTTCATAGGCATTACTGTCCATTTATGATCCACGCAATTGTGCATTATCATAGTGCATGTCATTCGCAAAAAAAATGGTAATCACATGAGCTCCGAAAATGGAACGCAGCACAGCCGATGCAGTGTGGCCAACACATTGACACTTTTTCATGTATTCTATGCGCATTGCAACTGTGCATGCGGCTAAAGACAGAGCCTGTTGGGACCTGACAGACTACGCACGCGGCAGCGGAGCGGGATTGGGTATGTACCTTTGCCTTCTCTCTCGGCTCCTGGTTGTTTTATTGGAGAACAAGAGATAAGACACAACTCATTTACCTTCCATTCTTGAATTGAGGCATTTTTTTCTTTCCAGTGGAGATACCATTTAATGCTGCGAGTATTTAAAGTCCTGCTCCAAACGACAGAGCATGCTATAAATCATAGCATAGAGGTTTCCTATAAGGGTTTAAAATGAACTTTTTTCTATTTATTGAATTCTAAACAGGATCTTAGAAGCTAAAACTGTACCTGGCCTCTTCTCCTTCCAGCAGATTTCTGTAGTGGCAATTTCAACATCTAGAGCCAGTTTGACACTCATAACTCTCTGGTAATCTTTCATTTGGCGGGCCAAGTCCTCTTTAGCTTTCTGAAGAGCTTTCAAGATTGTCAAGTTTTGCCTTTGCGTCCTTCAAAGCAGCTTCCCCTTTCTGTTCAGCATCGACTATTGATTTCTGCATAGCTTCTATCTACAATGTAAAGAACAACATTAATTGGTATATTGGGGTGAGATTTGTACCATATGTGAACCATAACTGAAACTGCTCAGACCTACCTGCTTCTTGACATTATCAATTTCAGACTTCACCCTCTGAATCTTACGGTTCAATCCGAAATTTCAGTCTTAGTATTAGTTATACTGGTACCGTCTGCTGAGTTTTGTGCTGCATTTGCTTGTACTAATTAAAGAATAATAAGCACACATATAAACAAAAATCTCTCATCTAAAACGGCATATGGATGCAATCGTGTCATTTTTGTCACCTTATTTTCGTATACTTGTGTAGCCTCCGCTTTGCTTCTTTCGCAATCATTTCATATTGCTGCCTAACCTCCCCAATGATGTCATCCATGTTCAAGCATCTTTTGTTATCAATAGAAAGGACAATGGAGGTGTCTGTGTTTTTGCCCTTGTACGTGTGGAGTTCCTGATTAGAATTTAAAAAAAAACAATAAATATTCTGTCAAAAAAATTTTTTCACAAATGTTTCAAATGTAAGTGCAATTAATTATTTCTCTTTAGCGGGGTAGTTTTAACATGCAAATATAGACATAATTCTCTAATTTCAATAAACGTTTAGACTTTCGATCGGTCATCTTCCACTTTTGAAACGACCGTTGTTAGATTTGACTGCCAGTTCAAAAAATCTGTGTAACTGGTGGTATTAAAAATTAAAATTTTTAGAAACACGAAAATAGCATAAAAAAATCGAATATCACAAATTGTGTAAATTAGATTAGAAACACACTGCGCAGAAGATGTGAAATCCCGCCATCTGATGTTCAGAAGCTGCAACTGGAGCACCAGCAGGTAAGTTTATCCCTGCCTGGGTACTATTATTCCAAGAGGTGAGCATAAGCAAATCTACCTCCCTGTGAATAATAGATCTATCTGGAAGCTACATAAAATGTTCAGTTTAGTGCTCTTTAAGGGTAATGTGGTCTCCATACAAGTGTCCTTTCAAAAAGCCAAAAATGATGTCTCTAGTTTCTCTGGTTCTTAAGTTATAGGCTTGTAAATTTACACACAGGCAGTCAGGATATACAAGGAAGTGTGTGACAGTCACATGATGTGCTGTTTAAGAACCCCCTCCCCCCACAAAAAAAATAAAAACAAAAATTCTGAAGCTTTTAAAGACAGTTACAGCAACTGGATATTCTCAGTGCCTATGACAAGAGGTTCAGAGCAATAGTGCTGGTGATGTCACAGCTAGCTGGAAACACCACCCTTTAGGGCTAGGCCACACTGCTGCGGTTTTTTTGCTTTTTGTTTTACGATTGCGATGCGCTTGCAATTTTTCAAATTATTGAAAATGCGGCAACGCAAAAAAACGCGCGTTTTTTCGATGCGTTTGCGTTTGCGTTTTGCGTCTGCATTTTTAATCGCAATCGCATGCGTTTTCCTATACTTATTGAAGAAATCGCAAACGCAACAAAATCGCACATGAATCGCATGCGATTGCTTTTGCGTTTCGTTTCAGTGTGGCCTAGCCCTTATACTATTATAGGTTGGCATAAATTGCAGCTGGAATCATTAACCTGGAGTCGTTTTAAAGGAAGGAGTGTGCTCTTTTATAAAGATCACTTGTATCGAAATCACAATTCCCCTTTAAGATAGACATTTTCCCCATGCTAGAAGTTTATAAACAACAAATTCTTTAAGGACAATTCTAACCCCAAATATTTGTAGGTAAATCAACCAAACCAAAATCTGCAATAGTTATAGAGCTACAGTAGGATTTTTTATAACTTAAGCTGGGTACACACAGTAACGATAAAGCCCGATACGGTCGGATCCGACGGTATCGGGGGCTTTATCATTACTGTGTGTACCTTCATTTCCGAATGAGCGTGTGGCTGCCGAACGCTCATTCGGGAATGACCGAAAATTTCCATCAGCCGCGCTAGACTCCCTATAGAGTTTGATGCAAACACACAGTCTCGAGCGTTCTCCCTATGATGTGTATATGATGTGTTGTAGGGAGAACGCTCGGGACTGTGTGTATCAGATCGCTGAAAGATGACAGAAAGGATTGCAGATCTTGTCTGTCATCTTTCGGTGATCTTTACTGTGTGTACCCAGCTTAACCTAAAATGCTGCCCAGCATTCGTTACCCTCCGTTTCCTGTTTTTTTCCAGTTTAGTAGCTATCTGTCCTAGATGTGACAATTAACCCACACGCCAAAGACCAAATGCAAACTGGAAATGCGCATTCTCGGCGGAATTGAATGCACAGGGAATTGGGCCATTTAATTGTATAACGAGCTAGTCCTATATCTGTTGGCTTTCTAACTTTTAAGGTGTGTGTGTTTGTAGTATGTAGGATGTTTACTACATTTTGGTTGAGGGCGACCATGCTCTTTAAGTATTTCAACTATAGATTTCATTTGTAATGGAATTATGTATTTCAATGGTTGCACAAATCATCCTGACAATGTTGGTAGAATTTGTAGATAAACTTGTTGTAGAACTCCCCACACATCCCTTTTAGAACTAATGTGCCAGAAAGTGCACTGTAAAATATTGTGTCATTTTCTTAAGTAGGATCTTAATTTAATTTAACTCCCTTTTTCTCAGAATGTGTTCGCGCATGCGTTTTTCCAGGAAATTGCATTCGCAGCAATGCACCAAAAACGCGCGTTTTCGGTGGCGGTGCGATTTGCGTTCTGCATTTTTTGTGCAATTGCATGCGATTTTCTATCTAAAGAAAAAAATGCAAACGCAAACGACCACACTGCAGCGCATGTGGTCGTGCCCTAACAACATATTTCCTGTACAACCCCCTTTCTTTGAGATTAATTCCTCTTTCACAACTGATGCTTGCACAATATTTAACAAGTGCACATTTAACATATTGTGTTGTGTTGTACTTTTTACCTTAACTGAGGTCTCATGGAGTTGTTTATTATATATAAAAATATCCATATATAAGGGCATACAAATATCAGTACAGATTCAGTTTTTCAAATACCTTAAACAGTAACTGGTAAACAATAGAAAGAGTTCTTACCGCATCTAAAGGGCTCTTATGAAGGCAATTTCATCTGTTAGAGACATGACCCTTGCCTCCAGATCACTTTGGTCTGTAGACAGTATCCACATCCTATGAAGAGACAAAAGCTTTTTTAACATTCTACATCTGTAGATTTCCATAAGGAAAACATATAGAAGCACTATGGGCCATAGTTATGAAGCGTGGTATCGCTTTTATTGCCTTTAATGGTCAGTTTAGCGATCGTTAATTTAACCGTAAATATCAATAACACAATCATCGTTTTTGCAATCCCCATAGAATACCATTGTGGTAGTTTACTACCGCATGGTATTCTACGTCTGAACGTTCGATAATTAACGTCCGTGTTTGTGCATAGCGATAACAACGTTATCGCTAAATTGTGATACTGCGCTTTATAAATATGGCCCTGTATACCTAGAAACCCCTCTAGTGCTAAAAACATATACTACAATACAATTACAATAATGGAGGCATGTTATCATTGCTCTATGTATGGGTCGAATTTTAGTTATGAACTCACTTTCTTTAGTACCACAAAATCATTTTCTGCTTTTGTACGCTTGTAATTTCATCTTCATACTGTTTATAAACAAAAAGATGCTTAAACACAATATTGTATGTATATTACTCAGAACATAACTATGTAAACAAAAATATTGAAAGTATAGAACTTAGGGTGGCACCTTGGTGAATTAATATTTTATGGGAAACATGCACCAAAATGGGTAACAGCAAAGTTGACACTTATTCAGACATACTTTTTCTTATTTTCCTCTACGAGAACTTGCTATTTTTCAGTTCATTGTCCAGACGGGCCTTTTCATTCATCAGATTATCCAGTACCCTCTGCAGGTTGTTAATAAATCCCATAGAGGTTCTAGGTTGGTACTTCTGGAGACACCCTTAGTATCCAGTTCCTGTAAAAGGCGCCATTTTGTGTCTAATACTTTGTTTTGCTGTTCCAGAAATCTGACCTATAACCAAAAGGAAATAAATATAATACTTAATAATTGAAAAGGCAGAAAACAAGACAATCAGTAGAGAATGAGTTTTCTACAACTGCAATAAACAATACAAAAATATACCTCACCAATTAAATGGCATAATCTCTCTCTATTACATCAGCACAATATGAAACAGTTGTCTTACCTTGTCAATAAAGGAAGCAAATTTGTCGTTAAGGTCCTGATTTGTTCTTTTTCTGCAGTTTTTTACTTTCCCAATTTCAGGATCTATATCTACTTTAAGTGGCTGTGAAGGGTTTGATTGATGGTAACTTGCTGTATTCCTCCAGGTGGGCAAACAGGGAATCCCAATCTCCTCCATCCATAGGGCCAAATCCACCTCCTGGGCCAAAGCCACCACCTTGGCCAAAACCTCCACCTGCCCAAATCCCCTCCAGGCCAAATCCCCCTCCTACACTTCCATATCCACCTCCACCACCTGCAATAAATGCTCCACTGCCAAATCCACCACCTACTCCATAGCTCCACTACCTCGGGCACTGCCAGTGCTTATGGACAGCTCTTATTCCTCCCAGGTGTTACACTGCGTGATGTAAAAGAACCCCCACTTCGAGATCCCCCAAAACCTCCTCCAACAGAGCAAGTGCTAAAGCCCCTGCCACCACCAACACTACTGCTATGTCGCTTATAGGAAACTTGTAGAAGAAGCCATTTTGGATAAAAACAAAAAGGGAGAACGTGAAGAGTCAAAGAGAAAAACAAGATGAAGGAGACTTGCCCCTTTGCTCTGAGAGTTAGAAAAGTCTCCCTTTTATCTTCTTCAAGTAAAGGGCTTGGTTGCATGGGTGCAAAGTGCCAGTTGGTAGCAATAGTGTTTGGCATAGCTGCAATTACCCATCAATTCAAATTGCTAAACTGATCACACCTATGGGAAATATTGCTTTGCTTGCACTTCTGGTCTCTGCATCTATTTAAATGTACCTTACTGAGTAATAATTATTACATGATCCTGTATAGATTTAATCTTCAATTTTGTTTTACCAATGTGCAGCATTAACAGAAAAAGCCTTTAGGCTTTAAAACATAACATTCTCACGCCGATTAGGAAACATAAGTACAAAGGTGTGAGTTTTTGAAATGATCGAAAGAGTAGATTTATCTGAAGCCTTCCCTACATTGAAGTTTGCAAGGAATGTTTTAGCATTTTGTACAATGATTAAGGTTTAAAAAGGAAACATTTATTCCTCACTGGGAAAAATAAATAATATTTTTTTGGATAATTAAAAGCCAATATGGGGCTTAACACAACAATTATATAATGGGACATTGGATGGTTATAAGCACATTCTTTTTATAACATTGCATTATCACCAATAATCATCAATGCAGACTTCTGCTTTAAAAAACAGCCACATTTCCAGTTTGACACACAGATGTAATTTTCCCATCCCAGATAGAGTGTTTAACAAAAATATTGCTGGTTGACAAACTTCAACCACCGAAACCTGAAACAATTTATCCAATTGATGATTGTGTCAGTTGGGTGTTGGCCAGTATTTTCTTTGTAGAAGCGCGATCATTAGAAGGGAAGATTATTGAATTTGGAGATTCTCCAAATGAGGGCATAACCTTGAAGATGAGTACCACACCTGCAAATATTACAAGAAGCTTAAAGGCTAATCAGGCCACAGAGCTTGCAATCTCACACTATTTGTACAATTTTAATCATTCATAGCGCACACCAGACTTATATCAGATTTATATATATATTTGGGTTGTGTTTGCAATTGATATGAAACTTCTTTGTGCTGTTTTGAATTGTATATAGGAATTATACACACAAAATCGCCCTCCATATTACCTAAGATACTAGATCCTCACCCTGGGTTCTATCTAGATGTGCATACTTCTGTAGATATAGCTCCTACTTCTGTTTGCACCCCACCCACCTCTCAGTCCAGGAATGTTCTCATATTACCCAATGGGAAGATTGCTCCTTGCGAGTGTGTCCTTCCATTGGACAAATACCGGAACTATTAGAGGGGGATCCAGACCAGCATTGCAAGCTAGTCTTTACAGCCTAGTATGTCACATCTAGATGGATCTATTAAAAAAATAACACACTTACTGCGGGGAACATCACCACCATCCATCCAACATCGTCCATGCTGACTCGGCGTATCCCAACACCTACGAACCCACCAGCCTCGGGGCAAATATACACGTGAAGAAAAGTATAGGTGGGGGAACTGATCCCGACAAATACCAGAGTGAATCAAGTAAACTTAGCATTTATTGTAGCAATTACCATAGCGTGGCCAAGAGCATCTAATGAAATGGAATAAATCATTTTTATTGTAAACCTTTACAATACATGCTCCCTACCCCTTCCCCCCTCCTCTATAGCATCTACTGTAACTGTTTGTGTTTTCTATTTTCATTATGATATATTATTGATATGTGTCCAGCATTTGTATTTGTAACTGTTATAGGGTTACACATTTTAAATATATGTGCCAATTGGATTAATCCCACCATAATTACCCTTTAATAATGGTTTTAGGGAATTATAGGGAATATGGTGCATGCTTTGAAACTGACCAAACTTTGTCAGATTTTGATTACAAGAAAAAATTGAAGGAGATGGGGAAGTAGAGCCCCACAAAAGTGCTGTAATAAAATTGATGCCTTTACTTTATATTTATAGACATTTGGAGTAATAGCATAGCAGTAGAGGTAGTATACTTGGTTTGCAAGGGCTTTTGATACGTCTCCCATAGGTGACTAATATTAAGCTACGGTCTGTTAGTCTGGGGAGTCACATTGTACATGGATAGAAAATTGGTTAATGAATAGGATGCAGAGAGTAGTTGTAAATGGGGCTTCATCATATGGACTAAAGTGCTAAGTGGGGTCCACAGGGTTCTGTGTTGGGGCTGCTTCTATTAATCTGTCAATTAATGGTTTGGAGATGGGTATTGTCAGCAAGTTTCTGTGTTTGCTGATGACACAAAACTTTGCCAACCATTAAAAGCTTCAGATGATGTGTCAATCGTTGCAGGGGGATCTAGATAGATCGTCACATTGGGCTGCTAAATTCCATGTTATAATGTAAGGTGATGCATTTTGGACTTAGAAATCCTTGTGCTGCTTATACTATAAATGGCTCTGTGTTAGTGAATCTCTGTTGGAAAGGAATCTTGGAGTTTTGGTGGATAACAAACAACTTAATAGCAGATCTTGTATCCTGCTTAACACTGAAACACCCCCATGGATAATTCTGGGAAAGGAAGAGAGCTACTTCTTTCTATGAATAAACTGGGCTCTCAAGCCATCAGCCTCACCACACACAATAATGCCTCACTTTGGACATCATATTCCACTCAGAACTTTTAATATCCAGTATCTGGTCAGACCACCACACCATCCACTTCTCCCTACAAGCACCAGCTTTAAAACACCAGGTGAAAGAACAAAATATTGTTCCTTAAAGGTTTATCACCCCAACACCTCCAGAACAACCTCAATCTTGATGATCTGACTGCTCACAACCTAGGCCTCAAAGCATGGTCCATAAATAACCACTATGTCTCAGCTGCTTTTACTCCATAGCCCCCTTACGCATTAAACATTCCCATTACATCACGCTCGCTGGTTTGACAACTCATATAGGAGATAAATTAAGAGCAGTGGCGAATGCCCTGAAGACAAACTTTCACTGATGCACACATGAAAAATATCAAACACTGGTAAATAAGAAAAAGTCTGTATTCCTGTCTCAGGAGATCCACAGACCTGCCCAGCTTTTCCACGCGGTTGACAATATCTGCAACCCATCACCGGAAATCCAGCATCAGACCTTCACAGGACTAGAGATGTCCGAACTTCAAAAATCCGGTCCGCCGAAGATCCGCGGATTTTCGAAAAAATCCGAAATTCGAAAATCCGCGAGCGGACCCGTTAAAAACGTATTAAAATGAAAGTTCGGCAAAATCCGCATTAAAGTGGTCTAAATAGCCTTGGTAACGTACACTTAACCACTCGGGACCGGTAATGGCCTTAGAAGCACGTATAAAGGCCAACAATACCTAAAAAGTACAGTCCGCTAGCGTGACTTTAAAAAAAACAGTATTTTTTCGAAAATACGAGGATTCCCGTAAAATGAGGATTTCCGTAAAAAAACGAGGCTTCCGTAACTTGAATCTGCCATTGGCTAATTTGGATCATGTGGCTTTCTCGCTCTGTCTTGAAAATTTACACGAATTACTCGTTTTTACGAGTATTCTCGTAATTACGAGAATATTCGTAATTACGTGAATCCCGTAATTACGTTAATCCGAAAACGGTCTAAAAGAAGTGTATAATTCGCTAGTTGAATAACGGTATAAAAGAGTGATATAATTCACTAGTTAATAACGGTATAAAAGAGTGTTATAATTCGCTAGTTGAATAACAGTATAAAAGAGTGATATCATTCGCTTTTAATAACGGTATAAAACAGTGATACCATTCGCTAGTTGAATAAAGGTATTAAAGAGTGATACCATTCGCTAGTTGAAAAACGGTATAAAGAGTGATTCCTTCGCTAGTTGAATAACGGTATAAAGAGTGATATAATTCACTAGTTGAATAACGGTATAAAAGAGTGATATAATTCGCTAGTTGAATAACGGTATAAAAGAGTGATACCATTCGCTAGTTGAATAACGGTATAAAAAAGTGATATCATTCGCTAGTTGAATAACGGTTAAACAGAGGATACCATTCGCTAGTGAATAACTGTATAAAAGAGTGATATCATTCGCTAGTTGAATAACGGTATAAAAGAGTGATATAATTTCGAGTTGAATAACGGTATAAAAGAGTGATATCACGCTAGTTGAATAACGGTATAAAAGAGTGATATATTCCTAGTTGAATAACGGTATAAAAAGAGTGATACCATTGTCGCTTAGTTGAATAACGGTATAAAAGAGTAAATAATTTACTAGTTAATAACGGTATAAAAGAGTGATATATTCGCTAGTTGAATAACGGTATAAAGAGTGATACCATTCGCTAGTTGAATAACGGTATAAAAGAGTGATATAATTGCTAGTTGAATAACGGTATAAAAAGTGATACCATTCGTAGTTGAATAACCGGTATAAAAAGAGTGATATCATCGCTAGTTGAATAACGGTATAAAAGAGTGATATAATTCGCTAGTTGAATACGGTTAAAGAGTGATAAATTCGCTAGTTGAATAACGGTTTAAAAGAGTGATATCATTCGCTAGTTGATAACGGTATAAAAGAGTGATACCATTCGCTATGGAATAACGGGTAAAAAGAGTGATATAATTCTAGTTGAATAAAGGTATAAAAGAGTGATATAATTCGCTGTGAATAACGGTATAAAAGAGTGATACCATTCGCTAGTTGAATAACGGTATAAAAGAGTGATATCATTCGCTAGTTTAATAACGGTATAAAACAGTGATACCATTCGCTAGTTGAATAACGGTATAAAAGAGTGATATCATGCGCTAGTTGAATAACGGTATAAAAGAGTGACATTATTCGCTAGTTAATAACGGTATAAAAGAGTGATATAATTCGCTAGTGAAAACGGTATAAAACATTAATACCATTCGCTAGTTGAATAACGGTATAAAAGAGTGATATAATTCGCTAGTTGAATAACGGTTTAAAAGAGTGATATAATTCGCTAGTTGAATAACGGTATAAAACAGTGATACCATTCGCTAGTTGAATAACGGTATAAAAGAGTGATATATTCGCTAGTTGATAACGGTATAAAGAGTGATATCATTCGCTAGTTAATAACGGTTATAAAAAAGTGATACATTCACGTTTAATAACGTATAAAGAGTGATACCATTCGCTAGTTGAATAACGGTTATAAAAGAGTGATACCATTCGCTAGTTGAATAACGGTATAAAGAGTGATACCATTCGCTAGTTGAATAACGGTATAAAAGAGTGATATAATTCACTAGTTGAATAACGGTATAAAAGAGTGTATAATTCGCTAGTTGAATAGCGGTATAAAAGAGTGATACCATTCGCTAGTTGAATAACGGTATAAAAAAGTGATATCATTCGCTAGTTGAATAACGGTATAAAAAAGTGATATCATTCGCTAGTTGAATAACGGTATAAAACAGTCATACCATTCGCTAGTTGAATAACGGTATAAAAGAGTGATATAATTCGCTAGGTGAATAACGGTATAAAAGAGTGATATCATTCGCTAGTTGAATAACGGTATAAAAGAGTGATATAATTCGCTAGTTGAATAACGGTATAAAAGAGTGATACCATTCGCTAGTTGAATAACGGTATAAAGAGTGATATAATTCACTAGTTGAATAACGGTAAAAAGATGATATAATTCGCTAGTTTAATAACGGTATAAAAGAGTGATACCATTCGCTAGTTAAAAAACGGTATAAAAGATGATATCATCGCTAGTTGAATAACGGTATAAAAACAGTGATACATTCGCTAGTTGAATAACGGATAAAAGAGTGATATCATTCGCTAGTGAATAACGGTATAAAAGAGTGATATAATTCGCTAGTTGAATAACGGTATAAAAGAGTGATATTATTCGCTAGTTGAATAACGGTATAAAAGAGTGATATCATTCGCTAGTTGAATAACGGTATAAACAGTGATACCATTCGCTGTGAATAACGTAAAAAGAGTGATATCATTCGCTAGTTGAATAACGGTATAAAATTATACATTCGCTAGTTGAATAACGGTATAAAAGAGTGATATAATTCGCTAGTTGAATAACGGTTTAAAAGAGTGATATAATTCGCTAGTTGAATAACGGTATAAAAACAGTGATACCATTCGCTAGTTGAATAACGGTATAAAAGAGTGATATCATTCGCTGTTGAATAACGGTATAAAAGAGTTTATATCATCGTAGTTGAATAAGGTATAAAAAGTGATATCATTCGCTAGTTGAATAACGGTTATAAAGAGTGATATCATTCGCTAGTTGAATAAAGGTATAAAAGAGTGATATTATTGCTAGTTGAATACGGTATAAAAGGGTATAAAAAAGTGAGTGATATCATTCGCTAGTTGAATAACGGTAAAAAGAGTGATATCATTCGCTAGTTGAATAACGGGATAAAGAGTGATATCATTCGCTAGTTGAATAACGGTATATAAAGAGTGATTCATTCACTAGTTGAATAACGGTTATAAGAGTGATATTATTCGCTAGTTGAATAACGTATAAAAACAGTGATACCATTCGCTAGTTGAATAATGGTATAAAAAGTGATATCATTCGCTAGTTGAATAACAGTATAAAAGTGTATCATTCGCTAGCTGAATAACCGTATAAAAGAGTGATATCATTCGCTAGTTGAATAACGGTATTAAAAGAATGGTATCATTCGCTAGTTGATAACGGTTAAAAGAGTGAGATCATTCGCTAGTGAATAACGGTATAAAAGAGTGATACTATTATGTGGCAAAGGGGTTTGTAGCTAGGTGGAGGGATCGCAAAACGAGAGGGAGAGGGAGGGGGGAGATGGCTGCAGTGCGCATGCCAAACTTCTTCCGGAGTGGAGACAGGAGGCAGAGTCCTATATGGACTCTGCTATCCTCCTGGTGGCCAGTTTTTTTGACTTTGGGGGGGGATTAATGGAGAACCATTTGGAGCTGGGATGTGAGGTAAGGATTTTTATTCACTACGGAGTGGGGCTAGTAGTGCGGGAAATTATAGGTTTGGGGGTGGACATGCCCTTTAATGCATTGTGACAGTGGCCTTAGTGTAGAAGATCCCCAAGTAAGACCAAGAAGGACCAATTAAGCCAAAGTAGGACCAAGTAAGACCAAGTAAGACAAAGTATTACCAATACGACCCAGTAGTATGATATTTCTCTAAATAATTCTGTTACCGTATAACTTGTTCTTGTTTTCACAGAATGTCTGGAGAGGTTAGCAGCAATATCAGTATATGTAAGTGAATTCTCATTTATTATTGTATTGTATTTATTCTCTTATACGGCACTAATCACATTGCGCATAAGTTAACAGTTAGTTTCTCCATTCACATCCGGCCTTGCCTCAAAAAGCTTATAGCCAAAGATTTAGTAAACATGTGAATTTGTCTTGGTACTTTATCCCAGCAATCCATTGATAAATATATTGATCCATAGTCTGACTGTTAGAAATAACAGTTGAAACTTACATTTGGTCACTCGATTGATTTTAAGAGATTATCAGGGCATGTGAACCAGCCCTAAATGGCTACACACAACCTATCAGTATGTCTGTATAGTCAGGGGGAAACTACTCAGAGAAAACCCACTCAAGCAGGTGAACAAACCAAATCTTTGTGTATGTAGATGTTGTTGGGTAGATTGAACCTGTGAGGTTCTAGACACATGGGTAGATATTTTCAACCCAATCAACCATCCGGTGGGACATTTTTTAGTTATCAATCTGTCTAAATGAGATATCAGGTCAGGGTTGGCCCATCTAGTCCTTCTACAGACTTCTATATAATTGCTCAGGTTTTGTATAGTAAAGTCATTATTGTAATTTTATTTTTTTTACATTTTAGCTTTTCTCAGTGGAGGTTCAAATGCTATTGGAGGTGCAGGTGCATTCATAAGTGGAGGAGGTGGAGGATATGGAGGAATGCACGGAGGAGGAATGCACGGAGGAGCCAGTTTTGGTGCTGGATTTGGCACGGCAGGAGGAAGCTACAGCTCTACTCATCATTCTGGAGGCAAAACCTCAGTGGCAGTGGCATCAACAACATCTACAATGAAGAAAACCACTACTGGTTACTAATAAATTAAAGCTGCATTACCCAATCAAAACCACTCTACATTCTGTCCATCTAAGGAGCTTTAGTAGAGTGTAATTGTACTACCTTGGTTTTTATTGGCAGGTAAACAAGATAACATCTTTTAAGAGTTATTGTGCATTTAAAAAGCAGTGAATATGTATTAATATTAATGCATAACAATATGTACCCTTTTAAATATGTTTACTTAAGAGGATATTTTCATGACTATTGACTGCAGCTGGTCTTGTAAATTCCTGTTTGTCTTTTTTCTAAAAGGAGGGAACCTTGTTTGCTTGTATATAAAACCTTGTTAAAACATTGCTTCTTTATTCTAAATCTTGACTTTTCTGTGTATCTTCAATAAACTGCAAATTAATAAAAAAAAAAAACACTGGTGCTTTTCCCAATTCACAACTGCTAAAAATATTAAAACGATCTGAATATTGCTCACCATACACATACCTTCTATGGCTCACTAAGCTATATCATAAGTAAATAAATTAATTCAATCACTTATATGGGGCGTTCAATAGAATTTCAAACTACACCAGGCAGTAATTCCCCTTGAATACATAAGGCTTTAGAAATTGAATGGAAGTAACTCAGCTACGTAGCTGAGGTATTTTTTTATAAAATTCCCAACTCCAATGCTGCTCCCTAGCTTCCTCTACAAAAAACCCCCAAGCAACTGAAACTACTAAGGTTTTTTTTAACTGCCTCATATGCAAAGATTTTAGAAACAGAACTTTACTGTCGGTCCGTCCTCCTGTTACTGCTGAAAAAGCTATTGCAAACATACTGAGACCATCCATGTCCAATATCGCAATTCTTAACACGTGCAGTGTCAGTAAGGTGTCATGTAATGGCTTATCAGTAGTAACTGTAAGGAGTGCAAACTAGAGTCCTGTTTCTAAAATCACAACATGTGCACGTACAGTAAGTGTTACACACTGTAAGTATTAAAAGACATAACGTGCTACTAACAATTTTAACACGGAGTTCCCTGCCATGATATACAACCCTGTGGCCGTGTGCTTTATTATAGATATGGAACTACCCAGTGGTGTAATATTCTTATAATACATAAGGCTAGGCGTTTTCAATGGGGAGGTGCAGTGGCGAGAATCTGTATCACAATCACTTAGTGATGTCACTGAGTGACTTCCTGTATTCCACTGCTCCTCCCACTGTCTCCCCCTCCCTGTATTATTCATTTATATAGGAATCCCTGTTTATTGTTGACAGACGATGTTCTGTCCTTCTTTCTCTTTTCAATAAGAACAGTAATTAACTATTTATACACTAAACAGGGATTCCTATAAAAATGACTAATACAGGAAGGGGGAGAGACAGTGGTAGTGGGCAGTTTTTTTGGGGGGGGGCTGGCCATATGTATTATAAGGAATAATACGCTACCTACAGTGTAATAAATGGATTTACTTCACCTCGGAGTTCCATTACCTGTATAAAAGCACTCGGCCTGCGGCCTCGTGCTTCTATATGGTCATGGAACTCCTCGGTGGCGTAATATCCTTATATTACACTGTAGGTAGCGTATTATCCCTTATATATTACACTGAAAGTAGCAAATTATCCCCAATATACATGTCACCTTTCCTTAAATGCATCTTTTCTACCTGTATGTCTAGCCACTAAGGACTGTATTTATAAGGCTAAATATATTTTTTTTAAAAAGTTCGGTGCCGGGCAGTATATAGAATTTTACAACTATGTTAAAGGAGCAGTATTGCAATTTAGTGATGTCTGTCTCTGCATAAATGAAATAGATAGGCTTTCAGAAATTGTTCAAAAAAGCCATAATTTGGTATTCATTCTCTTCTTTCCTTTTCTGGTAATGTCCAGAAAAAGGGTAAAGCCGTCAGCATCCACTACACACATACTATTGTCAGACAGAGTGTCAGACAGAGTGGATGTTCAATGGTCATTTGTTAGCTGGTTCAGCAGGGTACAATAATATGTGTATATGTGTGCAGCAAATTTTGCTGCTTTGTAATTGGATTAGGGGCAATTGCATTTTGTCTGTATAAGTTCAGACAGCATTGTAATGAGGCTGTGGGTAAAAGTTACAGAAAACTTGGCATGTTAGAAAAAGATTTTCAAGAGCATATGGCTCCTTGTAGATACTGAAAATGCTGCCTAAAGACATTTTAAAGATGGAGAAAAGTCATAAAACGTCCAATTGCCCACAGAAATTCTAAACTGAAACTGGGGAAATTTCCAAGAACCATCCAGTGGAACGAACCCCAGTAGGTTCATACATCTTTATTTAGTTTCACTCCAGAATTCACCTGTTGCCTTCAGACCTTTCCTGCTGCAATGTTTTCTTTTAACCAGTACAACCAAGTTAACTGCTATGTATTTAGCTTATTTGTAGTCTGTCCCTATGCTGTATTTACCTGTCCTCATCACATTCCAGGGTTCAACAAATGCAAACCATAATTTACACATTCCATTAATCTATTCTGGTAATAGAGAGAGCAGTGGTAAAGGCCAATTACACTTAACATAACCTTCCCTCAACGTCCTCAACCTCATTCCAGGGACCTAACAATGGGAAGTCTTCGAGAGGGGGCAGGGCCTGACTGTGAGAAGAAGCACTACTTTATGCCTTCTGTAAGAGGCATCAGGGCAAAACCTAGTGATGAGGCCCAAGCAGTTTAGGTCCTCACCCTGGGTACTTTTAAGAGGGAGAGAGAAGGGGTTATAAGCTGGTTTGATGTATAATTGCCCTTTAAGGTCAAGTTATTCAATATGTGATGAGGATCAGAACTATCGTTTTTTAATTTCAAAAATACTAAAATTAAATGCCTTATGATTGATCCCATCACTTTGCTGCCCCTATAAGTGTTAGGTATGTATTACAGAGGCAAATACCTAACCTTAATGTTATTGAGTTGTTTTAATTTTATTGAATTGTTTATGCAAACAATTTAGACATATTAACTGCATGTAAATAAAACGTAACCTTTGTTTAACCATATTAACATTAACATTGAATTCTTAAAAATGAATAATGTACAGTTCGAGATATACAGTAACACAATGAAACACAGCAGCAAATAATTGACAAAAAATCTCTTTTTATCTATTTCTTGTAAGTAGGATTATTTTATGCAAACTTCACAGAAAACTTTTTAGGAAGAAAATTCCCATCATTTCTAGAGATGTCCGAAACTCACTAGTTTCTTTCCGTTTTCGGACCCCGGATCTCGGGAGAATCCCGAAGATCCGAAACCGGAAAGAAATTTTGATAATTTTTGAAAGTAAGGGGCTATTTTCTACTCGTAAATGGTCTCTGATCGTATTTTCAATAATTTTCGAACTTTCAAGGCGAAAATTATCGAAAATAGCCCCTTACTTACTCAAAAATTAGTGAAAATGTCTTCCGAGGTCCCGAAATACAGAGGATCCATCCAGATTCGGATGGGTATTTCGGAACCAAGGGGTTCTGTGGCAGATCCGGGTTCGAGTTGAACCCGGATCCCATCTCAAATCACTACCTACAATTAAACGTAAATTCAAATCTCTGAACAACATTGTCCCAATACCCAGAGCACATTCACAGCTAAGAGTCGCCGTACATGCACATACTCGGTAGTGCTTAACATATCAAAAGAAGGAAGTTGTAGCTAATCACATAACAGTATAGGGATCCTCCCTCTCCCTGACACAGAACGGGGATTTCAGTTTTTTTTGTTTTCAAACACATTCAATGCTCCTGTTTTAACAATATATAATGATATAATCCTTTACTTTTTCATACAAAAAAGAAAAGTAGTCTTTACAGTTTATTTCATAGCTAGAAGTGATGGACCTACTACCTACAATTAGTATCTGTAGGATATTTTAACATGTAACCTACTACCTGCAATTAGTATCTGTAGGATATTTTAACATGTAACCTACTACCTATAATTAGTATCCGTAGAATATTGTAACTCCTAACTGATACTAATTATAGTTAGTAGGTTACAGTTACAATATTCTACGGATACTAATTATAGTGTGGTTACATGTTAAAATATCCTACAGATACTAATTGCAGGTAGTAGGTTACATGTTAAAATTCCTAGATACTAATTGTAGGTAGTAGGTCCATCACTTCTAGCTATGAAATAAACTGTAAAGACTACTTTTCTTTTTTGTATGAAAAGTAAAGGATTATATCATTATATATTGTTAAAACAGGAGCATTGAATGTGTTTGAAAAACAAAAAAACTGAAATCCCCGTTCTGTGTCAGGGAGAGGGAGGATCCCTATACTGTTATGTGATTAGCTACAACTTCCTTCTTTTATATAGCACTACCGAGTATGTGCATGTACGGCGACTCTTGCGTGTGAATGTGCTCTGGGTATTGGGACAATGTTGTTCAGAGATTTGAATTTACGTTTAATTGTAGGTAGTGATTTGAGATGGGATCCGGGTTCAACTCGAACCCGGATCTGCCACAGAACCCCTTGGTTCCGAAATACCCATCCGAATCTGGATGGATCCTCTGTATTTCGGGACCTCGGAAGACATTTTCACTAATTTTTGAGTAAGTAAGGGGCTATTTTCGATAATTTTCGCCTTGAAAGTTCGAAAATTATTGAAAATACGATCAGAGACCATTTACGAGTAGAAAATAGCCCCTTACTTTCAAAAATTATCAAAATTTCTTTCCGGTTTCGGATCTTCGGGATTCTCCCGAATCCGGGGTCCGAAAACGGAAAGAACTAGTGAGTTTCGGACATCTCTAGAAATGATGGGAATTTTCTTCCTAAAAAGTTTTCTGTGAAGTTTGCATAAAATAATCCTACTTACAAGAAATAGATAAAAGAGATTTTTTGTCAATTATTTGCTGCTGTGTTTCATTGTGTTACTGTATATCTCGAACTGTACATTATTCATTTTTAAGAATTCAATGTTAATGTTATATGGTTAAACAAAGGTTACGTTTATTTACATGCAGTTATATGTCTAAATGTTTGCATAACAATTCAATAAAATTAAAAACAACTCAATAACATTAGGTTAGGTATTTGCCTCTGTAATACATACCTAACACTTATAGGGGCAGCAAAGTGATGGGATCAATCATAAGGCATTTAATTTTAGTATTTTTGAAATTAAAAAACGATAGTTCTGATCCTCATCACATATTGAATAACTTGACCTTAAAGGGCAATTATACATCAAACCAGCTTATAACCCCTTCTCTCTCCCTCTTAAAAGTACCCAGGGTGAGGACCTAAACTGCTTGGGCCTCATCACTAGGTTTTGCCCTGATGCCTCTTACAGAAGGCATAAAGTAGTGCTTCTTCTCACAGTCAGGCCCTGCCCCCTCTCGAAGACTTCCCATTGTTAGGTCCCTGGAATGAGGTTGAGGACGTTAGGGAAGGTTATGTTAAGTGTAATTGGCCTTTACCACTGCTCTCTCTTATCACCAGAATAGATTAATGGAATGTGTAAATTATGGTTTGCATTTGTTGAACCCTGGAATGTGATGAGGACAGGTAAATACAGCAGATGGGACAGACTACAAATAAGCTAAATACATAGCAGTTACTTGGTTGTACTGGTTAAAAGAAAACATTGCAGCAGGAAAGGTCTGAAGGCAACAGGTGAATTCTGGAGTGAAACTAAATAAAGATGTATGAACCTACTGGGGTTCGTTCCACTGATGGTTCTTGAAATTTCCCCATTTCAGTTTAGAATTCTGTGGCAATGGACGTTTTATGACTTTTCTCCATCTTTAAAATGTCTTTAGGCAGCATTTTCAGTATCTACAAGGAGCCATAGCTCTTGAAAATCTTTTTCTAACATGCCAATTTTCTGTAACTTTTACCCACAGCCTCATTACAATGCTGTCTGAACTTATACAGACAAAATGCAATTGCCCCTAATCCAATTACAAAGCAGCAAAATTTGCTGCACACATATACATATTATTGTACCCTGCTGAACCGCTAACAAATGACCATTGAACATCCACTCTGTCTGACACTCTGTCTGACAATAGTATGTGTGTAGTGGTGCTGACGGCTTTACCCTTTTTCTGGACATTACCAGAAAAGGAAGAAGAGAATGAATACCAAATTATGGCTTTTTTGAACAATTTCTGAAAGCCTATCTATTTCATTATGCAGAGAGACAACATCACTAAATTGCAATACTGCTCCTTAACATAGTGTAAAATCTATATATACTGCCCGGCACCGAACTTTTTAAAAAAATATATTTAGCCTTATAAATACAGTCCTTAGTGGCTAGACATACAGGTAGAAAAGATGCATTTAAGGAAAGGTGACATGTATATTGGGGATATATTGCTACTTTCAGTGTAATATATAAGGGATAATACGCTACCTACAGTGTAATATAAGGATATTACGCCACCGAGGAGTTCCATGACCATATAGAAGCACGAGGCCGCAGGCCGAGTGCTTTTTACAGGTATGGAACCCGAGGTGAAGTAATCCATTTTTACACTGTAGGTAGCGTATTATTCCTTATAATCATATGGCCAGCCCCCCCCCAAAAAAACTGCCCACTACCACTGTCCTCCCCCTTCCTGTATTAGTCATTTTATAGGATCCCTGTTTAGTGTATAATAGTTAATTACTGTTCTTATTGAAAAGAGAAGAGAGGACAGAACATCTCTGTCAACATAAAACAGGATTCCTATATAAATGAATAATACAGGGAGGGGAGACAGTGGGAGAGCAGTGGAATACAGGAAGTCACTCAGTGACATCACTAAGTGATTGTGATACAGATTCTCGCCACTGCACCCACATTGAAACGCCTAGCCTTATGTATTATAAGAATATTACACCACTGGGTAGTTCCATATCTATATAAAGCACAGGCCACAGGGTTGTATATCATGGCAGGGAACTCCGTGTTAAAATTGTTAGTAGCACGTTATGTCTTTTAATACTTACAGTGTGTAACACTTACTGTACGTGCACATGTTGTGATTTTAGAAACAGGACTCTAGTTTGCCATCCTTACAGTTACTACTGATAAGCCATTACATGACACCTTACTGACACTGCACGTGTTAAGAATTGCGATATTGGACATGATGGTCTCAGTATGTTTGCAATAGCTTTTTCAGCAGTAACAGGAGGACGGACCGACAGTAAAGTTCTGTTCTAAAATCTTTGCATATGAGCAGTTAAAAAAAACCTTAGTAGTTTCAGTTGCTTGGGGGTTTTTTGTAGAGGAAGCTAGGGAGCAGCATTGGAGTTGGGAATTTTATAAAAAAATACCTCAGCTACTAGCTGAGTTACTTCCATTCAATTTCTAAAGCCTTATGTATTCAAGGGGAATTACTGCCTGGTGTAGTTTGAAATTCTATTGAACGCCCCATATAAGTGATTGAATTAATTTATTTACTTATGAGTAGCTTAGTGAGCCATAGAAGGTATGTATGGTGAGCAATATTCAGATCGTTTTAATATTTTTAGCAGTTGTGAATTGGGAAACACCAGTGTTTTTTTTTTTTATTAATTTGCAGTTTTTGAAGATACACAGAAAGACAAAGATTTAGAATAAAGAAGCAATGTTTTAACAAGGTTTTATATCAAGCAAACAAGGTTCCCTCCTTTTAGAAAAAAGACAAACAGGAATTTACAAGACCAGCTGCAGTCAATAGTCATGAAAAATCCTCTTAAGTAAACATATTTAAAAGGGTACATATGTTATGCATTAATATTAATACATATTCACTGCTTTTTAAATGCACAATAACTCTTAAAAGATGTTATCTTTTTACCTGCCAATAAAAACCAGGTAGTACAATTACACTCTACTAAAGCTCCTTAGATGGACAGAATGTAGAGTGGTTTTTGATTGGGTAATGCAGCTTTAATTTATTAGTAACCAGTAGTGGTTTTCTTCATTGTAGATGTTGTTGATGCCACTGCCACTGAGGTTTTGCCTCCAGAATGATGAGTAGAGCTGTAGCTTCCTCCTCCTGCCGTGCCAAATCCAGCACCAAAACGGCTCCTCCGTGCATTCCTCCTCCTGCATTCCTCCATACCTCCACCTCCTCCACTTATGAATGCACCTGCACCTCCAATAGCATTTGAACCTCCACTGAGAAAAGCTAAAATGTAAAAAAAATAAAATTACAATAATGACTTTACTATACAAAACCTGAGCATTATATAGAAGTCTGTAGAAGGACTAGATGGGCCAACCCTGACCTGATATCTCATTTAGACAGATTGAATAAACAAAAATGTCCCACCGGATGGTTGATTGGGTTGAAAATATCTACCCATGTGTCTAGAACCTCACAGGTTCAATCTACCCAACAACATCTACATACACAAGATTTGGTTTGTTCACCTGCTGTGAGTGTTTTCTCTGAGTAGTTTCCCCTGACTATACAGACATACTGATAGGTGTGTGTGTAGCCATTTAGGGCTGGTCACATGCCCTGATAATCTCTTAAAATCAATCGAGTGACCAAATGTAAGTTTCAACTGTTATTTCTAACGTCAGACTATGGATCAATATATTTATCAATGGATTGCTGGGATAAAGTACCAGACAAATTCACATGTTTACTAAATCTTTGGCTATAAGCTTTTTGAGGCAAGGCCGGATGTGAATGGAGAAACTAACTGTTAACTTATGCGCAATGTGATTAGTGCCGTATAAGAGAATAAATACAATACAATAATAAATGAGAATTCACTTACATATACTGATATTGCTGCTATACCTCTCCAGACATTCTGTGAAAACAAGAACAAGTTATACGGTAACAGAATTATTTAGAGAAATATCAACTACTGGGTCGTATTGGTAATACTTTGTCTTACTGGTCTTACTTGGTCCTACTTTGGCTTAATTGGTCCCTTGGTCTTACTTGGGGATCTTCTACACTAAGGCCACTGTCACAATGCATTAAAGGGCATGTCCACCCCCAAACCTATAATTTCCCGCACTACTAGCCCACTCCGTAGTGAATAAAAATCCTTACCTCACATCCCAGCTCCAAATGGTTCTCCATTAATCCCCCCCCAAAGTCAAAAAACTGGCCACCAGGAGGATAGCAGAGTCCATATAGGACTCTGCCTCCTGTCTCCACTCCGGAAGAAGTTTGGCATGCGCACTGCAGCCATCTCCCCCCTCCCTCTCCCTCTCGTTTTGCGATCCCTCCACCTAGCTACAAACCCCTTTGCCACATAATAGCTCTCCTTCCCCCAGCCCCAACCGCTATAAAAGATTTTTTAGAAAGTCCCCCCAATAGTTACTTACCTTCCCTTTCTCCTCTAGCGTGCCTCTCAGCCAATCACAATCACAGACGCGGCTGCCGGTCTCGCCCCCCTGCTTGCAGTTCCATGCAAGCAGAGGGCCGGGACTGTGTGTCGGATGATAGAGGGAAGGTAGTAACATCTGGGCACTTTCTAACAATCTTTTATAGCGGTTGGGGCTGGGGAAGGGAACTATTATGTGGGGTGGGGTGGGGTGAAAGGGGTGGACATGCCCTTTAAATTATACTGCACTGAAATTCTCATTTGGTGCATGAATAATGATGCAGAACTGTGATTTTATACTAAAAAAATTACTTTAATTTGCCATCTGTGCTTCCACCATCCCTTTCAGCTGCATAGGGAATAATACAGCTGAAACATTTTGAGGCTTAAAGATAAAAAAATCTTAAAGGGCAAACTTAACAACATGTTCAGAGGTTTCTGTAGTAGTCCACACCATCAGATATCATGAGAATATTAAAGAGCATGTCCACCCCCTAGAGAATCCCCCAACCCACCAGAACCACCACCAACTCCGTAATGATGATGTCACGGCACAAAACTTAGGCTAGGCCACACTGGCCTGTGAAAGTGCATGTTTCATAGGCATTACTGTCCTTTATGATCCACGCAATTGGCATTATCATAGTGCATGTCATTCGCAAAAAAAATGGTAATCCATGAGCTCCGAAATGGAACGCAGCACAGCGCATGCAGTGTGGCCAACTACATGACACGTTTTTCATGATTCATGCGCATTGCAACTGTGCATGCGGCTAGAAGACAGAGCCTGTTGGGACCTGACAGACTACGCGGCAGCGGAGCGAGGGATTGGGTATGTACCTTGCCTCTCTCTCGCGGCTCCTGGTTGTTTATGGGAACAAGAGATAAGACACAACTCATTTACCTTCCATTCTTGAATTATGGCAATTTTTTCTTTCCAGTGGAGATACCATTTAATGCTGCGAGTATTTAAAGTCCTGCTCCAAACGACAGAGCATGAGCTATAACAGTAGCATAGAGGGTTCCTATAAGGTGTTTAAAAGTGAACATTTTTTTCTATTTATTGAATTCTAAACAGGATCTTAGAAGCTAAAACTGTACCTGGCCTCTTCTCCTTCCAGCAGATTTCTGTAGGTGGCAATTTCAACATCTAGAGCCAGTTTGACACTCATAAGCTCCTGGTAATCTTTCATTTGGCGGGCCAAGTCCTCTTTAGCTTTCTGAAGATTTTCAAGATTGTCAAGTTTTGCCTTTGCGTCCTTCAAAGCAGTTCCCCTTTCTGTTCAGCATCGACTATTGATTCTGCATAGCTTCTATCTACAATGTAAAGAACAACATTAATTGGTATATTGGGGTGAGATTTGTACCATATGTGAACCATAACTGAAACTGCTCAGACCTACCTGCTTCTTGACATTATCAATTTCAGACTTCACCCTCTGAATCTTACGGTTCAACTCCGAAATTTCAGTCTTAGTATTAGTTATACTGGTACCGTGCTGCTGAGTTTGGTTGCTGCAGTTGCTGTACTAATTAAAGAAAATAAGCACACATATAAACAAAAATCTTCATCTAAAACGGCAATATGGATGCAATCGTTTCATTTTTGTCACCTTATTTTCGTATACTTGTGTACCTCCCTTTGCTTCTTTCGGCAATCATTTCATATTGCTGCCTAACCTCCCCAATGATGTCATCCATGTTCAAGCATCTGTTGTTATCAATAGAAGGACAATGGATGTTTCTGTGGTTTGCCCTTGTACGTGTGTGAGTTCCTGATTAGAATTTAAAAAAAAAACAATAATATTTCTGTCAAAAAAATTTTTTCACAAATGTTTTCAAATGTAAGTGCAATTAATTATTTCTCTTTAGCGGGTAGTTTTAACATCAAATATAACATAATTCTCTAATTTCAATAAATAAACGTTTAGACTTTCGATCGGTCATCTCCACTTTTGAAACGACCGTGTGTTAGATTTGGAACTGCCAGTTCAAAAAATCTGTGTAACTGGTGGTATTAAAAATTAAAATTTTTAGAAACACAGAAAATAGCATAAAAAATCGAATATCACAAATTGTGTAAATTAGATTAGAAACACATGCGCAGAAGATGTGAAATCCCGCCATCTGATGTTCAGAAGCTGCAACTGGAGCACCAGCAGGTAAGTTTATCCCTCCTGGGTACTATTATTCACAAGAGGTGAGCATAAGCAAATCTACCTCCCTGTGAATAATAGATCTATCTGAAGCTACATAAAATGTTCAGTTTAGTGCTCTTTAAAGGGTAACTGTGGTCTCCATACAAGTGTCCTTTCAAAAACCAAAAATGATGTCTCTAGTTTCTCTGGTTCTAAGTTATAGGCTTGTAATTTACACCAGGCAGTCAGGATTACAGGAAGTGTGTGACAGTCACTGATGTGCTGTTTAAGAACCCCCTCCCCCCACAAAAAAATAAAAACAAAAAATTCTGAAGCTATTTAAAGACAGTTACAGCAACTGGATATTCTCAGTGCCTATGCAAGAGGTTCAAGCATAGTGCTGGTGATGTCACAGCTAGCTGGAACACCACCCTTTAGGGCTAGGCCACACTGCTGCGGTTTTTTTGCGTTTGCGTTTACGATTGCGATTGCGTTGCAATTTTCAAAATTATTGAAAATGCGGCAACGCAAAAAAACGGCGTTTTTTTCGATGCGTTTGCTTTGCGTTTTGTCTCTGCATTTTTAATCGCAATCGCATGCGTTTTCCTATACTTATTAGAAGAATCGCAAACGCAACGAAAATCGCACAATAATCGCATGCGATGCGTTTGCGTTTGCGTTTCATGTGGCCTAGCCCTTATACTATTATAGGTTTGCATAAATTGCAGCTGGAATCATTAACCTGGAGTCGTTTAAAGGAAGGAGTGTGCTCTTTTAATAAAGATCACTTGTATCGAAATCACAATTCCCCTTTAAGATAGACATTTTCCCCATGCTAGAAGTTTATAAAACAACAATTCTTTAGGACAATTCTACCCCAAATATTTGTAGGTAAATCAAACCAACCATCTGCAATAGTGTATAGAGCTACAGTAGGATTTTTATAACTTAAGCTGGGTACACACAGTAACGATAAAGCCCGATACGGTCGGATCCGACGGTATCGGGGCTTTATCATTACTGTGTGTACCTTCATTTCCGAATGAGCGTGTGGCTGCCGAACGCTCATTCGGGAATGACCGAAAATTTCCATCAGCCGCGCTAGACTCCCTATAGAGTGTGATGCAAACACACAGTCTCGAGCGTTCTCCCTATGATGTGTATATGATGTGTGTAGGGAGACCGCTCGGGACTGTGTGTATGCAGATCGCTGAAAGATGACAGAAAGGATCTTGCAGATCTTGTCTGTCATCTTTCGGTGATCTTTACTGTGTGACCCAGCTTAACCTAAATGCTGCCAGCATTCTGTTACCCTCCGTTTCCTGTTTTTTTCAGTTAGTAGCTATCTGTCTAGATGTGAATTACCACCCACCAAAGACCAAATGCTAATTGGAATGCTGCATTCTCGGCGGAATTGAATCACAGGGAATTGGGCCATTTAATTGTATAACAGGCTAGTCCTATATCTGTTGGCTTTCTAACTTTTAAGGTGTGTGTGTTTGTAGTATGTAGGATGTGTTTACTACATTTTGGTTGAGGGCGACCATGCTCTTAAGTATTTCAACTATAGATTTATTTGTAATGGAATTAGTATTTCAAATGGTTGCACAAAATCATCCATGACAATGTTGTAGAATTTGTAGATAAACTTGTTGTAGAACTCCCACACATCCCTTTAGAACTAATGTGCCAGAAAGTGCCTGTAAAATATTGTGTCTTTTCTTAAGTAGATCTTAATTTATATTACCTCCCACTTTTTCTCAAATGTGTTCGCGCCCATCGTCGTAGTGCTTTCAGAATTGCATTCGGCATCAATGCCCAAAACCGCGTTTTCGGGGCGGTGCGATTTGCGTTCTGCATTTTTTGTGCAATTTGCATGCGATTTTCTATCTAAGAAAAAAATGCAAACGCAAACGACCACACTGCAGCGCATGTGGTCGTGCCCTACACAGACTATTTCCTGTACAACCCCTTTCTTTGAGATTAATTCCTCTTTCACAACTGATGCATTGCACAATATTTAACAAGTGCACATTTAAACATTTGTTTGTTGTGTTGTACTTTTTACCTAACTGAGGTCTCATGGGAGTTGTTATTATATATAAAAATATCCATATATGGCATACAAATATCAGTACAGATTCAGTTTTTCAAATACCTTAACAGTAACTGGTAAACAAATAGAAAGAGTTCTTACCGCATCATAAAGGGCTCTTATGAAGGCAATTTCATCTGTTAGAGACATGACCCTTGCCTCCAGATCCACTTTGGTCATGTAGACGTATCCACATCCTATGAAGGAGACAAAAGCTTTTTAAACATTCTACATCTGTAGATTTCCATAAGGAACATATAGAAAGCACTATGGGCCATAGTTATGAAGCGTGGTATCGCTTTTATGCCTTTATGGTCAGTTTAGCGATCGTTAATTTAACCGTAAATTCCATAACACAATCATCGTTTTGCAATCCCCATAGAATACCATTGTGGTAGTTTACTACCGCATGGTATTCTACGTCTGAACGTTCGATAATTAACTTCCGTGGTTGTGCTTAGCGATAACACACGTTATCGCTAAATTGTGATACTGCGCTTTATAAATATGGCCCTGTTACATAGAAACCCCTCTATTGCTAAAACATATACTACAATACAATTACAATAATGGAGGCATGTTATCATTGCTCTAGGTATGGGTCGAATTTTAGTTATGAACTCACTTTCTTTAGTACCACAAATCATTTTCTGCTTTTGTACGCTTGTTAATTTCATCTTCATACTGTTTAAAACAAGAAAAGATGGCATTAAACACAATATTATAGTATGTATATATTACTCAGGACATAACTATGTAAACAAAAATATTGAAAGTATAGAGACTTAGGGTGGCACCTTGTGATGATTAATATTTTATGGGAACAGCACAAAATAGGGGTAACAGCAAAGTTGACACTTATTCAGACATACTTTTTCTTATTTTCCTCTACGAGAACTTGCATATTTTTCAGTTCATTGTCCACGGGGGCCTTTTCATTCATCAGATTATCCTACCCTCTGCCATGTTGAGTTGATAAATGCCTCATAAAGGGGTTCTAGGTTGGTACTTCTGGAGACACCCTTATATCCAGTTCCTGTAAAAGGCGCCATTTTGTGTCTAATACTTGTTTTGCTGTTCCAGAAATCTGACCTATAACCAAAAGGAAATATATAATACTTAATAATTGAAAAGGCAGAAAACAAGACAATCAGTAGAGAATGAGTTTTCTACAACTGCAATAAAACAATACAAAAATATACCTCACCAATTAAATGGCATAATCTCTCTCTATTACATCAGCACAATATGAAACAGTTGTCTTACCTTGTCAATAAAGGAGCAAATTTGTCGTTAAGGGTCCTGATTGTTCTTTTTCTGCAGTTTTTACTTTCCCACAATTTCAGGACATAACTCTAGTGGCTGTAGAAGGGTTTGATTGATGGTAACTTGTGTATTCCTCCAGGTGGGCAAACAGGGAATCCCATATCTCCTCCATCCATAGGGCCAAATCCACCTCCTGGGCCAAAGCCACCACCTTGGCCAAACCTCCACCTGCACCAAATCCTCCTCCAGGGCCAAATCCCCCTCCTACACTTCCATATCCACCTCCACCACCTGCAAAAATGCTCCACTGCCAAATCCACCACCTACTCCATAGCTTCCACTACCTCGGGCACTGCCAGTGCTTATGAACAGCTTCTTATTTCCTCCCAGGTTGGTGACACTGCGTGATGTAAAAGAACCCCCCTTCGAGATCCCCCAAACCCCTCCAACAGAGCAAGTGCTAAAGCCCGCTGCCACCACCAACACTACTGCTATGTCGGCTTATAGGAAACTTAGAGAAGCCATTTTGGATAAAAACAAAAAGGGAGAACGTGAAGAGTCAAAGAGAAAACAAGATGAAGGAGACTTGTCCCCTTTGCTCTGAGAGTTAGAAAGTTCCCTTTTATCTTCTTCAAGTAAAGGGCTTGGGGCATGGGTGTCAAAGTGCCAGTTTGTAGCAATAGTGGGTTTGGCATAGCTGGCAATTACCCATCAATTCAAATTGCTAAACTG
Organism: Hymenochirus boettgeri; assembly: GCA_019447015.1. Classification (NCBI taxonomy): domain Eukaryota; kingdom Metazoa; phylum Chordata; class Amphibia; order Anura; family Pipidae; genus Hymenochirus; species Hymenochirus boettgeri. Next base: position 286,568,188 of record CM033470.1, on the reverse strand, counting down.
ATCACACCTATGGGAAATATTGCTTTGCTTGCACTTCTGGGTCTCTTGCATCTATTTAAATGTACCTTACTGAGTATAAATTATTACATGATCCTGTATAGATTTAATCTTCAATTTTGTTTTACCCAATGTGCAGCATTACAGAAAAAAAGCCTTTAGGCTTTTAAACAATAACATTCTCATCGCCGATTAGGAAACATAAGTACAAAGGTGTGAGTTTTTGAAATGATCGAAAGTAGATTTATCTGAAGCCTTCCCTACATTGAAGTTTGCAAGGGATGTTTTAGCAGTTTGTACAATGATTAAGGTTTAAAAAGAACATTTGATTCCTCACTGGGAAAAAATAAATTTTTTTGGATAATTAAAAGCCAATATTGGGCTTAACACAACAATTATATAAGGGACATTGGATGGTTATAAGCACATTCTTTTATAGACATTGCATTATCACCAATAATCATCAGTTCATGACTTCTGCTTTAAAAAACAGCCACATTTCCAGTTTGACACACAGATGTAATTTCCCATCCCGATAAGTGTTTACAAAAATATTGCTGGTTGACAAACTTCAACCACCGAAACCTGAAACAATTATCCAATGATGATTGTGTCAGTTGGGGTGTTGGCCAGTATTTTCTTTGTAGAAGCTGCGATCATTAGAAGGGAAGATTATTGAATTTGGAGATTCTCCAAATGAGGAGCATTAACCTTTGAAGATGATACCACCCCTGCAAATATTACAAGAAGCTTAAAGGCTAATCAGGCCACAGAGCTTGCAATCTCACACTATTTGTACAATTTTAATCATTCATAGCGCACACCAAGACTTATATCAGATTTATATATATATTTGGGTTGTGTTTGCAATTGATATGAAACTTCTTTGTGCTGTTTTGAATTGTATATGGGCAATTATACACACAAATCGCCCTCCATTACCTAAGATACTAGATCCTCACCCCTGGGTTCTTTCTAGATATGGCATACTTCTGTAGATATAGCTCCTACTTCTGTTTGCACCCACCCACCTCTCAGTCCAAGGAATGTTCTCATATTAGCCAATGGGAAGATGTGCTCCTTGCAGAGTGTGTCCTTCCATTGGACAAATACCGGAACTATTGAGAGGGGATCCAGACCAGCATGCAAGCTAGTCTTTCACAGCCTAGTATGTCACATCTAGATGGATCTATAATAAAAAAATAAACACACTTACTGCGGGGAACTCACCACCATACATCCAACATCGTCCATGCTGACTCGCGTATCCCAACACCTACGAACCCAGACCAGCCGGGGCAAATATACACGTGAAGAAAAGTATAGGTGGGGGAACTGATCCCGACAAATACAGAGTGAATCAAGTAAAACTTGCATTATTGTAGCATTAACCATTAGCGTGGCAAGAGCATCTAATGAAATGTAAAATCATTTTTATTGTAAACCGTTACAATAGCATGCTCCCTACCCCTTCCCCCCTCCTCTAAGCATGCTACTGTAATGTTTGTGTTTTCTATTTTTCATTATATATATTATTGATATGTGTCCAGCATTTGTGATTTGTAACTGTTATAGGGTTACACGATTTTAAATATATGTAGCCAATTGGATTAATCCCACCATAATTCCCCTTTAATATGGTTTTAGGGAAATATAGGGAATATGGTGCATGCTTTGTAAACTGACCAAACTTTGTCAGTTTTGATTACAGAAAAAATTGAAGAGATGGGGAAGTAGAGCCCACAAAAGTGCTGTAATAAAATTGATGCTTTACTTTATTTTATAGACATTTGGAGTAATAGCATAGCAGTAGATGTAGTATACTTGGATTTTGCAAGGGCTTTTGATACAGTCTCCCATAGGTACTAATATATAAGCTACGTCTGTTAGTCTGGGGAGTCACATTTGTACATGGATAGAAAATGGTTAATGAATAGGATGCAGAGAGTAGTTGTAAATGGGGCTTCATCATTATGGACTAAAGTGCTAGTGGGGTGCCACAGGGTTCTGTGTTGGGGCTGCTTCTATTTATCTGTCAATTAATGGTTTGGAGATGGTATTGTCAGCAAGTTTTGTTTTGCTGATGACACAAAACTTTGCCAACCATTAAAGCTTCAGATGATGTGCAATCGTTGCAGGGGGATCTAGATAGATCGTCACATTGGGCTGCTAAATTCCATGTTGATAATGTAAGGTGATGCATTGTTGGACTTAGAAATCCTTGTGCTGCTTATACTATAAATGGCTCTGTGTTAAGTGAATCTCTGTTGGAAAGGAATCTTGGAGTTTTGGTGGATAACAAACTTAATAGCAGATCTTGTATCCTGCTTAACACTGAAACACCCCCGATGATAATTCTGGGAGAATGGAAGAGAGCTACTTCTTTCTATGAATAAACTGGCTTCTCAAGCCATCAGCCTCACCACACACAATAATGCCTCACTTTGGACATCATATTCCACTCAGAACTTTTAATATCCAGTAGTCTGGTCAGACCACCACACCACATCCACTTCTCCTACAGCACCAGCTTTAAAACACCAGGTGAAAAACAAAATATTGTTTCCTTAAAGGTTTATCACCCCAACACCTCCAGAACAACCTCAATCTTGATGATCTGACTGCTCACAAACCTAGGCCTCAAATGCATGGTCCAACTAATAAACCACTATGTCTCAGCTGCTTTTACTCCATAGCCCCCTTACGCATTAAACATTCCCATTACAACCTCGCTGGTTTGACAACTCATATAGGAGATAAATTAAGAGCAGTGCAGATGCCTGAAGACAAACTTTCACTGATTGCACACTGAAAAAATATCAAACACTGGTAATAAGAAAAAGTCTGTATTCCTGTCTCAGGAGATCCACAGACCTGCCAGCTTTTCCACGCGGTTGACAATTCTGCAACCCATCACCGAAATCCAGCATCAGACCTTCACAGGACTAGAGATGTCCGAACTTCGAAAAATCCGGTCCGCGCAGAGATCCGCGGATTTTCGAAAAAATCCGAAAATCTTCGAAAATCCGCGAGCGGACCCGTTAAAACGTATTAAAATGAAAGTTCGGCAAAATCCGCATTAAAAGTGGTCTAAATAGCCTTGGTACGTACACTTAACCACTCAGGGACCTGGGTTGCATCCTTAGAAGCACGTATAAATGCCAACAATACCTAAAAAGTACAGTCCGCTAGCGTGACTTTAAAAAAAAACAGTATTTTTCGAAAATACGAGGTTCCCGTAAAAATGAGGATTTCCGTAAAAAAACGAGGCTGTTCCGTAACTATGTAGCGCCATTGGCTAATTTGGATCATGTGCTTTCTCCGTCTTGAATTTACACGAATTCTCTGTTTTACGAGTATTCTCGTAATTACGAGAATATTCGTAATTACGTGAATCCTCGTAATTACAGTGAATCCCCGTAATTACAGGATCTTCGGTTTTTTCCGTATCCCGAAAGTATCGTAGATCCTCGTAATTACAGAGAAACATTTCGTAAAAAAAAATCCGCAGTTCGGAAGTTCGGAAGTCCAGAAAGTCCGATAAATCCGCCGTTCGGGCGGACGGGAAAATCCGCGGCGGATCCGGGTTGCGGTCCGCGAACCGGCCATCTACTACACGCCTATGTGAGAAATTTGCTCACTTCTTCTCAATATTCTCCTCCATAAGATCAGCCATCCAACCCATAATGCTGGAACCAAAAAGCAGAAACATATAATGGATGCACAACAGCCTACTAGCATGGTTTGATTTCAAGACTATTACTGAAGACGCATCTCAGACATCTCTTAAACATTTGCAGACCACCTGTGACCTGGCCCCACTGAGTTCAGTTAAAATGCCCTGAGCTATTTAGACCATCATTCCACAAAATAGTAAACTGTTCCCTACAAGAGGAAGGTTTCCCACAGTCTGAAAGAGGCAATCGTCAAGCCACTACTCCTAACCATCTCTAAGCTAGGTACACACAGTCCAGATTTCTGAAAGATGACAGACAGGATCTGCAAGATCCTGTCTGCCATCTTTCAAAGATCTGGATACACACAGTCCCAGCGTTCTCCCTATGAACTTCTATGATACTCCCTATAGGGAGTCTAGGCGCGGCCGATGGAAATTTTCGGCCTTTCCCAACAAGCGTTCGGCCGACCCGATTGTTTCATCAGCCGCGCGCTCGTTCGGAAGAAACAAACGTACACAAATATCGATAAAGCCCCGATACCGTCCGATCGGAGCGTATCTCTGGTTTTATCGTTACTGTGTGTACCAACGCTTAAGACCCAGATGCTCTAAACAAATACAGACTTGTCTCCAACCTACCTCTTCTGGGAAGGTTATTAAAAAGGCTGTCTATCTCCAACTTGAAGCCAGGCTCTCAGAAAACAGGCATCCTTGAACAAAGACCAATGTTCCATCCTAATTTTTATTTGACCTCTCAGCAGCTTTTGACAATGATCATCAAATTTTCTCAACAGGATACAAGAGTTCTGTGGCATAGATGGGTTAGTTCTCCAGTGGTTTATCTCTTCCTGGCTGGCAAACACAAAGGGTATCCTTGGGGCCCTCTCTCCAATCCTGTACCTCTGAAATAGGAGTACCCTAGGGTGCAATACTACACCTCTGCTGTTCCCCATATACATGTTGCCACTGGGAAAAATCGTACAAAAACATGGCCTGACATATCATTGCTATGCCGATGACACCCACTGTATTTATCATTCAAACCTGGGGTCACACCCTAACCCACAAATAAATAAATGCTTAGAACTTCAGGAATAATGAATGATAACTGGCTAAAACTAAATGCTGACAAAACTGAAGTATTAGTAATTGGGGGTCGCGCTCAAGCAAGCAGCTCCAGACTCAGCCAGACCATTAAGAATAGGAAGCTCAGACCTGAACAACTCAGACTTTGTGCGCAGCCTGGGTGTACTGACTGCTGGGGAACTAAGCTTCAGGAACCAAATCTCAGTGTTGTGAAAAATTCCTTCTTTCACCTAAGGAACAAAATATAAAGCCCCTCATTCCTCCAGCAGATCTTCCAAACCTGTCCATGCATTCATCACATCTCGGGTGGACTACTGCAATGTTCTCTATACTGGCCTTCCAAAAAAAAGGCCTGCACTGCCTGCAACTAGTACAGAATGCAGCTGTGAGACTATTAACAAGCCACCCCACCATTGCCACATAAACACCAACCCTTCGCTCACTCCACTGGCTACCGATAAATGGTGAATTCTGTCTAGATCTATATCTATAACAGCTTATAGATATTTAAATCCTTGCACATCTGGGCCCTGGATACCTGAAGGACTTGCTGCAATGCATCACACACCCCAATCTTAGATCAAAAGAATCCAATAACTTGGTCATCCCCAGTGTCCACCTCAAAACGTTTGGAGACAGAGGCTTCTGTCATGCTGCCCTACAACTTGGAACTCCCTACCACACCCAATCAGGACATCCCCATCCCTGGAAACATTAAATTTCAACTTTCGAAAGTCCGAAAACAGACCCATTAAGTCAATGGGGGGTAATAGTTCGGAAAGTTCTAATGAACTTTCCGAAATATGGCAGGGTAAACTTTCCTTACAGGCCTCTGGGACCTGGGAAATGGTCTGTGCGAACACTCCGTTTTTAATTAAGTGGTCAGGGGTTGATAGTAAAGTCATTATTGTAATTTTATTTTTTTTACATTTTAGCTTTTCTCAGTGGAGGTTCAAATGCTATTGGAGGTGCAGGTGCATTCATAAGTGGAGGAGGTGGAGGATATGGAGGAATGCACGGAGGAGGAATGCACGGAGGAGCCGTTTTGGTGCTGGATTTGGCACGGCAGGAGGAAGCTACAGCTCTACTCATCATTCTGGAGGCAAAACCTCAGTGGCAGTGGCATCAACACATCTACAATGAAGAAAACCACTACTGGTTACTAAAAATTAAAGCTGCATTACCCAATCAAAACCACTCTACATTCTGTCCATCTAAGGAGCTTTAGTAGAGTGTAATTGTACTACCTTGGTTTTTATTGGCAGGTAAACAAGATAACATCTTTTAAGAGTTATTGTGCATTTAAAAAGCAGTGAATATGTATTAATATTAATGCATAACAATATGTACCCTTTTAATATGTTTACTTAAGAGGTATTTTCATGACTATTGACTGCAGCTGGTCTTGTAAATTCCTGTTTGTCTTTTTTCTAAAAGGAGGGAACCTTGTTTGCTTGTATATAAAACCTTGTTAAAACATTGCTTCTTTATTCTAAATCTTGACTTTTCTGTGTATCTTCAATAAACTGCAAATTAATAAAAAAAAAAAACACTGGTGCTTTTCCCAATTCACAACTGCTAAAAATATAAAAACGATCTGAATATTGCTCACCCATACACATACCTTCTATGGCTCACTAAGCTATAATCATAAGTAAATAAATTAATTCAATCACTTATAGGGGCGTTCAATAGAATTTCAAACTACACCAGGCAGTAATTCCCCTTGAATACATAAGGCTTTAGAAATTGAATGGAAGTAACTCAGCTACGTAGCTGAGGTATTTTTTTATAAAATTCCCAACTCCAATGCTGCTCCCTAGCTTCCTCTACAAAAAACCCCAAGCAAGAAACTACTAAGGTTTTTTTAACTGCCTCATATGCAAAGATTTTAGAAACAGAACTTTACTGTCGGTCCGTCCTCCTGTTACTGCTGAAAAAGCTATTGCAAACATACTGAGACCATCCATGTCCAATATCGCAATTCTTAACACGTGCAGTGTCAGTAAGGTGTCATGTAATGGCTTATCAGTAGTAACTGTAAGGAGTGCAACTAGAGTCCTGTTTCTAAAATCACAACATGTGCACGTACAGTAAGTGTTACACACTGTAAGTATTAAAAGACTAACGTGCTACTAACAATTTTAACACGGAGTTCCCTGCCATGATATACAACCCTGTGGCCGTGTGCTTTATATAGATATGGAACTACCCAGTGGTGTAATATTCTTATAATACTAAGGCTAGGCGTTTTCAATGGGGAGGTGCAGTGGCGAGAATCTGTATCACAATCACTTAGTGATGTCACTGAGTGACTTCCTGTATTCCACTGCTCCTCCCACTGTCTCCCCCTCCTGTATTATTCATTATATAGGAATCCCTGTTTATTGTTGACAGACGATGTTCTGTCCTTCTTTCTCTTTTCAATAAGAACAGTAATTAACTATTTATACACTAAACAGGGATTCCTATAAAAATGACTAATACAGGAAGGGGGAGAGACAGTGGTAGTGGGCAGTTTTTTTGGGGGGGGGCTGGCCATATGTATTATAAGGAATAATACGCTACCTACAGTGTAATAAATGGATTTACTTCACCTCGGAGTTCCATTACCTGATAAAAGCACTCGGCCTGCGGCCTCGCTGCTTCTATATGGTCATGGAACTCCTCGGTGGCGTATATCCTTATATTACACTGTAGGTAGCGTATTATCCCTTATATATTACACTGAAAGTAGCAAATTATCCCCAATATACATGTCACCTTTCCTTAAATGCATTTTTCTACCTGTATGTCTAGCCACTAAGGACTGTATTTATAAGGCTAAATATATTTTTTTAAAAAGTTCGGTGCCGGGCAGTATATAGAATTATAAACTATGTTAAAGGAGCAGTATTGCAATTTAGTGATGTCTGTCTCTGCATAAATGAAATAGATAGGCTTTCAGAAATTGTTCAAAAAAGCCATAATTTGGTATTCATTCTCTTCTTTCCTTTTCTGGTAATGTCCAGAAAAAGGGTAAAGCCGTCAGCATCCACTACACACATACTATTGTCAGACAGAGTGTCAGACAGAGTGGATGTTCAATGGTCATTGTTAGCTGGTTAGCAGGGTACAATAATATGTGTATATGTGTGCAGCAAATTTTGCTGCTTTGTAATTGGATTAGGGGCAATTGCATTTTGTCTGTATAAGTTCAGACAGCATTGTAATGAGGCTGTGGGTAAAAGTTACAGAAAACTTGGCATGTTAGAAAAAGATTTTCAAGAGCATATGGCTCCTTGTAGATACTGAAAATGCTGCCTAAAGACATTTTAAAGATGGAGAAAAGTCATAAAACGTCCAATTGCCCACAGAAATTCTAAACTGAAACGGGGAAATTTCCAAGAACCACCAGTGGAACGAACCCCAGTAGGTTCATACATCTTTATTTAGTTTCACTCCAGAATTCACCTGTTGCCTTCAGACCTTTCCTGCTGCAAGTTTTTTTTTAACCAGTACAACCAAGTTAACTGCTATGTATTTAGCTTATTTGTAGTCTGTCCCTATGCTGTATTTACCTGTCCTCATCACATTCCGGGTTCAACAAATGCAAACCATAATTACACATTCCATTAATCTATTCTGGTAATAGAGAGCAGGGTAAAGGCCAATTACACTTAACATAACCTTCCCTCAACGTCCTCAACCTCATTCCAGGGACCTAACAATGGGAAGTCTTCGAGAGGGGCAGGGCCTGACTGTGAGAAGAAGCACTACTTTATGCCTTCTGTAAGAGGCATCAGGGCAAAACCTAGTGATGAGGCCCAAGCAGTTTAGGTCCTCACCCTGGGTACTTTAAGAGGGAGAGAGAAGGGGTTATAAGCTGGTTTGATGTATAATTGCCCTTTAAGGTCAAGTTATTCAATATGTGATGAGGATCAGAACTATCGTTTTTTAATTTCAAAAATACTAAAATTAAATGCCTTATGATTGATCCCATCACTTTGCTGCCCCATAAGTGTTAGGTATGTATTACAGAGGCAAATACCTAACCTTAATGTTATTGAGTTGTTTTAATTTTATTGAATTGTTTATTGCAAACAATTTAGACATATTAACTGCATGTAAATAAAACGTAACCTTTGTTTAACCATATTAACATTAACATTGAATTCTTAAAAATGAATAATGTACAGTTCGAGATATACAGTAACACAATGAAACACAGCAGCAAATAATTGACAAAAATCTCTTTTTATCTATTTCTTGTAAGTAGGATTATTTTATGCAAACTTCACAGAAAACTTTTTAGGAAGAAAATTCCATCATTTCTAGAGATGTCCGAAACTCACTAGTTTCTTTCCGTTTTCGGACCCCGGATCTCGGGAGAATCCCGAAGATCCGAAACCGGAAAGAAATTTTGATAATTTTTGAAAGTAAGGGGCTATTTTCTACTCGTAAATGGTCTGATCGTATTTTCAATAATTTTCGAACTTTCAAGGCGAAAATTATCGAAAATAGCCCCTTACTTACTCAAAAATTAGTGAAAATGTCTTCCGAGGTCCCGAAATACAGAGGATCCATCCAGATTCGGATGGGTATTTCGGAACCAAGGGGTTCTGTGGCAGATCCGGGTTCGAGTTGAACCCGGATCCCATCTCAAATCACTACCTACAATTAAACGTAAATTCAAATCTCTGAACAACATTGTCCCAATACCCAGAGCACATTCACAGCTAAGAGTCGCCGTACATGCACATACTCGGTAGTGCTTAACATATCAAAAGAAGGAAGTTGTAGCTAATCACATAACAGTATAGGGATCCTCCTCTCCCTGACACAGAACGGGGATTTCAGTTTTTTTTGTTTTCAAACACATTCAATGCTCCTGTTTTAACAATATATAATGATATAATCCTTTACTTTTTCATACAAAAAAGAAAAGTAGTCTTTACAGTTTATTTCATAGCTAGAAGTGATGGACCTACTACTAATAGTATCGTAGGATATTTTAACATGTAACCTACTACCTGCAATTAGTATCTGTAGGATATTTAACATGTAACCTACTACCTATAATTGTATCCGTAGAATATTGTAACATGTAACCTACTAACTATAATTAGTATCCGTAGGATATTGTAACATGTAACCTACTACCTTAATTAGTATCTGTCGGACATTGTAACATGTAAGCTACTACCTATAATTAGTATCCGTAGAAAATTGTAACATGTAACCACTAACTTTAAGATATCCGTAGGATATTGTAACATGTAACCTACTACCTATAATTAGTATCCGTAGAATATTGTAACATGTAACCTACTAACTATAATTAGTATCCGTAGGATATTGTAACATGTAACCTACTACCTATAATTAGTATCTGTAGGACATTGTAACATGTAACCTACTACCTATAATTAGAGAGTCAAATAATTCGAAAATTTCTAATGAAATGCAATTAAAATATCAATGGTAACTTAATGTAAATGGCTGTGGGACCTGGGAAATGGTCTGGGGAACATGTTCGAACATCCAGGATCGGCGCCTAGATACCATGGACATTTTACTCGTGGATTCGATGCCCGCGTATAGGTTTAATGGACACTTTACTTGCGGATTTCATGCTCGCATTCGCACCTAGATACCAGGCGAGTTCTAGTCCATCTCTACCTATAATTAGTATCTTTAGGATATTGTAACGTGTAACCTACTTACTATAATTAGTATCTGTAGGATAGTGTAACATGTAACCTACTACCTATAATAAGTATCTGTAGGATACTGTCTCATGAACCTACTAACTAAATTAGTATCCGTAGAATATTGAACATGTAACCTACTACCTATAATAAGTATCTGTAGGACATTGTAACATGTAACCACTACCTATAATTAGTATCTGAGTATTTTAACATGTAAGCTGCTAATTATAATTAGTATCCGTAGAATATTGTAACATGTAACCTACTACCTATAATTAGTATCTGTAGGACATTGAACATGTAACCACTACCTATAATTAGTATCTGAAGGATATTGTAACATGAACCTACTTACTATAATTAGTATCTGTAGGATAGTGTAACATGTAACCTACTACCTATAATAAGTATCTGTAGGATACTGTAACATGTAACCTACTAACTATAATTAGTATCTGTAGGATATTGTAACATGTAACCTACTACCTATAATGTTATCTGTAGGACAGTAACATGTAAGTTATGTAACCTACTACCTATAATTAGTATCGGTAGGATATTTTAACATGTAAGCTACTAATTATAATTAGTATCGTAGAATATTGTAACATGTAACCTACTACCTATAATTAGTATCTGTAGGACATTGTAACATGTAACATCTACCTATAATTAGTATCTGAAGGATATTGTAACATGTAACCTACTTACTATAATTAGTATCTGTAGGATATTGTAACATGTAACCTATTTACTATAATTAGTATGTAGGATATTGTAACATGTAACCTACTAACTATAATTAGTATCTTAGGATATTGTAACATGTAACCTAACCTATAATTAGTATCTGTAGGATATTGTAACATGTAACCTACTACCTATAATTAGTATCTGAAGGATATTGTAACATGTAACCTACTTACTATAATTAGTATCTGTAGGATATTGTAAACATGTAACCTATTTACTATAATTAGTATCTGTAGGATAGTAACATGTAACCTACTAACTATAATTAGTACTGTAGGATATTGTAACATGTAACCTACTACCTATAATTATCTGTAGGATATTGTAACATGTAACCTACTAACTATAATAGTATCCATAGGATATTGTAACATGTAACCTACTACCTATAATTAGTATCTGTAGGATATTGTAACATGTAACCTACTTATAATTAGTATCTGCAGGATATTGTAACATGTAACCTACTACCTATAATTAGTATCTGTAGGATATTGTAACATGTAACCTACTAAATATAATTAGATCTGTAGGATATTGTTACATGTAACCTACTAACTGTAATTAGCATCTGTAGAATATTGTAACATGTAACCTACTACTATAATTAGTATGTAGGATTTGTAACATGTAACCTGATAACTATAATTAGTATCAGTAGAATATTGTAACATGTAACCTACTAATTATAATTAGCATCTGTAGAACATTGTAACATGTAACCTACTAACTATAATTAATATCTGTAGGATATTGTAACATGTATCTCTAACTATAATTAGCATCTGTAGAATATTGTAACATAAAGCCTACTAACTATAATTAGTATCTGTAGGATATTGTAACATGTAACTTACTAGCTATAATTAGTATCTGTAGGATATTGTAACATGTAACTTACTAACTATAATTAGCATCTGAGGATATTGTAACATGTAACCTACTACCTATAAAGCATCTGTAGGATATTGTAACATGTAGCCTACTACCTATAATTAGCATCTGTAGGGTATTGTAACATGAAACCTACTACCTATAATTCGCATCTGTAGGATATTGTAACATGTAGCCTACTACCTATAATTAGCATCTGTAGGATATTGTAACATATAACCTACTACCATAATTAGCATCTGTAGGTATTGTAACATATAGCTACTAACTATAATTAGTATCTGTAGAATATTGTAACATGTAACTTACTAACTATAATTAGCATCTGTAGGATATTGTAACATGTAACCTACTAATTATAATTAGCATCTGTAGAACATTGTAACATGTAACCTACTAACTATAATTAATATCTGTGGATATTGTAACATGAATCTACAACTTAATTAGCATCTGTAGAATATTGTAACATATAGCCTACTACCTATAATTAGCATCTGTAGGATATTGTAACATGTAACCTACTAACTGTAATTAGCATTGTAGAATATTGTAACATGTAACCTACTAACTATAATTAGTATCTGTAGGATATTGAAACATGTAATCTACTAACTATAATTAGCATCTGTAGAATATTGTAACATATAGCCTACTACCTATAATTAGCATCTGTAGGATATTGTAACATGTAACCTACTAACTGTAATTAGCATCTGTAGAATATTGTAACATGTAACCTACTAACTATATTATATCTGTAGATATTGTAACATGTAACCTACAATTATAATTAGCATCTGTAGAACATTGTAACATGTAACCTACTAACTATAATTATATCTGTAGGATATTGTAACATGTATACTAACTATAATTAGCATCTGTAGAATATTTTAACATATAGCCTACTAACCAAATAAGAATCTGTAGGATATTGTAACATGTAACTACTAACTATAATTAGTATCTGTAGGATATTGTAACATGTAACTTACTAACTATAATTAGCATCTGTAGGATATTGTAACATGAAACCACTACTACCTATAATTAGCATCTGTAGGATATTGTAACATGTAGCCTACTACTATAATTAGCATCTGTAGGATATTGTAACATATAACTACACCTATAATTAGCATCTGTAGGATTTGTAACATGTAACTTACTAACTATATAGCATCTGTAGAGTATTGTAACATGTAACCTACTACCTATAATTAGTATCTGTAGGATATTGTAACATGAAACCTACTACCTATAATTAGCATCTGTAGGATATTGTAAAAAGTTGCCTACTACCTATAATTAGCATCTGTAGGATATTGTAACATATAAACTATACCTATAATGCATCTGTAGGATATTGTAACATATAGCTACTAACGATAATTGGTATCTGTAGAATTGTAACATGTAACTACTAACTATAATTAGCATCTGTAGGATATTGTAACATGTAACCTACTACCTATAATTAGTATCTGTAGGATATTGTGACATGTAACTACTAAACTATAATTAGTACCATAGGATATTGTAACATGTAACCTACTACCTATAATTAGCATCTGTAGAATTTTAACATATAGCCTACTAAACAAAAATAAGTATCTGTAGGATATTGTAACAGTAACCTACTACCTATAATTAGCATTGTAGGATATTGTAACATGTAGCCTGCTACCTATAATTAGATCTGTAGGATAGTAATATGTAACCTACTACCTATAATTAGCATCTGTAGGATATTGCGACATGTAGCCTACTACCTATAATTAGCATCTATAGGATATTGTAACATGTAGCCTACTACCTATAATTAGTATATTTAGGTAATTGTATCATGTAGCCTACTACCGTACCTATAATTAGATCTCTAGATCTTAGGATATTATAACATGTAGCCTACTACCTATAATTAGTATCTCTAGGATATAGTAACATGTAGCTACTACCTAATTAGCATGTGTAGGCTATTGTAACATGTAGCCTAATACCTATAATTAGTATCATAGGATATAGTAACATGTAGCCTACTACCATAATTAGCATCTGTAGGAAATTGTAACATGTAGCCTACACTATAATTAGTATCTGTAGGATATGTAACATGTAGCCTACTACCTATAATTAGCATCTGTAGTAATTGTAACATGTAGCCTACTACCTATAATTAGTATCTGCAGGATATTGTAACAGTAGCCTATACCTATAATTGCATCTGTAGCATATTGTAACATGTAGCCTACTACCTATAATTAGCATCTGTAGGATATTGTAAAGTAGCTTACTACCTAGCATATAATTAGTATCTGTAGGATATAGTAACATGTAGCCTGCTACCTATAATTAGCATCTGTAGGATATGTAACATGTAGCCTACTACCTATAATTAGCATTGTCGGAAATATAACATGTAGCCTACTACTATAATTAGTATCTGTGTTATAGTAACATGTAACATACTACCTATAATTAGCATCTGTGGTAGGTATTGTAACATGTAGCCTAACTACATTAATTAGTATCTGTAGGATATTGGAACATGTAGCCTACTACCTATATTAGCATCTGTGGATATTGTAACATGTAGCCTACTACCTATAATTAGTATCTGTAGGATATTGTAACATGTAGCCTACTACCTATAATTAGTATCTATAGGATATAGTAACATATAGCCTACTACCTATAATTAGTATCTATAGGATATAGTAACATATAGCCTACTACCTATAATTAGTATCTGTAGGATATTGTAACATGTAGCCTACTACCATAATTAGAACTGTAGGATATTGTAACATGTAACTTAATACTATAATTAGCATCTGTAGGATTTGTAACATGAACCTACTACCTATAATTAGCATCTGTAGGAATTTGTAACTTAGCCTAATACCTATAATTAGCATCTGTAGGATATTGTAAAATATAACCTACTACCTATAATTAGCCTGTAGGATATTGTACAATATAACCTACTAACTATAATTAGTATCTGTAGAATATTGTAACACGTAACTACACTATAATTAGCATCTGAGGATATTGTAACATGTAACCACTACTATATTGCATCTGTAGGATATTGTAACATGTAGCCATACCTATAATTAGATCGTAGATATTGTAACAGTAACCTACTACCTATAATTAGCATCTGTAGGATATTGTAACATGTAACTTATCACTATAATTAGTATCTGTAGAATATTGTTACTGTACTTACAAACTAAAATTAGCATCCGTAGGATATTGTAACATGTAATCTAATAACTATATTAGCATCTCTAGATATTGTAACATCTAACCTACTTACTATAATTAGTATCTGTAGGATATTGTAACATGTACCTACAACTATAATTAGCATCTGTAGAATATTGGAACATGTAAACTACTAACTATAATTAGCATCTGTAGAATATTGTAAAATAAACCTACTAACTAAAATTAGTATCTGTAGGATATTGTAACATTTAATCTACTAACTATAATTACCATCTGTAGAATATTGTAACATAAGCATACTAACTATAATTAGTATCTGTAGGATATTGTAAACATGTAACTTACTAACTTATAATAGCATCTGTAGGATATTGTAACATGTAACCTACTACCCTAATTAGCATCTGTAGGATACTGTAACATGTAGCCTACTACCTATAATTAGCATCTGTAGGATAGTAACATGTAACCTACTACCTATAATTAGCATCTGTAGGATATTGTGACATGTAGCCTACTACCTATAATTAGCATCTGTAGGATATTGTAACATGTAGCCTACTACCTATAATTAGTATATTTAGGATATTGTAACATGTAGCCTACTACCGTACCTATAATTAGCATCTCTAGATCTCTAGGATATTATAACATGTAGCCTACTACCTATAATTAGTATCTATAGGATATAGTAACATGTAGCCTACTACCTATAATTAGCATCTGTAGGAAATTGTAACATGTAGCCTACTTTCACAATTAGTATCTGTAGGATATAGTAAAATGTAGCCTACTACCTATAATTAGCTAGGATATTGTAACATGTAGCCTACTACCTATAATTAGTATCTGTAGGATATTGTAACATATAGCCTACTACCTATAATTAGTATCTGTAGGATATTGTAACATGTAGCCTACTACCTATAATTAGCATCTGTAGGATATTGTAACATGTAGCCTACTACCTATAATTAGTATCTATAGGATATAGTAACATGTAGCCTACTACCTATAATTAGTATCTGTAGGATATTGTAACATGTAGCCTACTACCTATAATTAGCATCTGTAGGATATTGTAACATGTAGCCTACTACCTATAATTAGTATCTATAGGATATTGTAACATGTAACTACAATATAATTAGTATCTGTAGGATATTGTAACATGTAACCTGATAACTATAAATAGTATCCGTAGAATATTGTAACATGTAACCTACTAATATAATTAGCATCTGTAGGATATTGTAACATGTATGTATCTACTAACTATAATTAGCATCTGTGAATATTGTAACAAATAGCCTACTAACTATAAAAGTATCTCGTAGGATATTGTAACATGTAACTTACTAACTATTATTAGTATCTGTAGGATATTGTAACATGTAACTTACTAACTATAATTAGCATCTGTAGGATATTGTACATGTAGCCTACTACCTATAATTAGCATCTGTAGGAATTGTAACATGTAGCCTACTACCTATAATTAGTATCTGTAGGATATAGTAACATGTAGCCTACTACCTATAATTAGTATCTGTAGGATATTGTAACATGTAGCCTACTACCTATAATTAGCATCTGTTAGGATATTGTCCTACAGATACTAATTATAGTTAGTAGGTTACATGTTACAATATTCTACAGATGCTAATTACAGTTAGTAGGTTACATGTTACAATATCCTACAGATGCTAATTATAGGTAGTAGGCTATATGTTACAATATTCTACAGATGCTAATTATAGTTAGTAGATTACATGTTACAATATCCTACAGATATTAATTATAGTTAGTAGGTTACATGTTACAATGTTCTACAGATGCTAATTATAATTAGTAGGTTACATGTTACAATATCCTACAGATGCTAATTATAGTTAGTAAGTTACATGTTACAATATTCTACAGATACTAATTATAGTTAGTAGGCTATATGTTACAATATCCTACAGATGCTAATTATAGGTAGTAGGTTATATGTTACAATATCCTACAGATGCTAATTATAGGTAGTAGGCTACATGTTACAATATCCTACAGATGCGAATTATAGGTAGTAGGTTTCATGTTACAATACCCTACAGATGCTAATTATAGGTAGTAGGCTACATGTTACAATATCCTACAGATGCTTATTATAGGTAGTAGGTTACATGTTACAATATCCTACAGATGCTAATTATAGTTAGTAAGTTACATGTTACAATATCCTACAGATACTAATTATAGCTAGTAAGTTACATGTTACAATATCCTACAGATACTAATTATAGTTAGTAGGCTTTATGTTACAATATTCTACAGATGCTAATTATAGTTAGTAGATTACATGTTACAATATCCTACAGATATTAATTATAGTTAGTAGGTTACATGTTACAATGTTCTACAGATGCTAATTATAATTAGTAGGTTACATGTTACAATATTCTACTGATACTAATTATAGTTATCAGGTTACATGTTACAATATCCTACAGATACTAATTATAGTTAGTAGGTTACATGTTACAATATTCTACAGATGCTAATTACAGTTAGTAGGTTACATGTAACAATATCCTACAGATACTAATTATATTTAGTAGGTTACATGTTACAATATCCTACAGATACTAATTATAGGTAGTAGGTTACATGTTACAATATCCTGCAGATACTAATTATAGTAAGTAGGTTACATGTTACAATATCCTACAGATACTAATTATAGGTAGTAGGTTACATGTTACAATATCCTATGGATACTAATTATAGTTAGTAGGTTACATGTTACAATATCCTACAGATACTAATTATAGGTAGTAGGTTACATGTTACAATATCCTACAGATATGTTACAATATCCTACAGATGCTAATTATAGGTAGTAGGTTATATGTTACAATATCCTACAGATGCTAATTATAGGTAGTAGGCAACATGTTACAATATCCTACAGATGCTAATTATAGGTAGTAGGTTTCATGTTACAATATCCTACAGATACTAATTATAGGTAGTAGGTTACATGTTACAATATCCTACAGATGCTAATTATAGTTAGTAAGTTACATGTTACAATATCCTACAGATTACTATAAATTAGTATCTGTAGTATATTGTAACACATGTAACCTATTTTACTATAATTAGTATCTGTAGGATTTGTAACATGTAACCTACTACTATAATTATTATCTGTAGGATATTGTAACATGTACCTACTACCTATAATTAGTATCTGTAGGATATTGTAACATGTAACCTACAACTATAATTAGTATCCATAGGATATTGTAACATGTAACCTACTACTATAATTAGTATCTGTAGGATATTGTAACATGTAACCTACTTACTATAATTAGTATCTGCAGGATATTGTAACATGTAACCTACTACCTATAATTAGTATCTGTAGGATATTGTAACATGTAACCTACTAAATATAATTAGTATCTGTAGGATATTGTTACATGTAACCTACTAACTGTAATAGCATCTGTAGAATTTGTACTGTAACCTACTACCTATAATTAGTATCTGTAGATATTGTAACATGTAACCTGATAACTAAATGTATCAGTAGAATTGTAACAGTAACCTACTAATTATAATTAGCATCGTGTAAATTGTAACATGTAACCTACTAACTATAATTAATATCTGTAGGATATTGTAACATGTAATCTACTAACTATAATTAGCATCTGATAGAATTGTAACATAAAGCCTACTAACTATATATTATTTCTGTAGGATATTGTAACATGAACTTACTACTATAATTAGTATCTGTAGGATATTGTAACATGTAACTTACTAACTATAATTAGCATCTGTAGGATATTGTAACATGTAACCTACTACCTATAATAAGCATCTGTAGGATATTGTAACAGTAGCCTACTACCTATAATTAGCATCTGTAGGGTATTGTAACATGAAACCTACTACCTATAATTCGCATCTGTAGGATATTGTACATGTAGCCTACTACTATAATTAGCATCTGTAGGATATTGTAACATATAACCTACTACCTATAATTAGCATCTGTAGGATATTGTAACATATAGCCTACTAACTATAATTAGTACTGTAGAATATTGTAAACTAACTTACAACTATAATTAGCATCTGTAGGTATTGTAACATGTAACCTACTAATTATAATTAGCATCTGTAGAACTTTGTAACATGTAACCTATAACTATAATTAATATCTGTAGGATATTGTAACATGTAATCTACTAACTATAATTAGCATCTGTAGAATTTGTAACATATAGCCTACTACCTATAATTAGCATCTGTAGGATATTGTAACATGTAACCTACTACTGTAATTGCATCTGTAGAATATTGTAACATGTAACCTACTAACTATAATTAGTATCTGTAGGATATTGTAACATGTAATCTACTAACTATAATTGCATCTGTAGAATATTGTAACATATAGCCTACTACCTATATTAGCATCTGTAGATATTGTAACATGTAACCTACACTGTAATTAGCATCTGTAGATATTGTAACATGTAACCCTAACTATAATTAGTATCTGTAGAATATTGTAACATGTAACCTACTTTATAATTAGCATCTGTAGAACTTGTAACATGTAACCTACTAACTTATTAATAGCTAGGATATTGTAACATGTAATCTACTAACTATAATTAGCATCGGTAGAAATTTAACAATAGCCTACTAACCAAAATAAGAATCTGTAGGATATTGTAACATGTAACTACTAACTATAATTATATCTGTAGGATATTGTAACATGTAACTACTAACTATAATTAGCATCTGTAGGATATTGTAACATGAACCTACTACCTCATAATTGGGTCACTCGATTGATTTTAAGAGATTATCAGGGCAGTGAACCAGCCCTAAATGGCTACACACAACCTATCAGTATGTCTGTATAGTCAGGGGGAAACTACTCAGAGAAAACCCACTCAAGCAGGTGAACAAACCAAATCTTTGTGTATGTAGATGTTGTTGGGTAGATTGAACCTGTGAGGTTCTAGACACATGGGTAGATATTTTAACCCCAATCAACCATCCGGTGGGACATTTTTTAGTTATCAATCTGTCTAAATGAGATATCAGGTCGGGTTGCCATCTAGTCCTTCTACAGACTTCTATAAATTGCTCAGGTTTTGTATAGTAAAGTCATTATTGTAATTTTATTTTTTTTACATTTAGCTTTCTCAGTGGAGGTCAAATGCTATTGGAGGTGCAGGTGCATTCATAAGTGGAGGAGGTGGAGATATGGAGGAATGCACGGAGGAGGATGCACGGAGGGCCGTTTTGGTGCTGGATTTGGCACGGCAGGAGGAAGCTACGCTCTACTCATCATTCTGGAGGCAAAACCTCAGTGGCAGTGGCATAACAACATCTCAATGAAGAAAACCACTACTGGTTACTATAAATTAAAGCTGGATTACCAATCAAAACCACTCTACATTCTGTCATCTAAGGAGCTTTAGTAGAGTGTAATTGTACTACCTGGTTTTTATTGGCAGGTAAACAAGATAACATCTTTTAAGAGTTATTGTGATTTAAAAAGCAGTGAATATGTATTAATATTAATGCATAACAATATGTACCCTTTTAAATATGTTTACTTAAGAGGATATTTTCATGACTATTGACTGCAGCTGGTCTTGTAAATTCCTGTTTGTCTTTTTTCTAAAAGGAGGGAACCTTGTTTGCTTGTATATAAAACCTTGTTAAAACATTGCTTCTTTATTCTAAATCTGACTTTTTGTGTATCTTCAATAAACTGCATTAATAAAAAAAAAAAAACACTGGTGCTTTTCCCAATTCACAACTGCTAAAAATATTAAAACGATCTGAATATTGCTCACCCATACACATACCTTCTATGGCTCACTAAGCTACATCATAAGTAAATAAATTAATTCAATCACTTATATGGGGCGTTCAATAGAATTTCAAACTACACCAGGCAGTAATTCCCCTTGAATACATAAGGCTTTAGAAATTGAATGGAAGTAACTCAGCTACGTAGCTGAGGTATTTTTTTATAAAATTCCAACTCCAATGTGCTCCCACTTCCTTACAAAAAACCCAAGCCAACTGAAACTACTAAGGTTTTTTTAACTGCCTCATATGCAAAGATTTTAGAAACAGAAATTTACTGTCGGTCCGTCCTCCTGTTACTGCTGAAAAATATTGCAAACATACTGAGACCATCCATGTCCAATATCGCAATTCTTAACACGTGCAGTGTCAGTAAGGTGTCATGTAATGGCTTATCAGTAGTAACTGTAAGGAGTGCAAACTAGAGTCCTGTTTCTAAAATACAACATGTGCACGTACAGTAAGTGTTACACACTGTAAGTATTAAAAGACATAACGTGCTACTAACAATTTTAACACGGAGTTCCCTGCCATGATATACAACCCTGTGGCCGTGTGCTTTAATAGATATGGAACTACCCAGTGGTGTAATATTCTTATAATACATAAGGCTAGGCGTTTTCAATGGGGAGGTGCAGTGGCGAGAATCTGTATCACAATCACTTAGTGATGTCACTGAGTGACTTCCTGTATTCCACTGCTCCTCCCACTGTCTCCCTCCCTGTATTATTCTTATAGGAATCCCTGTTTATTGTTGACAGACGATGTTCTGTCCTTCTTTCTCTTTTCAATAAGAACAGTAATTAACTATTTATACACTAAACAGGGATTCCTATAAAAATGACTATACAGGAAGGGGGAGAGACAGTGGTAGTGGGCAGTTTTTTTGGGGGGGGGCTGGCCATATGTATTATAAGGAAAATACGCTACCTACAGTGTAATAAATGGATTTACTTCACCTCGGAGTTCCATTACCTGTATAAAAGCACTCGGCCTGCGGCCTCGTGCTTCTATATGGTCATGGAACTCCTCGGTGGCGTAATATCCTTATATTACACTGTAGGTCGCTATTATCCCTTATATATTACACTGAAAGTAGCAAATTATCCCCAATATACATGTCACCTTTCCTTAAATGCATCTTTTCTACCTGTATGTCTAGCCACTAAGGACTGTATTTATAAGGCTAAATATATTTTTTTTAAAAAGTTCGGTGCCGGGCAGTATATAGAATTTTACAACTATGTTAAAGGAGCAGTATTGCAATTAGTGATGTCTGTCTCTGCATAAATGAAATAGATAGGCTTTCAGAATTGTTCAAAAAAGCCATAATTTGGTATTCATTTCTTCTTTCCTTTTCTGGTAATGTCCGAAAAAGGGTAAAGCCGTCAGCATCCACTACACACATACTATTGTCAGACAGAGTGTCAGACAGAGTGGGATGTTCAATGGTCATTTGTTAGCTGGTTCAGCAGGGTACAATAATATGTGTATATGTGTGCAGCAAATTTTGCTGCTTTGTAATTGGATTAGGGGCAATTGCATTTTGTCTGTATAAGTTCAGACAGCATTGTAATGAGGCTGTGGGTAAAAGTTACAGAAAACTTGGCATGTTAGAAAAAGATTTTCAAGAGCATATGGCTCCTTGTAGATACTGAAAATGCTGCCTAAAGACATTTTAAAGATGGAGAAAAGTCATAAAACGTCCAATTGCCCACAGAAATTCTAAACTGAAACTGGGGAAATTTCCAAGAACCATCCAGTGGAACAACCCCAGTAGGTTCATACATCTTTATTTAGTTTCACTCGAATTCACCTGTTGCCTTCAGACCTTTCCTGCTGCAATGTTTTCTTTTAACCAGTACAACCAAGTTAACTGCTATGTATTTAGCTTATTTGTAGTCTGTCCCTATGCTGTATTTACCTGTCCTCATCACATTCCAGGGTTCAACAAATGCAAACCATAATTTACACATTCCATTAATCTATTCTGGTAATAGAGAGAGCAGTGGTAAAGGCCAATTACACTTAACATAACCTTCCCTCAACGTCCTCAACCTCATTCCAGGGACCTAACAATGGGAAGTCTTCGAGAGGGGGCAGGGCCTGACTGTGAGAAGAAGCACTACTTTATGCCTTCTGTAAGAGGCATCAGGGCAAAACCTAGTGATGAGGCCCAAGCAGTTTAGGTCCTCACCCTGGGTACTTTTAAGAGGGAGAGAGAAGGGGTTATAAGCTGGTTTGATGTATAATTGCCCTTTAAGGTCAAGTATTCAATATGTGATGAGGATCAGAACTTCGTTTTTTAATTTCAAAAATACTAAAATTAAATGCCTTATGATTGATCCCATCACTTTGCTGCCCCTATAAGTGTTAGGTATGTATTACAGAGGCAAATACCTAACCTTAATGTTATTGAGTTGTTTTAATTTATTGAATTGTTTATGCAAACAATTTAGACATATTAACTGCATGTAAATAAAACGTAACCTTTGTTAACCATATTAACATTAACATTGAATTCTTAAAAATGAATAATGTACAGTTCGAGATATACAGTAACACAATGAAACACAGCAGCAAATAATTGACAAAAAATCTCTTTTTATCTATTTCTTGTAAGTAGGATTATTTTATGCAAACTTCACAGAAAACTTTTTAGGAGAAAAATTCCCATCATTTCTAGAGATGTCCGAAACTCACTAGTTTCTTTCCGTTTTCGGACCCCGGATCTCGGGAGAATCCCGAAGATCCGAAACCGGAAAGAAATTTTGATAATTTTTGAAAGTAAGGGGCTATTTTCTACTCGTAAATGGTCTCTGATCGTATTTTCAATAATTTTCGAACTTTCAAGGACGAAAATTATCGAAAATAGCCCCTTACTACTCAAAAATTAGTGAAAATGTCTTCCGAGGTCCCGAAATACAGGGATCCATCCAGATTCGGATGGGTATTTCGGAAAAGGGGTTGTGGCAGATCCGGGTTCGAGTTGAACCCGGATCCCATCTCAAATCACTACCTACAATTAAACGTAAATTCAAATCTCTGAACAACATTGTCCCAATACCCAGAGCACATTCACAGCTAAGAGTCGCCGTACATGCACATACTCGGTAGTGCTTAACATATCAAAAGAAGGAAGTTGTAGCTAATCACATAACAGTATAGGGATCCTCCTCTCCCTGACACAGAACGGGGATTTCAGTTTTTTTGTTTTCAAACACATTCAATGCTCTGTTTTAACAATATATAATGATATAATCCTTTACTTTTTCATACAAAAAAGAAAAGTAGTCTTTACAGTTTATTTCATAGCTAGAAGTGATGGACCTACTACCTACAATTAGTATCTGTAGAGATTTTTAACATGTAACCTACTACCTGCAATTAGTATCTGTGGATATTTTAACATGTAACCTACTACCTATAATTAGTATCCGTAGAATATTGTAACATGTAACCTACTAACTATAATTAGTATCCGTAGGATATTGTAACATGTAACCTACTACCTATAATTAGTATCTGTCGGACATTGTAACATGTAAGCTACTACCTAAATTAGTATCCGTAGAAATTGTAACATGTAACCTACTAACTTTAATTAGTATCCGTAGGATATTGTAACATGTAACCTACTACCTATAATTAGTATCCGTAGAATATTGTAACATGTAACCTACTAACTATAATTAGTATCCGTAGGATATTGTAACATGTAACCTACTACCTATAATTAGTATCTGTAGGACATTGAACATGTAACCTACTACCTATAATTAGAGAGTCAAATAATTCGAAAATTTCTAATGAAATGCAATTAAATATCAATGGTAACTTAATGTAAATGGCTGTGGGACCTGGGAAATGGTCTGGGAACATGTTCGAACATCCAGGATCGCGCCTAGATACCATGGACATTTTACTCGTGGATTCGATGCCCGGTATAGGTTTTAATGGACACTTTACTTGCGGATTTCATGCTCGCATTCGCACCTAGATACAGGCGAGTTCTAGTCCATCTCTACCTATAATTAGTATCTTTAGGATATTGTAACGTGTAACCTACTTACTAAATTAGTATCTGTAGGATAGTGTAACATGTAACCTACTACCTATAATAAGTATCTGTAGGATACTGTCTCATGTAACCTACTAACTATAATTAGTATCCGTAGAATATTGTAACATGTAACCTACTACCTATAATAAGTATCTGTAGGACATTGTAACATGTAACCTACTACCTATAATTAGTATCTGTGGATATTTTAACATGTAAGCTGCTAATTATAATTAGTATCCGTAGAATATTGTAACATGTAACCTACTACCTATAATTAGTATCTGTAGGACATTGTAACATGTAACCTACTACCTATAATTAGTACTGAAGGATATTGTAACATGTAACCTACTTACTATAATTAGTATCTGTAGGATAGTGTAACATGTAACCTACTACCTATAATAAGTATCTGTAGGATACTGTAACATGTAACCTACTAACTATATTAGTATCTGTAGGATATTGTAACATGTAACCTACTACCTATAATTAGATCTGTAGGACATTGTAACATGTAAACCGCCATGTTAAAATATCCTACCGATACTAATTATAGGTAGTAGGTTACATGTTACAATGTCCTACAGATACTAGGACATTGTAACTGAACCCTACTTACCTTAATTAGTATCGTTAGGATATTTTAACATAAAGCTACTATTATAATTAGTATCCGTAGAATAGTACATGTAAACCTACTACCTATATTAGTATCTGTAGGACATTGTAACATGTAACCTCTACCTATAATTAGTATCTGAAGGATATTGTA
This sequence comes from Hymenochirus boettgeri, assembly GCA_019447015.1. Taxonomy (NCBI): domain Eukaryota; kingdom Metazoa; phylum Chordata; class Amphibia; order Anura; family Pipidae; genus Hymenochirus; species Hymenochirus boettgeri. Next base: position 286,542,107 of record CM033470.1, on the reverse strand, counting down.
ACATGTAACCTACTTACTATAATTAGTATCTGTAGGATATGTAACCATGTAACCTATTTCACTATAATTAGTATCTGTAGGATATTGTAACATGTAACCTCTAACTATAATTAGTATCTTAGGATATTGTTAACATTAACCTACTACCTAAATTAGTATCGTAGGATATTGTAACATGTAACCTACTACCTATAATTAGTATCTGAAGGATATTGTAACATGTAACCTACTTACTATAATTAGTATCTGTAGGATATTGTAACATGTAACCTATTTACTATAATTAGTATCTGTAGGATATTGTAACATGTAACCTACTAACTATAATTAGTATCTGTAGGATATTGTAACATGTAACCTACTACCTATAATTAGTATCTGTAGGATATTGTAACATGTACTACTACTAACTATAATTAGTATCCATGGATATTGTAACATGTAACCTACTACCTATAATTAGTATCTGTAGGATATTGTAACATGTAACCTACTTACTATAATTAGTATCTGCAGGATTTGTAACATGTAACCTACTACTATAATTATATCTGTAGGATATTGTAACATGTAACCTACTAATATAATTAGTATCTGTAGATATTGTACATGTACCTACTAACTGTAATTAGCATCGTAGAATATTGTAACATGTAACCTACTAACTATATTAGTATCTGTAGGATATTGTAACATGTAACCTACTAACTATAATTATATCAGTAGAAGATTGTAACATTAACCTACTAATTATAATTAGCAGCTGGAAAATTGTAACATGTAACCTACTAACTATAATTATATCTGTAGGATATTGTAACATTCATACTCCAACTATAATTAGCATCTGTAGAATTTTAACATAAGCCTACTAACTATAATTAGTATCTGTAGGATATTGTAACTGTAACTTACTACATAATTATATCTGTAGGATATTGGTAACATGTAACTTACTACACTATAGTACATCTGTGAGATATTGTAACATGTAACACTAACCTATAATAGCATCTGTAGGATATTGTAACATGTAGCCTACTACCTATAATTAGCATCTGTAGGGTATTGTAACATGAACCTACTACCTATAAGTTCGCATCTGTAGGATAATTGTAACATGTAAGCCTACTACCTTAATTAGCATCTGTAGGATATTGTAACATATAACCTACTACCTATAATTAGCATCTGTAGGATATTTTAACGATAAGCCACTATATACTTATTAGTATCTGTAAATATGTAACATGTAACTACTACCTATAATTAGCATCTGTAGGATATTGTACATGTAACCTACTATTATAATTAGCATCTGTAGAACATTGTAACATTTAGACCTACTAACTATAATTAATATCTTGTAGATATGTACATTAATCTACTATACTATAATTAGATCTGTAGAATATTGTAACATATAGCCTACTACCTATTATAGCATCTGTAGGATATTACATGTAACTACTAATTAATTAGCATCTGTAGAATATTGTAACATGTAACCTACTAAACTATAATAATCTGTATTGTGAGTATTGTAATTGTAACATGTAATCTACTAACTATAATTAGCAATCTGTAGAATTTGTAACATATGCACACTACCTATAATTAGCATCTGTAAGGATATTGTAAATGTACCTACCTAACTGTAATTAGCATCTGTAGAATATTGTAAATTAACCTACTAACTTAAAGTATTGAGTCATGAATCGTTTGAAACAGTAACCTAGCTAACTGACAAATTAGCATCTGTGAAGACTATTGAACCATAAGTAACTCCTCCTAACATAGTTATATACTCAAGTAAGGAGAAATGTACTACAAATAATCTACGTAGGCCTATAAGTATAAGCATCTGGTAGAAGATGTTCAACAATGCCTAACTGATAGCCTAAAATATCTGTAGATATGTGTAACATGTAAAACTTACATAACATAGAATAGATCTAGATAGGAAAAAAAGAAGGATACATTGTAACATGTAACTCAACAAATTAGCCTCGTGTGGATATTGTAACATGAAACCTACTACCTATAATGAGCATCTGAAGGATATTGGTAACATGTAATGCCTACAACCTATACTTAACGTGCTGTTAGGTATTGTATGTTGTGTTGTAACCTACTACCTATAATTAGCATCTGTAGATATTGTTGAACATGTACGCTAGGTACATGACAACTCTTATAATTTAAGTATCCGTGAAATGTACAGGTAACCTAACACAAATATAGTTGTGATCTGTCGGACATGTATACATATACACACATGCTACCTATAATTAGTTCTGAAGGATATTTGTACCATGAACCTAAAATCTTACTATAATTAGTATCTGTAGGATTATTGAACATGTAACCTACTAGGTATTATAGTATCAGTAGTCTAGTAAATGAATGTAACCTACACCTATAATAGTATCTGTGTAGATAGTTGTAACATAGTTAACAAAAAGGACTGAGGATATAAGCTATCTATAACAATCTGCTGGAATATTGGACCATTAGAACACTGTAAGCGCTGACTACAGCCGTAGTATTCTTTAGTATTACGTAGGAAAGCGTTTTTTAACATGTTAACGACTACTATACTATAAGGAAGTAGCCTAGAAGTATGTAACTTGTACCTACTACCTATAATAGTATCTATAGGATATGTAACATGTACCTAACTACCTAAGTAGAGCATTGAAGGATGTGTAACAATTTAAGTAGTAGAAAGAACATGACCTAACTTACCTATAATTAGTGGGTCTGTACGTGCACTATTGAATACCAGGGAACCATGACATAACATAAAGTAGCGAGGATATTGGAAATCTGTAACCTAAAAAAGTACTAACGTATAAGTAAGTAGTCTGTAGGAATAGTATCTACATGTGACACCGTACTACCTGATAATTAGACTTATCGGTAGGATTTGGAACATGTCGCCACCTCTAGCATAATTAGTGATCTGAAGATATGTGTGTACATGTAACCACTACCTAAATAGAAAGTATCTGCTATATTGTAGACATGTAACCTAATGACTACTATAATTATATCTGTAGGATATTTATGACATGATACAGGTAGGTGTAACTAAGTATAGTATCTGTGGATATTGTAACATGTCACCGTACTAACAAATAACAATGAAATAGTATCTGTAGGAATAGTTGTACATGTACCATAAAACTAACTATAATTAGTATCCATAAAAAGATATTGTTAACAGTTAACTCTACCATATAATTAGTATCTGTAGGATATTGTAACATGTAACCTACTTACATAATATATAATCTGCAGAGTATTGTAACATGTAACCTACACCATAATTAGTATCGTAGGATATTGTAACATGTAACCTACTAAATATAATTAGTATCTGTGGATTGTTACATGTACCCTACAACTGTAATTAGCATCTGTAAAATATTGTAACATGTAACCTCCTAACTAAATTAGTATCTGTAATATGTGTAACATGTAACTGATACACTATAATTAGTATCAGTAGAATATTGAACATGTAACCTACTAATTAATTAGCATCTGTAGAACATTGTAACATGTAACCTACTAACTATAATTAATCTGTAGGATATTGTAACATGTAATCTACTAACTATAATTAGCATCTGTAGAATATTGAACATAAGCCTACTAACTATAATTAGTATTGTAGGATATTGTAACATGTAACTTACTACTATAATTAGTATCTGTAGGATATTGTAACAGTAACTTACTAACTATAATTAGCATCTGTAGGATATTGTAACATGTAACCTACTACCTATATTAAGCATCTGTAGGATATTGTAACATGTAGCCTACTACCTATAATTAGCATCTGTAGGGTATTGTAACAAAACCTACTACCTATAATTCGCATCTGTAGGATATTGTAACATGTAGCCTACTACCTATAATTAGCATCTGTAGATATTGTAACATATAACCTACTACCTATAATTAGCATCTGTAGGATATGGTAACATAGATACTTCTACTAATAATTAGATCTGTAAATTTGTAACATAACTACTAACTATAATTAGCATCTGTAGGATATTGTAACATGTAACCTACAATTATAATTAGCATCTGTAGAACATTGTAACATGTAACCTACTACACTATAATTAATATCTGTAGGATATTGTAACATGTAATCTACTAACTATAATTAGCATCTGTAGAATATTGTAATATAGCCTACTACCTATAATTAGTCATCTGTAGATTTGTAACATGTAACCTCCTAACTGTAATTAGCATCTGTAGAATATTGTAACATGTACCTACTACTAATTAGTATCTGTAGGATATTGTAACATGTAATCTACTAACTATAATTAGCATCTGTAGATATTGTAACATATAGCCTACTACCTATAATTAGCATCTGTAGGATATTGTAACATGTACCCTACTACTGTAATTAGCATCTGTATATATGTAACATGTAACCTACTAACTATAATTAGTATCTGTAGAATATTGTAACATGTAACCTACTATTATATTAGCATCTGTAGAACATTGTAACATGTAACCTACTAACTATAATTAATATCTGTAGGATATTGTACATGTAATCTACTAACTATAATTAGCATCTGTAGAATATTTTAACATATAGCCTACTAACCAAAATAGAATCTGTAGGATTTTTAACATGTACCTTACTAACTATATTAGTATCTGTAGGATATTGTAACATGTACACTTACTAACTATAATTAGCATCTGTAGGATATTGTAACATGAACCTTACTACCTATATTAGCATCTGTAGAATTGTAACATGTAGCCTACTACCTATATTAGCATCTGTAGGATATTGTAACATATAACCTACTACCTATAATTAGCATCTGTAGGATATTGTAACTGTAACTCTACTACTATAATTAGCATCTGTAGGATATTGTAACATGTAACCTACTACCTATAATTAGTATCTGTAGGATATTGTAAACATGAACCACTACTACCTTAATTAGCATCTGTAGATATTGTAACATGTTGCCTACTACCTATAATTAGCATCTGTAGATATTGTAACATATAACCTACTACCTATAATTAGCATCTGTAGGATATTGTAACATATAGCCTACTAACGATAATTGGTATCTGTAGAATATTGTAACATGTAACTTACTAACTATAATTAGCTCTGTAGGATATTGTACTGTAACCTACTACCTATAATTAGTATCTGTAGGATATTGTGACATGTAACCTACTACTATAATTAGTATCCATAAATTGTAACATGAACCTACTACCTATAATTGCATCTGTAGAATATTTTAACATTAGCCTACTACAAAATAAGTACTGTAGGATATGTAACATTACCTACTACTATAATTAAGCATCTGTAGGAATTGTAACATGTAGCCTGCTACCTATAATTAGCATCTGTAGGATAGTAATATGTAACCTACTACCTATAATTAGCATCTGTAGGATATGCGACATGTAGCCTACTACCTAAATTAAGCATCTATAGGATATTGTAACATTGCCTACTACCTATAATTAATATATTTAGGATATTGTATCATGTAGCCTACACCGTACCTTAATTAGCATCTCTAGATCTCTAGGATATTATAACATGTAGCCTACTACCTATAATTAGTATCTCTAGAATATGTAACATGTAGCCTACTACCTATAATTAGCATGTGTAGGATATGTGTAACATGTGCCTCTACCTATAATTAGTATCATAGGATATATAGTAACATGTAGCCTACACCTATAATTAGCATCTGTAGGAATTGTAACAGTACCTACTACCTATATTAGTATCTGTAGGATATAGTAACATGTAGCCTACTACCTATAATTAGCATCTGTAGCATATTGTACATGTAGCCTACTACCTATAATTAGTACTGCAGGATATTGTAACATGTAGCCTACTACCTAAATACATCTGTAGCATAGTAACATGAAGCCTACTACCTATAATTAGCATCTGTAGGATATTGTAACATGTAGCTTACTACCTAGCTATAATTAGTATCTGTAGGATATAGTAACGAGTGTAGCCTCTACCTATAATTAGCATTGTAGGATATTGTAACATGTAGCCTACTACCTATAATTAGCATCTGTCGGAAATTATAACATGTAGCCTACTACCTATAAATTAGTACTGTGTTTAGTAACCATGTAACATACTACCTATAATTAGCATCTGTAGGATATTGTAACATGTAGCCTACTACCTATATTAGTATCTGTAGGATATTGTAACATGTAGCCTACTACCTATAATTAGCATCTGTAGGATATTAACATGTAGCCTACTACTATAATTAGTATCTGTAGGATATTGTAACATGTAGCCTACTACCTATATGTATTATCTATAGGATATAGTAACATATAGCCTACTACCTATAATTAGATCTATAGGATATTAACTATAGCCTACTACCTATAATTAGTATCTGTAGGATATTGTAACATGTAGCCTACTACCTATAATTAGTAACTGTAGGATATTGTAACATGTAACTTACTAACTATAATTAGCATCTGTAGGATATTGTAACATGAAACCTACTACCTATATTAGCATCTGTTAGGATATTGTACTTGTAGCCTACTACCTATAATTAGTCATCTGTAGGATATTTGAAAATATACCTACTACCTATAATTAGCATCTGTAGATATTGTACATATAGCCTACTAACTATATAGTATCTGTAGAATATGTAACATGTACTACTACCTAATTAGCATCTGTAGGATATTGTAACATGTAACGCTACTACCTATAATTAGCATCTGTAGGATATTGTAACATGTAGCCTACTACCTAAATTAGCAGTCTGTAGGATTTGTAACATGTAACCTACTACCTATAATTAGCATCTGTAGGATATTGTACATGTAACTACTACTATAATTAGTATCTGTAGAATATTGTCCTTTGTAACTTACAAACTAAATTAGCATCCGTAGGATATTGTAACATTTAATACTAATATATTAGATCTCTAGAATATTGTACATCTAACCTACTTACTATAATTAACTTGAGATTTGTAAATTAACCTACTAACTAATTAGCATCTGTAGAATATTGTACATGTAACCTCTACTACCTATATTAGCATCTGTAGAATATTGTAAAATATACCTACTAACTAAATTAGTATCTGTAGGATATTGTAACATTTAATCTACTAACTATAATTACCATCTGTAGAATATTGTAACATACGCATACTAACTATAATTAGTATCTGTAGATATTGTAACATGTAACTTACTAACTTATAAAAGCATCTGTGGATATTGTAACATGTAACCTACTACCATAATTAGCATCTGTAGGATACTGTACAGTAGCCTACTACCTATAATTAGCATCTGTAGGATAGTAACATGTAACCTACTACCTTAATTAGCATCTGTAGGATATTGTAATGTAGCCTACTACCTATAATTGCATCTGTAGGATATTGTAACATGTAGCCTACTCCCTATAATTAGTATATTTATGGATATTGTAACATGTAGCCTACTACCGTACCTATAATTAGCATCTCTACTAGATGATTATAGACTTTAGCCTACTACCTATATTAGTATCTATAGGATTAGTAACATGTAGCCTACTACCTATAATTAGCATCTGTAGGAATTGTGTAACATGTAGCCTACTTATCACAATTAGTATCTGTAGGTATAGTAAACATGTAGCCTACTACCTATAATTAGCATCTGTAGGATATTGTAACATTAGCCTACTACCTATATTAGTTCTTAGGAAATTGTAACTATAGCCTACTACCTATAATTAGTACTTAGGATATTGTAACATGTAGCCTACTACCTATAATTAGCACTGTAGATATTGTAACATGTAGCCTACTACCTATAATTAGTCATCTGTAGGATATAGGTAACATGTACCTACACCTAATTAGTATAGGCTTATGATTATGTAACAAGCCTACTACCTATATTAAGCATCTGTAGGATATTGTACATGTAGCCTACTACCTATAATTAGTCTCTATACTGTAGAAATTGTAACATGTAACCTACTACTATAATTAGTATCTGTAGGATATTGTAACATGTAACCTGATAACTATAATTAGTATCAGTGAAATTGTACATGAACCTACTAATTTAATTAGCATCTGTAGGATATTGTAACATGTAATCTCTAACTATAATTAGCATCTTTAGTATTTGTAACAATACCTACTAACTATAATTAGTATCTGTAGGATATTGTAACATGTAACTTACTAATATAATTAGTATCTGTAGGATATTGTAACATGTACTTACTACTATAATTAGCATCTTAGATATTGTAACATGTACCTACTACCTATAATTAGCATCTGTAGGTATTGTAACTAGTAGCCTACTACTATAATTAGTACTCTGTAGGATATTAGTACACATGTAGCCTACTACCTATAATTAGTATCTGTAGGATATTGTAACATGTAAGCTACTACCTATAATTAGCATCTGAGGATATTGTAACATGTAGCCTACTACCTATAATTAGTATCTATAGGATATAGTAACATGTAGCCTACTACCTATAATAGTATATGTAGTAATTGTAACATGTAGCCTACTACTTATATTAGCTCTGTAGGATATTGTAACATGTAGCCTCTACCTATAATTAGTATCTTAAGGATATAGTACATGTAGCCTACTACCTATAATTAGCATCTGTAGGATATAGTAACATGTAGCCTAACCTATAATTAGATCTGTAGGATATGTTAACATGTCCTACTTCCTATAATTAGCATCGGTGATAGTAACATGTAGCCTACTACCTATAATTAGTATCTGTAGATTAGTAACATGTAGCCTACTCCTATAATTAGCATCTGTAGGATATTGTAACATGTAGCCTACTCTATAATTAGCTATCTGTAGGATATGTACACTATAGCCTTACTACCTATAATTAGTATCTGAGGATATTGTCACCGGTAACTTACTACCATAATTAGTATTTGAATTATAAGAGCCATAATATTTGACCACACATTGATTAGACACCCCCCCAAGTTAAACATGTCGAAACCACTCTTTTTCAAAAAGTAGATTTTCATCTGAAAAATAAAAAAATTATTTTACTGGTGTATTTCCCAATACTAAAATAACAAATAAGTGTCCGAAGTTAAGTATTTTATTTATGTTTGCTGAAAATTCCAATGGGGGTTGGACTACTTTCCATATTAATAGAATGCCTCCTTGAGGTTTAAAAAAACGTAAAATATATTAAAAAAAGGGAATTAAAAGGACTAATAACGACTTAACAGTCTAAACCAAAGGGACAACCCCTAAAGGTTATAAATGTCCTGGGAACATAACCACAGCTAGTGATTGCTGTTAATTCAATTCAGTATAATATACTTGTGTATTGCAAGAGACTACAGTTCCATAAAGACCACACAACATCTTTGCAGGGAATAACGACCAAACCAGGAACTGTTTGAGCCAAGGGGGCCCCATCTTATTTTTTCCTGTGACAGATCATAGCCCTCTGCAAGAAAACCACTGGGAGAAGCAAGGATAGGTGCCCCGATTATAGGTTTTTGCTGGGCCCATGATTCCTGATACGTCACTGAATCTTTGGAAGTATTACCAATTAAGTAATTGTTGTCAAGCTCATAACTACTCAAGGTATAAAGGAACTGGCTGATATACTGGATAACTGGATGCGGGACTAATTATTTGTAGTAAGCACGCCCCCACACAAACTACTAATGCCCTTAAAAATGCAAGTCTCTTACCCAAGTCATATCATAGTCTCAGTCCATCTCAGTTCAACCCATCTCCATAGTGCTATACAAACATCTGTTTCACAGTCAAACACAGCAATTCATAGGCCTTTGGTTTACCCCCAGGATCCACACCAATGTGTGTTTCACCCTTACTTCCCTATATGTTACGGGCTTCTTCAGGGTGTCATGTGACCAACCATTTCTTAATTTTTATGTATACTGCTTGTGAAGGTTCTCATTCATCCAGGTCATGGTATATCTGTTGTATTCAATTAGATCAACTGGACTTTAGTTTAGTTCTTGAAGACGTTTCGCTAGTCATCCGACTGACTTTCTCCATTCAGAATGACTTGTACAGAATCTTTTGGTAATTATGTACCCTGGAAATCCCAATTAAGCATTCACAGCCAGGTGTTAGGGTGTGATTAGATAGTGGCTAAGAGGTGTTATAGGAACGCCAGAGTAAGGTGTCAAACACATTGTCATGGCAGACAGTTGGTGTCGAACCCTCTATTTAGGCTTGGTTTCTTTATTTTCACATAAATGGCCTACTTGACACCTCTCTTGAACCAGTCCCTGTTCCTTTGAAAGATGTTTGACATTACAATCTTAAAGGTATGTCCTTTATCCTTAAGATGCAGGTACAACGGCTGAGTCTTGACCCGAAGATTTGGCTCTTCTCTTGCTGGGCCATATGTTGGGGCAGTTGCTGTTTGGTCTCCCCCACATACAATCAGAGCATTCTTCACAGCACTGCACTGCGTATATGATGTCGCTTTTCTTGTGTTTCTGTATTGTGTTTTTTCGGATGTACAATTGCTGCCTCATGTGTTTTCGGCTTAAAGCAGACAGGGATACAGTGTTTTTTGAAAATAATCTCTCTTAATTTCTCAGAGACCCCTGCCATATGGGATGACCATGTTCTTCCTCCTGTCTTGCTTTTCCCTTCACTTTTGGTATTTGAGTTCTTTTCTTTCCTTCTACTTCTTTTTGACAAAGGCCCAGTCTGCTTTAAAACCAAATAACATCAGGGGCCTATGTTCACCCAAGATAGACCTCTGGGGTATACTTTAACCAGTGTACAACACTGTCCCTCTACTGCTAGGCTTGTTGCACATGCGTCACATCAGCCTTAGTGGAAGCTCCCATATGTTGGCACGCATTTTGTGTGCTCCCACTGCTGTGCCTCCCACTTGCCTATAGAACTTATTAATAAATACAAAGATTTATTTTCCTAAATAAAATAATAATATTAATAATAATGACAGGAGAAGAGGAAGGAATGAAGAGGTAGAATAGAAGAGAAATACAGGAAAATGGGGAAGGCAACATAATAAGTACAAGTAAATATAAGTTAGAAAGGAAAAGAAATAGAGACACTGTAAGTGTTTGTGTGGTGTGTGTGTGTGGGGGGGGGTTGATAGGAGTAAGCAAAGGGTACGTAGAAATGATGAATATACACAGAATCATAACATTTAGTGAGTTGATACACCAAACCGAATTCGAACCCCGAGTTCGGCCTAAACTTTATGAGTTTGATTAACTCGAGACTATTTAAATTTGTTCAGTTTTTTCTAATCAAAAAATTATCGAGATTATCTAAATCGATAAATATCGAATACATGAGCCGTTTTCTATCTCGATAAATATTATCGTGTCAGGCGGTAGAATAAGACTAAACGAAAGTTGAGTTAGTTTTTGAAGAATTGACAATGTATGAGATCTGTTTTTGCTCGAAACGCCTAGGTAATGTATCGTTCGCCGGAAACCGCCTGTAGCCTTAGTGACCCTGGGTGATAGGATATTTTAACCAGTAGCTTCGAGTTTGTCGAGAGCCCAAATTTAGGTTCCTGATAAGAGTCCCTCAATTTTTCTAATCTTGGGAACCCTGCAAGTTAGCTCATACCCTCGAATTTTCCGGTAACAACTCCATTGGAATATAGTTCGCTTTTATTCGAAATCACAATGGTGGGAACTTAATGGGACATGCAGGCATACGGGATACAAATAATTGTCAACGATACTGCAAAGACCTCATTTTAAGCTAAAGACAGTATTAAAAAGTGGGGTTTACGATAAGGGTGGACAATATAAGTCCCAGACCATTCACCAGAGCCCTGGCCATTTATAGTAGATCCCATTGTTATTTCAATCAAGTAAAATGAATCCCAACTTTCGAACTGAACCAGGCGTGGAAGCTCCCCATTGACTTTAATGGGTCCATTTTTGAACTTCGAACTTTACTGAAGTTCGCAACCGTTTGAAAACGGACAGCTTTTTAAAGAATTCACCATCTCATAAACAACTGATAAATCACCCTTTTGTGTTAGTTTATTCTCTGCACCAATGCGTGTAGTTAGTTGGTAGCAGTCTTGCAAACCAGTGTTTCAATTTTAGAGATTGTGAAGCTCAGAAGTAAACAACATCTAGTTATTATTTAATTAATTACTAGAAAGTACTTTTTGTGTGTTTTGATCAGTGAAGAAGATAAACCTCTCTTTTTTTATTTGATATATGATAAATAAACAGAAGTTAAATAATTTAAATTAAGGATGCAGACACGCAGATATTCTAATAAGTTTAGTTAATTTACACACCTATTAGGCAGTGTGGATGGATAACCTGGTACAGTGATGAGTCAAACCCACCTATTACAGTTTCAAAACCATCCTCATAGTTTTTTGTGACCAAGCCCTCTTCTCATTATATACAAGGCTCATTGTTTTGTAGAGCTGTCAGTATCCTCTAACTTCCGGATTGAAAATCCACACACTGGACAATCTTGGAAAGCAACAATGAGTCAGCTTCGCCACTCCTGCAGATCTAAAGGCTTCACTCCTTTCACTTGTGTGTGGATTAGCAACATCAAAAGTCTCTTCTCCTACTTCCTTATGTTGGTGGGGAGGTGCCCCCTAGGCGCATCAGCAGCGGAAAGCTGCAAGTGGAAGTTTTAAAATATTTAGTTAGGATTCAAAGGCAACCGGTATCAAGTGCCAGCAGCGGCAGTGCCCTTGGGTGCCCTTTAGCCATATTTGGGGATAGCTTTCCTTGTAGCCCCCAGAGGGTATCCAGAGGGTACATTCAACAAAATACTCCTACAGCCAGTAATGTAGATATCGACCCAAACATCAAAGGTTGCGAAATAAGAAAGAAATCATAAAAGTGCCTCAATGATAATTTGCAAGCTTTATCATAAGTAAGGTCTTTCATTAGGAAACAGCATCATTTTTTACAAATTGGTTCTGCTTTTTTAAGCAGAATAAACATTTAATGGGCAAAAGTTTTTTATTGTTTAATGATTAAGATTCTGTCTTATTCTCATTCATGCTTCATGTTTACTAGGTTGATAGTCTCTTAGATTCCTGAGAACAACATACAATTTTAGAACACTGGAAGTTCGAGAATCAATACTGGTTGACCACGACTCTTCAATCGACATGCGAATGACCTGAGCATTACAGGGAACAACTATCAAAACACCAAGTACGTGTCTGCTATAGAAGCCGTATCCAACGACGAGGATCCTTCAATAGTGCACTCGCAAGAGGACGAGGTTTGCATAGAGGCAAAATAGGAAAGCCTCAGAAGGGACGAAAAAGAAGCGACGTGTAAAATTTAAGAGCACAGTTTAGTTGAATCAGAAATCACTGACTAATTTTAAAGATTCTGTATGCTAAAAATAGTCTTCCTCGCGTGATACTCCCTTCCAAACACTAGACGTTTTATCTTTGCTGCCTTTAAAAATTTTGTGCCAACACATTTTGCTTTTATTTCCTCATAGATTTGAAGAAGAGATTAACAAAGGGCATGTGCTGAAATGAGTTTGTTTACCCTCAAAAAGGTAAGGACACAAACAAAGGAAAATTAGAATTTTTATGAAATCACAAAATTCCAGAAAACTAAAAGAAATAAGCATTTGCTTCTTCATGCCACCAGTCTATTTCTATCAAATTTATTCGGAAGGTGACTGGCCCTTTAATAATCTGACCTGTAAGCAGTCGACTCTTGTTCACAAATGTATCAACCAGTACATAAGTAACCAAAATCCTCATAGAATACTTATGAAAGATGCTTTGCCAGTCACTTCTCTTTAAACAATACTGTAGTGACCATCTTATGCAAAATAATACTATTAATATAATAAAATGCATGATGATATATTAAAGCAAGTTCACATTACTATTGTTTTGAATAAAAACAAGTACTTTTCATTGTAACTGCTTTTTGGGGCCTATGTATCGTAATATTTTAGCTGATGGGGCCATTTGATTCTACAAACCCCTTTTGTATGATGTACATTCCTGTTGTTGGCATTGATTTACACTGATGGCAACTTTACATTATTTTATTTTTAAAGGGGAACAAAAGTGAAAAGTAAAGGTGTTTATGTAGGGTGATTCGGGCCAAGCCATGAGGACATAAATATGTAATATTCAATTCACTGCTATCGGGGCCTTTAATTATAATGTTCTAACAGCTGATTCCCTACTATGCCTGTATTTATTATAAACTGTGATTGTAGTTGGAGCCTATAGTGAGGGATTGAAAAAACAAGACAGTTTTTTTTAATATCAGCATTCTCTGATGTAAATGCCTAATAATCATGACAAATGCTATATATGAGCTATACAGATACTGGGTTTGCAGTCAATGCAGTCAACAGTCCAGAGAAATAGGACACTCCTAAGTTTTCATACCTGTAATATGTCAAACATACCCAGCAATAGCAAATCAAGTTAGGGAACCTTCAGTAGTTGCATTGAACTGCCAGACACAAATTAGGTCTTTTAGATGTTTCCGATCTTACTGTGGAACAGTGGCATGCATGGGACATACTGTTGATTAAGTGTTCCAATTAGTAAGGATAAGCAACCCAATTATTTATGTCTTTTCCTTTCCTTCAAGGATGTGGATGTAGCTTACATACAGAAAACAGAGCTGAAGACCAAAGAAGAAGAATTTGCAGATGAACTCAACTTCTTGAGACACTTTATGATGCGGTATTAGAATAAATCCAAAAGACTCACGTGCACATCCTTTCAGAACATTTACAATATAACAATATAACAAGCTTTACATCATGGCACTTTTAAAGAGGAGATGGTCCGAACTTCGAAAAATCCGGTCCGCCGAGATCCGCGATTTTCGAAAAAAATCCGAAATTCGAAAATCCGCGAGCGGACCCGTTAAACCGTATTAAATGAAAGTTCGGCAAAATCCGCATTAAAAGTGGTCTAAATAGCCTTGGTAATGTACATTAACACTCAGGGACCTGGTTATGCCTTAGAAACACGTACATGCTCCAATACCTAAAATACAGTCCGCTAGCGAGAACAGTATTTTTTCGAAAGACTGAGGATTTCCGTAAAACAGGATCTTCCGTAAAACCGGGATTTCCGTAAGTGTCCGCGAAATCTCCGTAAAAACGAGATTCCGTAAAACCGAGGATTTCCGGTAATCCGCAATCTCCGTAAAATACGAGGATTTCCGTAAAAACGAGGATTTCCGTAAAAACGAGGAACCGCAAGGGAAACACTTCCTGCCTATCAAAATGCCAGTGCCTGGCAGGCAGCTATATAGACCCTGACTACTCCTGCATCAGGGGGTATGATGATTACCCCCCTGGCACCCATCATGTGCGGCCCGGAGGCGCAGATATGGAGGGCTACAGAGCCGCATCAACTGCTCAGCTTCGATAGCTCACCACTGTCTCTCCCCTCCCATAGGCTTGGTCAGAACCTCAAGGGCAGAGCCTCAATATGTGGCGGTATGCCGTTCGGCAAATGATAGAAGGCACGTTACTTTTTATATATATTCTGTATTTATACTTATTAAAATATTTAATTCACTCTTAGACAAAACATATTTATATGTTTATGTTTTTAAAACCATCAATATCCTTAATTTGGCTTGATGAGAGAGAGATAGATCCAAGTTCTTTGTATTAATCTCATTCATGGTTATTATTACATTATTATTAGTTCTTGTATTATTCATATCAGACCCTATTTAGGTAAGTAAAGAGTCAAAAAATAAATCAACTGAAAAGTGACTTATTTTAACAAACACCTATAAATTACAAATGATACCCACCAAAACATAGTACACCTGGTGGCCCACCCTTACATTTCCATGGCAGCCTTATTTAAAGGCTAAGTAAAGTTAAAACAATGAATCGATCATAATAAAAAAAAAAAAAGAAAAAAAAAAGAATAAAAAAAAATAAAAAATAAAATAAAAAAAAAAAGAAAAAAGAGGTGCCAATTACATAGGAATAGTTTGCTCACACCGGAGAAACACCAAAAGACTGGATATAAGGTTACGATGTCGTTCCCGTTATCACTAATGTACTCTCAACTATCCTTTAAAAAACAAAAAAAAACATAAAAAAAAAACATAAAACCGCAAAAGGGAAAAAAATGAAAAAAAAAAAAACGCCCCCACAACCATCACCCCTCCAAAAAATCCCGCCAACCCTACTAAAAAAGCTAAAAAACAAAACCCGCAAGCAACCCCACACGTCCCCCCCCCACCCATCCACCCAGCCCCTTTTCACCCCCCGCCCCCCCCCCCCCCCCCCGCGCGGGCGCCTCCTCTCCACCCCTCCCCCTCCCCGGACCAATCCCCCCCCCCCCCCGAAAACGGCAGGGGCACACCGCCAACCACGCCCCCCCCACCCTTCCCCCCCCCACCCCCCCCTCCCACCCCCCCCCCCACCGAGCCCCGGCGGGGCGCCTCCCAAGCTGAAACCCGAGGGCCCCCCACATCCAACCTGCCGCCCTTCCCCCGCCGCCCCCCCCACACCCCCCCTCCCTACGCCTCAACCCGACTCCCCCATCCCCAGCGCCGACCGCTCTACCCGTCCGCCACCCGCCCCCCATTCCACCCAACAAACTGCCGCCCGCCACCCTCCCCAAACACCAACAGGGCGTGCGGGGCCGGACCACGCAAGCAACCCACATGCCCCGGCCAACGACCATCAGCACCTCCCACCCCCCCCGCCGCCCGGCAGCATCCACCCCCCCCCCCCCCCCCCGGGGCCAAAGCGACCCCCCCCACCCCCACACCCCCCGCCTCCCCCCCCCCCCTCCCCCCCCCCCCCCCCCCCCCCCTCCCCCCCCCCCCCATCCCCCCTCCCCTTCCCCCCCCCACTTACATTATACATCCACCACACTTCCTCTTCGCACTCTGACCTTCATAGTCATCAATTCCTGCCCCAACAAAAAAAGTGCCTAAAAAAAATCATATCCAACAAAAATTAGAACCATGAGTAGCCTCTATGATGATTCTATTACAGCTACACGCGATCTTCTCCGAATAAGCTGTGGTGTATAAAATCAAAACGAACCGAAAAACAAAAAAACCAAAACAAAAAAATACCAAACGGCGGACGAAGATGAAAAGTGTAAATACGGTTCCCGAGAACAAAATAAAAAAAAAAAAAAAAATATATTTTAATAAAACAGCTACCAAGGAAAAACTGAGGGTCCTCCATTCTGAACTTTCACGCGATCTCTATGATCTACACATTCTCAACTTCAGCACTTCCTCAGAAGATAAAAAAACAACCAAAGATAAAAGAAAAAAAAGAAAAAAAAAAAAAAAAAAAATAAAAGAAAAAAGAAGAACCAAAGCTCCCCTTCCATCCCCCCTCCCCACGAACGGTCGCCCCCGCCCCTCCCCTCCCCCCCCCCCCCCCCCCCTACGCACCGCTCACCTACGCCCCCAGGATCAGCCCCCCCCACTCCCCTCCCATCCATTCCGTGCTCCGACCCCATCCCCCGGCTCCGCCATGTCCCCCCCCGGCCCCCTCCCCCCCCCCTCTCCACGCTTCCCCACTCGCTCCCTAATTCTTCTTCCACTCCCCGCCGCTCCCCCCCCCCCCCCCCCCGCCCTCTGCCCTTCCCTTATTGACCCCTGTCCACCCGGACCCCCCTCCCACCGCCTTCTCGCCGACGAACCCGCGGCCTCCGCCCGCGTTGCCGCTCCCCCCACAGCCCCCCCCCCTAGGCGCGCGGAGCGTCGCCCCCCCCCCGCCCGCTCCCCCAACCTCACCTCCGTTCCCCCCCCCATTCATCTCAGCTCCCCAGCGCCCCCTATATCCCCCCCCCCCCCCCCCCTCTTCCCCCGACACCACACAAAAATTCCCACAATCCATAACTCAAACAAAAAATCAAAAAGTAAAAATAACACAAAACAAAAATAAATCCAACAAACCACACCAACAACCACATACAAAACCATGCAAGACCAAAAAAAAAAAAACAAAAAAACAACCAAACAACACACCAAAAACCAACGGCACCCCCTCCCCAAACCCCACACACTCCTCCTAACCAACCAAAAACAAAAACAAATAATTCAAAACAACAACACACCCAACCACCCCACCGCAGGAAACAACAAAACCACAAACAAAAGGTAAAAAAACAATAAAAAAAACACCACACAAAAAAAAAATCACCCCCAACAATCCCCCCCTCAACCCACCCTCACAAAAACCAAAACAAAACCAAAACAAACAACCAAGGGGGGACCTCACCCCCCACCACCTAAAAACAACTCACAAAACAGGAAAGAAGAAAACTACAGGGGGGGCTTGGGGCCCCATCAGGACAAAGAAGAGAAAGGAGGGGTGCAGAGGGGGAAAAAATAAAGAAAGGGGAAGGAGGGAAAAGGCGAGGACAGGCGCCGAAAAAGCCGAAAAAAGAAAAAGAAAGACCAAAAAAAAAAAAAGCAAAAAGAGTGACAAAAAAAAACGGCGGAGGGGAGGCAAAAGGAGAGAAAAGCGGGAGGGAGAGCGCTGGGGAGGGAAAGAGGGGAAGAGGAGAGGAAAAGGGGGGAGGGACGAAACAGTGCAAAGGGCGCGCCGAGAACGCACAAAACACACGGGCAAGAAATAAAAAGAGAGACAAGAATTGCTGCCCGCCAAAGGCAGCGGAACAGCGACGAAAGCGGCGCGACCACCCAGAGAAACACCCCCCAAGCCCCCCCCCCCCCCCCCCCCCCCCACCCCCCCCCCCCACCCCCCCCCCCCCCACCCCCCCACCCCCTCCCCCCCCACCCCGCCCCCCCCCCACCCCCCCCCCCACACCGCCCCCCCCCCCCCCCCGCCCCAACCCCCCCCCCCGCCCCTCCACCCCCCCCCCCAACCCCCCCCTCCCCCCACCCCCCCCCCCCCCCCCCCACACCCCCCGCCCCCTCCCCCCCCCCCCCCACTCCCCCCCGCCCCCCCCCTCCCCCCCCCCCCCCCGTCCTCAGCGCCCCCCCCCCCCCCCCCACCCACCCCCCCCCCAAAGCCCCTTCTCGCCCCCCCCCCCCCCCCCCCGCCAATTTATTTCTTTTTTCTCTTACTAGAATTCCCACTTATGCGTCGCAACCATATACGCCCTTCAACACCCTTTACTTAGCCGCCCCCTTTTATTTCCATTTCAGCCCTATTTGAAGGGAAGTAAAGTCAAAAATAAATGTTTATCAATATTAAAAAATTGATTTATACACTCCAAAATTAAAAATTTTTGTTCCCCCAAATCTAACAGATACACGTACCCACATTCACTGATCTCCCCTACCCCAACCAACTTTTTCCCTTTCGCGTTGCTACCTCATCACAATACAAATATAATAACTTGCCAGAATAAGGTATGAAACATTGCCATAGAAGAGGGAAAAAAAAAAAAAAAAGGGTGATTGACTTTTTAATGAAACTAAATATTGCCTTATTTAATCTTATTTTCAGCAAATCAAAGTATATAATTATCCGATAATTTCTTTAGATATATCATCATGTGTATTTTTTTTTATTTTAATTTGCATGGTAATCTTCCTCGGGGATACCCACCCCCACCCACCGTCCCCGCCAGAGGAAGAATGTAAGTGCAGCCTATTGGAAAAAAAAACATTTTTCTAAATCTTTTCATTTGTCCAAGGCCACTTACCAAGCGCAAACCTAGCCAAACGGTCCGAAACAAGCGCGTGTTTTTTCGGTGTGCTCATGTTTATTGTGCCGATGTGATGCAGTAACGATAGCATAATTGTGCAAAAATTAGGATCACATTATTGTGCCACACTATTGGTGCTTTTTAACAACGACGTTGGCTGGGGTGGTTTCCAAGCCTTTATCAAATGTTTGTCTACTTTTTTGTCAACGGTTCTCCGAGAATTGTGTTAGTAATGTAGTTGAACCTTATGACAGTGAGAGTTAAAAAAAATTTCCTTTTTTTTTACACGACCACCAATCTAGCCCTCAGGCTACTGGCAGCCCATTGGCCCCTCCTGGCATCCCTCTGCCCCCACCGGGCCCCCACCGGTGCAGTCCACCGCCCCAAGAAGAAGGAGGACCGGGGACCAGCCAGACAGTAAGTGCATCCTAGGCAATTTTTTTTAATCTTTTTATTGGACCTTGATTGTCAGCAATATTAGTGGAATATCATTGATAATTAATTTGAATTTTATTATTTCAACTGATAAATTTTCGAAAATAAAAGGAAACAAATCTATATAATTTGGCTTGAGAAGACAGATCTTCTCATTTCTCATTCCATTTATTGTCCCCACTCCCCATTGTTTGGGGCTGTAACTTGTCCCTCAGTTTTTAAGCTTAAGTCCCGAAAAGTTCGGTCCAAACTGTTCCAAAAGATCCAAGAAATGTTGCACTACATTACATAGCCTTTAGGTATGTTCTTATATATATACTAATGGATTGGGACGTGCTTGTTGAAATAAAACATTGGGTGTTTTTTCTAGAACAAGACCGGAGAACCAAAGTCTATACAGGCCCTCCACCCTCGTCCACCCATCCTCCACCCGGCTCCAGCCGCCTCCAGGTCCTCCGACCCTCTCCGCCCCGTCCAGCACCTCCTGCCTCTCAGTCACTGCTGGCGCCATGCTTGAGACAATCGTAAGTAAATCAATCTAACGTGAATGGAAATTTATATACAAGACTATTAATATCTGTATTTTCCCAGTGTAAAATCCACGCTTACATGATGCAACATTGGGTACTGTGGGTTTGACAATGGCTTTTATGGGGCTGCAACGGCGCAACTATCCAAAAAAGTTTTGTATAGAGCACAGTCCATAGTGAATACAAAACCAAGAATGTTCTGAATAAAAACAAGTTGCATAAACGTAATTTTTAAGCGCAAGCATTATACCTTCCTGCTGTTTACAGTGATCCCCCATGAATAGCATAATCTCGCTTTAAGTGGAAGTTCAGTGATAATAAATATGCTTTAAGAAAAAAGAGCAGTATTTATCATCCCAATTACCTTAATCTGCCCATTCAGCGCTCAGCATTGTGTCTGGTATAATACATGCAAACGGAAATAAGGACTTCCTGTTTGCAGGACCCACTCATGAGTGACCGTTACATGTCTTGCCCTTGACCAGCGCCTGGGGTTATTCAGTTTGCTCAGTAGAGATCTGAGCATTGTAACCATCCACAGCCATCAGTAGAAATCACTGATTACCCTAACTAGGTATGCTAATATAACTAAGGGGGAGAGGGGGGGAATTGTAGAAATAATATATCTTATACTGATTCTTTTTTCCTTTTTATCACATACCGCAACATTATAGCATTGCAGTACCATGTTGTGTAAGTATATCAGGTGCAAGAATTGCATCTAATACCGCATGGTGCTTTAGGAAATGTGCTCGAACCTCTCTCATTTCTCATACTTCCTCCACAGAAACTGACAGAGAGCCTGCGGCGGGAGATGCGCCAACAATGGTGCGAGCGCCTGACCAGCCGCCCTAGACGCCGCCTACAGCTGGAGAGGAGGGCCCCCCAGTACCCCCTTTTTTTTTTTTTTTTGTTGTTTATTTTTTGTACATAGTTTTTTTTTTTTAAATTTCATATATAGATATATATATAAAAACAGTTCTGAAAAAAAAAATGTTTTTTGGGCTTTATTTTTCGATATATCAAATTATTCAACTAGATTCATAATCATTTTTATTTGAAAATTACAATACACATATCTATTTAAGCTAGCCTATATGTTGCTGGTACTTATAATTTGTATATAACTTACCATTAATGCCTACAACACACGCCCCACTTGGCCACATTCCCCTATATCGTATTTTCAGCGACAACAAGGGCGAAAGGGCGATGGGGGTCGCTGGATTTACACATAATGTCCACGGGTGGGTGTGCTGTTTGCCACGCAATTGTTGTGGGGCCGGCCATGCTTGGCCCCACTGGAACATACCCCTCACCTATTGGCTACTTCCCTCATAGTAATGCATCGTGCAAGGGAAAGGCAGTGAAAGGGTAAGGCTTCGTAGGATCACAACACCATTTGAGTTAAACGGGAGCAGCCCAACTGCGTTTGCCACCATTTTTGGGGCCCAGCGCCCTGGCCCCCCAAAATAATACCATACACCCTCACCGCCTTGGCTACTCTCCTCAAGATATGCATTGTGCTAGGGAAAGCAGGTGAAAGGGTAAGGCTTCTCGATAAAACAGTCAGTCATTAGTTACATCATGGGGGGGGGGGCCCCATGCAATGTTTGTGCCACCATTGTTGAGAGGGGGCCGTGCAATCTTGGCCCCACTGGGACGTACCAAAAAAACCTCACCTCATTGGCTTACTCTCCTCCCTGCGCCTCAAGATATGTGCGGAATCGTGCTAATGGACAGCAGGTGAAAGTGTAGGCTCGTAGGACACAGCATTGAGTTACAGCAGGCCCACTGCAGTTTTTTTGCCACCGATTGGTTTGAAGAGCCAGGCCAATCTTGGCCCACTGACATACCCCTCACCTCATGGCTACTCTCCCGTCAAGGTATGCATCGTGCTAGGGAAACAGGTGAAAGTGTAAGGCTCGTAGGAACAGCACCCTTGAGGGGGGTTACAGCAGCACACTGCAGTTTGTCCACCATTGTTGTGGGGCCAGGCAAGCTTGGCCCCACTGGACATACCCCCACCCCATTGGCTACTCTCCCTAGAGTATGCATCGTGCAAGGGAGAGCAGGTGAAAGGGTAAGGCTGGGTCGTAGGAAAAAAAAACAAAAAGCCCCATTGTGTTACAGCGGCCCACATATCAGTTTGCGACCATTGTTGAAGAGCCAGGCAGGCGGGTGGTGGGTGCCCCCTGGAATCAAAAAAAATAACCGGCGGGAGGGCGCGGGGCCTCACGCCCATTGGCCTCTCTCCCTCAGATGTTGCATCAGGGTTCTAGGGAAAGCAGGTGAAAGGGTAAGTCTTCGTGGAACCATCAGCATTGAGTTACAAAAAAAAAAAAAGCGGCACACTGCAGTTTTGCCACCCATTGTTGAAGAAGCCATGCAAGCTTGGCCCCACTGGACATACAAAAAACAAACTCGGACCCATTGGCTACTCTCCTCAAGGTATGCATCGTGCTAAGGGACCAGAGGGGCAGTGAAAGGGTGAATGCTTTCGTCCGGAACACAGTCACCATTGGTGTTACAGCAAGCGGCCACTGCGTTTGGCCACATTGTTGTGGGGCCAGGCAGTGCTTGCCAACTGACATACCCCTCCCAAAAAAAACCCCTTGCTCCTCTCCCTCAGAGTATGCATCGTGCAAGGGAAAGCAGTGAAGGTTAAGGCTCTGTAGGAACAGCACCATTGAGTTACAGCAGGCAACACTGCAGTTTGCCACATTGTTGAAGGGTGGTGCGCCCACTGACCTTGCCCCACTGTACATGGAGTCTGCTCTCGTGGGGGGGTCCAAAGGCAGGGGCTAGACCCATAGCGTGTGACAACATTGCCCCAGAGTACTGTTGCGGCTTGTATGAGATGGTAGATGATGGTTGACACCACAAATGTGCCTCATAAGGAGAGAGAACGAAGATGGGCAAATATGGATTGACGTGTGCTCCTCAGGGCCCATGCAGTATAGACCCAGAGCTGAAAACCTTAGCCACAGAGTAGCTGTTTGCTATACTGTTATGAGATTGTCAGAGTAGGTGACAGCACAACAAAGGTGCGCTCATGGAGGAGATAACGAAATCAAATATTGAGTACTATGCTCTCGGGCCAGGCAGGTCTGACCCAGAGCTGAAAACGAGTTATCCGACAGAGAGCTGTTTGCGGGCTTGTATGAGAAATGGCGAGTAGGTGACCACCCACAAAGGTGCCTCATGGAGAGAGAACGAAGATCAAATATTGGAGTCTTGCTCTCGGGCCCGGCAGGATGACCCAGAGCTGAAAACAGGGTTAGCCCACAGAGTAGCTGTTGCCGGCTGTATGAGATGGTTTCATATTATGTTGACGCTAGAAACACAAATGTGCCTCATGGGGATAGAGAGGAAGCACGAAAGTCAAGTATGAGGAAGGACTAAGGGGCCTCTCTGGCCTTCAGGATTACCCAGGCTGAAACATTATCCACAGGAGGTATAGGGGCGTTTTGCGGCTGTATGAGATGGTCAAGTAGGTGACACCACAAAGGTGCCTCATGGAGAGAGAACTAGATCAAATATGGAGTACTGCTCTCGGGCCAGGCAGATATACCCGCAGATCTTAAAACATTAGCCACCAGTAGTAGCTGTTGCGGCGTGTAATTAAGAGTTGAGTCAAGTTAGGTGACAGAGCCACAAAGGTCGCTCATGGGAAGAGAACGTAAGTCGAATATGGAGTACTGCTCTCAGGGCCAGGCAGGATAGAACCCAGAGCTGAAAACATTATCCACAGAGTATCTGTTGCTTACAATATGTATGAGAATGGTCCCAGAGAGGTGACAACCACAAAGTGCCTCATGGAGAGAGAAACTAGATCAAATAGGAGTACACTCTCAGTGCAGTCAGGATAGACCCAGAGCTGAAAAATTATCACAGAGTATCTGTTTGCGGCTGTATGGATGTCAGAGTAGGTGACAACCACAAGGTGCCTCATGGAGATAGAAGAAATCAAATATGGAGGTATGCTCTCGGGCCATGCAGGATTGACCATAGCTGAAAACATTAGCCACAGAGTAGCTGTTTGCGGCTGTATGAGATGTCAAGAGTATGTGACACCACAAAGGTGCGTTCATGGGAGAGAGAACGAAGATCAATATGGAGTACTGTTCTCTGGCCAGTAGGATCGACCCAATCTGAAAAATAGCCACAGAGTATCTTGTTTGTCGCTGATCATTTTATTTCATAACCGAATGCAGTAGAGCAAGGTATGAACCAATCTATGGCCCTGCCATAGAAAATTAGCCATTTGCCAGCAAGGCTGGCATCAGCTAAGTCCCTCTAGGTGGAAAATGGAGGCGGAAGGAGCAGTATGGGTTGGCCATTGGCAGGAGGGTGCCTCAGTCCACGTGTCATCACAATAGGGGTGCTGTATGATATGTGATCACGCCTCATTCCATCTTGATGAAAAAAAAAATTCTAAGGCGTCCATTCTCATGGAGAGACGGGTCCTCCTCTCCGTTACACACCCCCTGCTGCGCTGAAGTTCTCTCCGGAAGAACCCTGTATGACGGGCATGAAAGGACCTCGATGGGCCATACTGTTCCACTCGGGCCAGATAATCAAAAAGCCTCTCCACCCAGTAGTCATTGGATCCTCAGTCTCGATGTCTACAAAAGGGAAACCCCGTCCCCTGGATGCCGATGTAGTCGGTGGACCTGGCGACTGAGGGTGTTGCCTGTGGAGTTGGCCAGTGGATGGGCCTTGCACCTGTGGCTTGGAAGAACCCTGAAGTTGGCCGCGAGGCCGCCTCCAGTACTGCTGCTCTCCTCAGGCACAGGGGTACGTGCGCCCTGTTTTTTTTTTGATCCCACACACTCAGTTCTGTAGGCCTCTGCCAGCACCTGGGAAGGTCAGAACAGAGGGCAACGTAGCATTGTTCCTCATAGTGCTGGGCGTATTGCTGGACCGTTCCCTCTGAGATGCGGGCTAACTCCTGCCACTTTACCCTTATAGCGGGGATCTAAAGGTGTGGGGGGGCCACCAGTACTGCTCCTTCTCTGTGATGGCCTTAATCCTGGGGTCCTTGCTAAGAGGCATTGCAGCATGAAAGAGCCCATGCGCCGACAACAATAGACAAAACATAAAACCTCAGAGGACCCCATGTCCTCGATAGTCACGTGGGAGGACAGTAAGTGGTCGCTAACCTCTTCCCACACAAAACGATGACATGGGGTACTTGGAGGGTTAGAGATGTACCCCATAGAGGAATGCCCATTTCCCTTGGTCCAGGTCACCTAAATCCCCCCCCCTCCGCAAATCCCCCTCCCTCACATCGGACTGCTGCTCTGCACCGTTATGTTCGGCTCGGAAAGCAGCATCGTGTCGGCGGTCCTCCCTTCCAGTGCCTGCTGCTCGACAGCGGTGCCTGTCGAGTATGCCGCACGACAAGGATGTGGCTTCAAGGAGGCACACCAAAGAGGATGTATTGTATGTTAACTCGGGCGCAAGATTGGGCGAATGCATTGCTTGCTACCAATCCTGGTGCCTCCTCAATGCGCGGCACGGACGCAGCAGTCTCATATCGTCATAACCAGCCACTGCTGGGTAACAGCAAACCGGGTCCCGAGATCCTGATCTTAGGCCTCGTACTCGTAGACAAATTGCAGTCTATTATGGGGGGTGGCTCGCCTCTGCTTGAGCAGCCTGCATCATCATAAGACTAGAGTTCCAGCGGGTGGGGGTGTTCACAAATCAGGCGGTTTCTAGCGGCAGACCATTCTGCTTGCTGAAACTCGAACCCAGACTATCTTTGGCGTGTATGACCGGCCTGAAGTGACTGGACACCCTCCTAGCCAGTCCTCAGTACCTCCTGGCGACCAGGGTAGCTTGGTGTGAACCGCTGGACGACCAAGTTGAGAACGTGTTGCCAGCAAGGAACATGTGTGGACTTCTGCCCATGGGGGGGGGGGCGGAAGGGCATCACAGGTAGAACGACTGTGGTGGCGAGGGCGGGTGTGAGAAAAAAGGGGTACACAAACACAACGACCTGCCTAGTTGAAGGAGGTGGTGTGGGGTCAGCCCCTCTCTAAACCTGCGCCTTGCAGTTCTGCAGCAACATCGGGGCCGAGACGGTGTGGTCTCCTATCACCGTGAGGTCACGACAATCTTGCAACGCGAGTTGCATGGCACCGTCTCGCCTGGCCGAAGCCTAGGCTCTGTAAGATGGGGCACTGCTCTAATTCCGGTAGGGCAGGGGGAGGGACTCCCCGGATGAGGGAGGGGGGGGGAATGTGTGCGATTGGGCGTAATCACGGCAACGTGTGGTACCGAACACCACTCCCCACTTGCGCTAACCGTGCGCTCTCTGCCGCTAGCAGAGTGACCCATTGTGCTGTAAATACACATCCCGCCCCTGGGCCGTCTTTGTGTACCACCGTCCATAGAATGTGGACACACGTGCCCACACTGTGGCAGCGTAAGCAGATATCTTCCCTCAGATGGCGTGCAGGTCTGGTACTAGGGGCGGTGGAAGGGGGGGCCTTCTTTGCACAGTACCTAACGGCCATGGACCTGCCCACTAGGGGGTGGTGTGCCAATGGCCAAAACTCCCTTAACTCTCACTGTCTAGCAGCTGAGGAGGTAGGCAGCTGCAACAACCGTCCAGGATTAGGTTTGCTAAGGCCGGCAGTTGAACGCTGGGCTGGGGGTGGACTGGGGACAGTTTCGGCTCCGCTCCAACAACTGGGGAATAAAAGAATACTGCCTTTTAGCTTGGCGCTCCAGCAGCATGTCAAGAGGCCTCTTACACCGGCGTGCTGGGGCGCGGGAAAAGGCTTGCTCTCCTCCTAACTTCCACCGAGGAAGCGCTGATGGCCGGAGGGGGGGAGGAAAGTAGAAAGGAGCGGGGGGGTGTGGCCTACACGGGATGGGACACGGGGGGGGGAGGGTTAGTTAAAAACGTGAATGGTGTGCCAAGTGCACGTATCCTGTCCCTGCTCGGGCGGCGAGGACAAAAAAGGGCAAGAGTGGTGCAAATCATAGCCTCCTCATAGAGGAGGTGCCCAATGTGATGTGGG
The DNA here is from genome assembly GCA_019447015.1 of Hymenochirus boettgeri. Taxonomy (NCBI): domain Eukaryota; kingdom Metazoa; phylum Chordata; class Amphibia; order Anura; family Pipidae; genus Hymenochirus; species Hymenochirus boettgeri. Next base: position 286,514,358 of record CM033470.1, on the reverse strand, counting down.
TCTTCCCACTGCTAACCCTGTGGGTGCCGTCAAAAAAGACTTGCGGGGGCACTGTCAACTTTCTGGGGTCAAACCAATAATTAGCCAGTGAAAGTAACTGCCTCACACCGCTGAGGGTCCACCAAAAAGGTACGGAGCGTAGGCTGTCTGGGCGGCGATAGAGGTGCACCTGGGGGGGCTGTGGCGGAAATGGGGGTTGGGCAAAAGGCTGGCACCGGAGGGGATCTCAATTTGTGGTCCAAGTACCAATCACGTGCATGGGCCACTAGGTGAAAGATATCACTGCCTACTGCCCCGGCCCCTGCCCCAGTGCCTGCCTCTGGTTTCAGGATCAGGCGCCAGGGCTCTGAAGGACTCCCCAGAGCAGCTTCATCCTCCTCTCCTCTCTCACAGAGCACCCATGGACGATCGGACGCTGCATCGTCCGAGCTTCCACCTCCTCATGACGGAGCTTTGTCGCATCACTTACAGAGCGCATCTGGAACCTCACCCCCTGCATTAGTTCCCTGGCTGCTCAAAGAACGGCTGCGGTTACGTCAGTCAGCCTCGCTGTCCCCCTGTGCACTGAGCACTCCTTCTCCGCTCGGGCGAGCAGGAAATTGTGCATCAGTGCGACAGCTCCTAAAAAACCTCCGCAAGCACACTAGCCCCCACACATAGTGTGCGAAAACATATCCTGTAACTCCTCCTGGGGGGGGGGGGGAGGCCTGATCCCCGTAAGGTACGGGCCATGTGGGCACGACTCCTGCTAGAGCGGATCGGTTCCATGCCGACAGTCAGGAGCCTCAGGTGAGGAATAGCAGGCACAATATCTACAGTAGCAGCTCATCTTCTCTTTTGCCTGTGAGGGAGTTGGATAGGAAGGCCTGGGTAGAGGCCACCTACTACCAAGCTGGGCCTTCCTTGGTATCATAAGGGATATCCCTAGCCCGCTACCCTAAAAATAAGTCGGGCACGGTAAACAGGGGGGGGGGGGGGGGGGGGGGCCGGCGCCCTGCGAAGGGCCAGTACTCCTGGCCAGAGCCTCCTCATTAGGCTCTCCTCTGCCTCTCCCTCTCCCTCTCCCTCCACGTGCAGAATCACCCCTGCTCCCTGGGTCCCCTCCCTCTTTCCTCTCCTGCCATGCATTTCCCTCTCCCCAATTATCCCCCCAAAATTATATATTATATATATATATACAAACACCCACACACACAAACCAACAGACCAATCCCCAACACAACAAAGCAAAAAAATCAAACACAAAGCTTTTGTTTTTTTTTTTTTTTTTTTTTTTTTACACTAAAAGCACAATAGGCCACAGACACAACTGACAGCAAACGCAGATCAACGCAAAAGCTGCTGATTGCTGCTAAAAGCAGCAACTGTCACTACACAAAACCCAGACACTGCAGCACAGATACAGAAAGACAAACAAAAACAGGACACCTAGACCGGGGGGGGGGGGGTCTAAAAAGTCTAACACCAAATTTGTCCAAAGGACTTACAGGGGGGTTTCTTCCTTAAAAGGACTTTTGGGTCTCCACAAAGTTAGTCCTAAAAGGACTGTTGGGTCTCAGATGTGGAATACAGGGGTGGGTAACAACAAGTGCTTAAACCACCACAGCTGAAATCCCACAAGAACGCTCAACAGCTCAAAAGCGCAAAAATCTCTCTCTCTCCAACTCCGTGACCACTGTCATGTCTCCACTAAACACACTCCAACACACTGACAAAATGTCGCCTGTGAAGCAGGCCTTTTATACCCAGGGGGCTGCAATACTCTGTTAGCTGCCATTGGCTAAATTTGGGTCATTGGCTTGCGGCTCCGTCTTGAAAATAAGCCCAAAAATTCGAATTTACAGAATTGTCTCGTTTTTTGGGTGCCGTAAATTCTCGTAATTACGAGAATCCCCCGTACTTACGAGGACTTCGCTGTTTCCGGGCCCCGGAAAGATCGCGGATTCTCTTAATTCCGGATATACTCTATTTTTCGAAAATTTCGTAAAAAAACAAATCCGCGGTTTCGGAAGTTCGGAAGTCGAAAATCCCTGAAAATCCTGATAATCATCCGCCGGTTCGCTGGGGGACGTGATAAATCCGCGGCGGATCCAGGTTCGGGTCGCTAGACCGGCCATCTCTATTAAAGAGCAACTCTGTACCACAGGATCAGATTTAAAAGCTTTATGTCACATTTCTTTACTATAATTAGGGCAAAAATTGTGAGAAGGTCCTAAATGTGTGGTAATTACTCCTGCGTCATTCAGTCAGCCTTAATCCTAACTAATAATTATACTGAATTCAACGCTACCACATAAACAAAATAAACTGAAATATGTATTTGTATTTGTCAAGTCAATGACATTCCCTCTGAAATCCTTAAATACTCCTTCATTGCAGGAGCTTGCTGAACTTCAAGATTGTTTGTCTGACATCAATGTTGTTTTGTGCATGGACAACAACCGTGACCTGGACCTCAATGGACTCATTGCAGATGTCAGAGCCCAGTATGATGAAATCACTGCCAGAAACAGAGCTGAAGCAGAGGCCGCATATGCCAAAAAGGTAATATATATTTTAGGAGCATATTTGCTAAAAACAGAAATAGGACTACATTCATTTTTAGAATTGTTTTATTTATATATTTAAAAAAGTGCCATAGCTGTACATTATGAAATGAGACATACCAATGGCATACGTGAAAGGAAAAAGATATCCTTAAGAACAGAGGGCCATATTCATAAAAGCGCCTTTAGCGATCCTTGCGGCAACCGGCATAAATATATGATAGGGATTGTAATTGTATGATAGTGGTTGAATGTACAATCAGTCTTATATGTACGCATTCATTCATAGATTTAAAGCCTCGATCATACATTTACGGGCCGGATTTACCATTAGGCAAAGTAGGCATGCGCCTAGGGGCACCTGAGGTTGAAGGTGCAGCTGTCAATCTCCTCCCACCATCCAACCCATTTATGGTCTATTTCTACCCAAAAAAGGATGGTGTGGTTTAGGGGTTGTGGTCTGTGTTTGAGGGAGGGGCTAAGGACGCCATGCTCTTGGGGTGGCCTTTCAGGCCCACTGAGGTGTAAATCCAGCCTGTTACGATCCCCTATACACCATTGCGGTATTTTGGTAACACATGGTATTATACGAATGGCTTTAGTACGTTCATTCATAACCTACGATTGCAGCCATACATTTATGGCCATGATCATACTTTATGTCATCGCATGGTTGCGATATCGCTGGCTTTTAAATATGGTCCAGAGACTCTCTTATTAGAAAGCATTGCTCAATAAAGAGGAAAAAAAATGTAAACATGTTGATTTTCAAATTCCCTTATTTCTAAAGCTGGGTTCACACTGTACCAACCTTTGAATCTTACAGATTCTGTGTGTGAAGCTACACACAAACCTGAAAATTCTCAGTGTGTATGGAGAATTCAGAATTCAGATCGTTCAGAACTGCCACATTCCTTATGACTGCGGCCAACTCCCAAGGCTGATGGTGAATTTTGTCGGCTTGGCAACAGTCATTTTCATGGTACACCAGTGTACCCAGTTTTTTTCTGCTGTAGGGGGATGGGGGACTTGTTTAATATGTGAATTAAGTTCATAAGAGGGAGATATTTTAAAGTTGGTGCTTTTGGGGGCTAACACCATTTAAAAGCAGCACATGGCAAAAAATCAAAACAGCATTGCAAAAAGAACATTTGATCAAATCAATGTAAACATCGAAAATAGATTGAAAAATCCAGAAAATTGAGTTTGAAAATCTAAATTTCTATCGAACATTCTAAAATTGTTTTTTATAATGTTTGGCAAGCTTAATAAGTTCTAGGTTTTAAATGCATCTATGACATAGCTGTCAATCATGGGCCTTATTATCATAAACCTCTATTGTGTGCAGTTTTGCTATAACTGGAATGGTGACATTTGAAATGGTGAAATGCATGGGTGGAAAATCCCTCTTCAAGCATAACCATCAAACGTTAGCTTGTATACAGTTATGCAGTTATAGAAATTTTAATGGTTGCTGCAGATTAATAGCATGGGCAAACATTTGCACCTTATGTTGATTCAGCCACATTGGTCTTTGCTGGGGAAATATTCAGGGAGATTCAATAAAGTTCTTATCTTTAAAAATGGTGCTAATTTTGCCCCAACCAATCAGATCCTATTTAACATTTGAAAGCAAACATCTGATTGGTTGGGCAAATTAGCACAATTTGTAACGTATAAAGATCGTTATTGAATCTCCTGATAGTTTTGGAATAGCTACAGTCATGCATTCCGCAAGAACTTAAACATAAGCTGTTTTGTCCCATTGCCAGATTCAACAGCTGAAGGATGCAGCAGGAGAACATGGAGCAGTCTACGAAGCAGTAAGAGTGAGATCCAAGATCTAAAGAGCTTAATAAAGAGACTGACAAGCAGAGATGGAATGTGTGAAGAAACAGGTAAATAGCATTAGAACAGGGAAGCATATTAAAGCCCATTGGCCCTTTCCTTGCTCTTGCATATATAAATGAAAGTTTCTACATAGATATGCATTATGAATCTTCCCTGCCACAAAAAGTTTTATTTAACATTTTAAATAACAAATATTTAATCACAGATATAGCAGAATAACTTCTTTTACAAGGTCATCATAGGTTCAAGTTCATTTTTTGTGTTTTGAAATTAAATTATCAGGAATAACATTATATTGGATTAAGTCAATATTTCATTTTAAACAATAGAAAATCAAATGCCTAACAAAGACTTTATAGGCTTATTATTTTTATATGATCGCTCTCTAACACGCTGCCATTTGCAGTGCTGAAAAACGAGGTCATGAAACCTTGGAGGATGCCAAGCCAAAACTTAAACAGATTGATTGTGCCCTACAAAAGGCCAAGGAGGACTTAGCTCGCCAGCTAAGGGAATACCAAGAACTTCTTGGTGTCAAATTGGCACTGGATGTTGAAATTGCCACTTACAGAAGAATGTTGGAGGGAGAGGAAAGCAGGTAAGTGCTGCAACAGGTAGATATTGAACTTACCAAAGTTATCCTGAAATTGTAACTCCAGCCTTAAAGGGCAATAAACTCCTCTTCTTGCCCCGACCCTCTCTCCCTGTGATAGTACCCAAGAGTATAGCAAAGACCCAACCTCCCACAATCGGATATTTAATTAGTGGAAAGGCATGCTCTGCAAAGAGGCTTCACAAAGGGCTTGTTCTGCTCATTTAAAACTTAAAATGGTTTAATTGCATCAAGTTTTTAAACACAGAGGTAAGGATTATCTTTAAGACAGAATCAAAATTAGTAACTGACATTAATAGGATTGCTGATGTATAAACTGATGGACAGCTGTAAGGGCATGATATCATATTTTAATGTATTGATGAAGCCAGGGGTTTAAGGAGCTATGCCTACCTTCCATTTTCAATCAATTGACAAGGAGCCAGGGAAAAAGCTAGAAATATTTACCTTACACATGATCCTCTGCAGCAGCATTGAAAAATCCCACCTCTTCGCAGGTTTAGAATAACAATAGCGTGCATTGTCACGCATGCGCACTATAGTTAATCTGAACCAGAAGAGGTCGGGACCTATCAGTGCTGCTGCGGAGGATCGCGTGTAAGGTAATATCTTCTATCTTCGTCACTGGCTCTGGTCAATTGATTGAAGAACGGGAGGTAAGGCATAGCTCCTTAAGCTCCTGGTCTTCAGTCAATATATTAAAGGAATACCGTATATACTCGAGTATAAGTCGAGGTTTTTAGGCTTAAAAAAAGCCTAAAAAATCGAACCTCGACTTATACTCGAGTCACTCACCTTTAGATCTTGAATCCAGTCTGCTGCTCACTTCCGCGTACACTCCTTCTGATGGCTGACGTCACTACTTGGCGCTGGTCTCGCTTCGCAGCAACGACTAGTGATGTCAGGCGCCAGAGTGAAGTGGATGCTGAGCCGGTTTGCCTGTACTGCTTTCCATGCTTCATGTCTCCCGGTAAGCTGTATACAAGTTAGAGCCAGGTAACGCCTTTGGTTTATACCATATATCCTGCTTCTGTAGTGAATGAATGGCAGTAAGTAGTCAGTAGGGGAGGGGATGTTGAACAGGCACAGTGTGTGTCTCAGCCAATTCACAGTGGGACTCCTAACAATCAATCTCTCCTCTCATCATGTCTGGCTTCACCTTTTAATTTACTGAAGAAGGATGCAAAGTGAAAATCTTTTATGTCATACATTATCTGTCGTCTATTTGATTTGGAAACATCTGGGAGCCAAGAAAATGGGGGAAACCGTGTTGAATAACTCCATTTAAAGTGCAAATAATGTCAGAAAACATACAGAATCAGGAGGATGGATTCTATTGTTAAGATTGCCTTCTGATTCTGTATTGTTTTGAGTCTTTAAATGGACAGCAGATGCCTTTAAATGGAACAGCAGAATTCCCATACAGCAGTCCCATACAGTAATAGCCAAATCCAGTATGACTATTACTGTATGGGAATACTGCTATCCAACTAAATATAATACTATACGTGTTATACTTTAAACAAAAATAAAAGCCCTAATTTTAATTAGAAAATAAAAAGGAATACATTCAATAAAATTGTGCTTCTTTCTTATAATGGCTTGTCATTATGTTTTCTTTGCAGAATGCCTGGAGAAATCGTCAATGACGTTAAAATGTGTAATACCTGTGATATTGTATTGACCCACACGATACCCATTACTTTCCCTAGCTTGGCCTCTGTTCCTTACAGATCTCTCTTTCTCCTTCAGCCGGTGTTCAGCAGTTCAGGAAAGTTGGAAACTCTCTTTGAGTGTGGGAAAACTTCATGTAGCAAGAAAAGCTGTGGGAAAGTCTATCCAGTAACGAGATCACTAAATGTGGAAAAACCGTGACAAATAGAAATCCATGGCTGAAGCATCAGGACAAACTATCACTAACCTAAGGCCTTTGTCTACTTTTTCTCCATTTAATTAGTCATGTCTGTTTGCTTTACACAGGTATTGTGTTTTGATTTGATTAGAAACTGAATTTCCAAATACCCTTGGTTATTGTGTATCATAGATCCACTCAAAATTTTCTATTTAAAATGGTGCTAATTTTGCCCCGATCAATCATGATGTTGTTTACGTTTGAAAGCTAACATCTGATGGTTGGGGGCAAAAATTAACACTTTTTTAATGATAAAAACTGTTATTACTTGCAGAGCACAGCTCCCTGGAACATTCATGAGCTCTTATTTTTAGTAATGATTTTTATGAAATAATAGTTTTTTTTTACATTGACTTTAATTACTGGGAATTTTTCTCAGTTTCCCAATCATGTTGTAAAATAGGCAACCCGTGTTTACCTGCTTATGGATTTCATAATTAAATGCATGTGCTTCAATGTTTTAACCTGTAAAATTTATTTTTTGATATCTCATCCCACCCACTGTAAGAGGGCGACATTTTTTTCCTCAATTGAAGGGGTTAAATGCAAATCTAATAAACTGCATCTTGAAATTATTCTGTAACGTCTCAGAATTATTGGCCATGGGTATCTGGAAGGGAAACATACTTAATCCTAAATCCAATGAGAAATGGGTCTAACTGAATTATGTTGACTCATTGTATATTAATTGTGAGGACGCTACAGCACTGGCAGGGTGATTTACTTAGAGGTGCCGGCAGGATTTAGAGTTTAAAGTACGAGCTAAGAGGTTCGCAACCTCTATTATGGAATGAGGCAGTTTATGTAAAAAAACACACCCCGCATCCGACACTCATCCGGGATTCAATATCGCATTGTGCCAGTTGTAGAGCATGATTTTAACGCCGGAGTTAAAATCACGTTGTTGGTAAATCCTTTTGGGAATTTTGTATCAGGTTTGCAAGGTTTACCCAGTGCGATAGCAGCTCTGGGTAAATCGCCTGTAACAGTTTTCATTTGCCAGGTTAGTCGCTGGACTAATACTTTATAAAATAGTGCTGAAGCCAGGAGGAATATGAGGTAGTAGGTTCATGTTACAATATCCTACAGATGCTAATTATAGTTAGTAGTTACATGTTACAATATCCTACAGATATAATTATAGTTAGTAGTTACATGTTACAATATCCTACAGATACTTATTTTGTTAGTAGGCTATATGTTAAATTTCTACGATGCTAATTATAGTTAGTAGATTACATGTTACAATATCCTAGCTATAATAAGTTAGTAGGTTACATGTTACAATTTCAGATGCTAATTATAAGTAGTAAGGTTACATGTTACAATATTCTACAGATACTAATTATAGTTAGGGTTACATGTTACAATATCTACAGATGCTAATTACAGTGTAGGTTACATGTTACAATATCTACAGATGCTAATATAGGTAGTAGGCTATATGTTACATATTCTACAGATGCAATTATAGTTAGTAGATTACATGTTTACACATATCATTGTAACATGTAACCTACTAATTATAATTAGCATCTGTAGAACATTGTAACATGTAACCTACTAACTATAATTAATATCTGTAGGATATTGTAACATGTAATCTACTAACTATAATTAGCATCTGTAGAATATTTTAACATATAGCCTACTAACCAAAATAAGAATCTGTAGGATATTGTAACATGTAACTTACTAACTATAATTAGTATCTGTAGGATATTGTAACATGTAACTTACTAACTATAATTAGATACTGTGGACATTGTAACATGTAAGCTACTACCTATAATTAGTACCGTAGAAAATTGTAACATGTAACCTACTAACTTTAATTAGTATCCGTAGGATATTGTAACATGTAACCTACTACCTATAATTAGTATCGTAGAATATGTAACATGTAACCTACTAACTTAATTAGTATCCGTAGGATATTGTACATGTAACCTACTACTATAATTAGTATCTGTAGGACATGTTGAACATGTAACCTACTACCTATAATTGAGAGTCAAATAATTCGAATTCTATGAAATGCAATTAAAATATCAATGGTAACTTAATGTAAATGGCTGTGGGACCTGGGAAATGGTCTGGGAAATGTTCGAACATCCAGGATCGCGCAGATACCAGGACTTTACTCGTGGATTCGATGCCCGCGTATAGGTTTTAATGGACACTTTACTTGCGGATTTCATGCTCGCCTTCGCACCTAGATACCAGGCGAGTTCTAGTCCATCTCTACCTATAATTAGTATCTTTAGGATATTGTAACGTGTAACCTACTTACTATAATTAGTATCTGTAGGATAGTGTAACATGTAACCTACTACCTATAATAAGTATCTGTAGGATACTGTCTCTGAACCTACTAACTATAATTAGTATCCGTAGAATATTGTAACATGTAACCTACTACCTATAATAAGTATGTAGGACATTGTAACATGTAACCTACTACCTATAATGTATCTGTAGGATATTTTAACGTAAGCTGCTATTATAATAGTATCGTAGAATATTGTAACATGTAACCTACTACCTATAATTAGTATCTGTAGGACATTGTAACATGTAACCTAACCTTAATTAGATATGAGGTATTGTAACATGTAACCTACTTACTAAATTAGTATCTGTAGGATAGTGTAACATGTAACCTACTAACCTATAATAAGTATCTGTAGGATACTGTAACATGTAACCTACTAACTATAATTAGTATCTGTAGGATATTGTAACATGTAACCTACTACCTATAATTAGTATCTGTAGGACATTGTAACTAACATGTAGCCTACTACCTATAATTAGCATCTGTAGGATATTGTAACATGTAGCCTACTACCTATAATTAGCATCTGTAGGATATTGTAACATGTAGCCTACTACCTATAATTAGTATCTATAGGATATTGTAACGTGTAACTTACTACCTATAATTAGTATATTGAATTATAAAGAGTCATAATATTTTGACCACACATTGATTAGACACCCCCCCCAAGTTAAACATGTCGAAAACCACTCTTTTTCAAAAAGTAGATTTTCATCTGAAAAAAATAAAAAAAATTATTTTACATGGTGTATTTCCCAATACATAAAATAACAAATAAGTGTCCAGGAAGTTAAAGTATTTTATATATGTTTGCTGAAAATTCCAATGGGGGTGTTGGACTACTTTCCATATTTATAGAAATGCCTCCTGAGTGTTTAAACCCTATGTATTTATGGACTAATAAAGACTTAACAGTCTAAAACCAATAAGGGACAACCCCTAAAGGTTATAAATGTCCTGGGAACATAACCACAGCTAGTGATTGCTGTTAATTTCAATTCAGATTATATCATATACTTGTGTATTGCAAAGCAGACTACAGTTCATAAAGACCACACAATCTTTGCAGGGACATAACCACCAGGAAACTGTTTGAGCCAAGGGGGCCCCATCTTATTTTTCCTGTGACAGACATAGCCCTCTGCAAGAAAACCACTGTGGATGAAGCAAGGATAGGTGCCCCATTATAGTTTTTGCTGGGCCCAGTGATTCCTAGATACGTCACTGAATCTTTGGTAAGTATTACCAATTAAGTAATTGTGTCAAGCTCATAACTACTCAGTAAGGATAAACTGGCTGATATACTGGATATACTGGATGCGGGACTAATTATTTGTAGTAAGCACGCCCCCACACAAACTACTAATGCCCTTAAAAATGCAAGTCTCTTACCCAAGTCATATCATAGTCTCAGTCCATCTCAGTTCAACCCATCTCCATAGTGCTATACAAACATCTGTTTCACAGTCAAACACAGCAATTCATAGGCCTTTGGTTTACCCCAGGACCCACACCAATGTGTGTTTCACCCTTACTTCCCTATGTTACGGGCTTCTTCAGGGTGTCATGTGACCAACCATTTCTTAATTTTTATGTATACTGCTTGTGAAGGTTCTCATTCATCCAGGTCATGGTATATCTGTTGTATTCAATTAGATCAACTGGACTTTAGTTTAGTTCTTGAAGACGTTTCGCTAGTCATCCGACTGACTTTCTCAATTCAGAATGACTTGTACAAGAATCTTTTGGTAATTATGTACCCTGGAAAATCCCAATTAGCATTTCACAGCCAGGTGTTAAGGGTGTGATTAGATAGTGGCTAAGAGGTGTTATAGGAACGCCCAGAGTAAGGTGTCAAAACAGCATTGTACATGGCAGACAGTTGGTGTCGAACCCTCTATTTAGGCTTGGTTTCTTTATTTTCACATAAATGGCCTACTTGACACCTCTCTTGAACCAGTCCTGTTCCTTTGAAAGGATGTTGACATTACAATCTTAAAAGGTATGTCCTTTATCCTTAAGATGCAGGTACACGGCTGAGTCTTGACCCGAAGATTTGGCTCTTCTCTGCTGGGCCATATGTTGGGGCAGTTGCTGTTTGGTCTCCCCCACATACAAATCAGAGCATTCTTCACAGCACTGCACTGCGTATATGATGTCGCTTTTCTTGTGTTTCGGTATTGTGTTTTTCGGATGTACCAATTGCTGCCTCAATGTGTTGTTCGGCTTAAAGCAGACAGGGATACAGTGTTTTTTGAAAATTCGTCTTAATTTCTCAGAGACCCCTGCTACATATGGGATGACCATGTTCTTCCTCCTGTCTTGCTTTTCCCTTCACTTTTGGTATTTGAGTTCTTTTCTTTCCTTCTACTTCTTTTGACAAAGGCCCAGTCTGCTTTAAACCAAATAACATCAGGGGCCTATGTTCACCCAAGATAGACCTCTTGGGGTATACTTTAACCAGTGTACAACACTGTCCTCTACTGCTAGGCTTGTTGCACATGCTGTCACATCAGCCTTAGTGGAAGCTCCCATATGTTGGCACGCATTTTGTGCTCCCACTGCTGTGCCTCCCACTTGCCTATAGAACTTATTAATAAATACAAAGATATTATTTTCCTAAATAAAAATAATAATATTAATAATAATGACAAGGAGAAGAGGAAAGGAATGAAGAGGAGAGAATAAAGAAGGAAATACAGGGAAATGGGGAAAGCAACATAATAAGTGACAAGTAAATATAAGTTAGAAAGGAAAAGGAAATAGAGACACTGTAAGTGTGTGTGTGTGTGTGTGTGTGGGGGGGGGTTGATAGGAGTAAGCAAAGGGTAAGAGAAATGAATGAATATTACACAAGAATCATAACATGAGTAGTGATGGACACCAAACCGAATTCGAACCCGAGTTCGGCCTAAACTTTATGAGTTTGGATGAACTCGAACTATTTAAATTTGTTCAAGTTTTTTCTAAATCAAAAAATTATCGATTATCTAAATCGATAAATATCGAATACATGAGCCGTTTGCTAATCATAGAATGTATCGTTCGGTAACCCTCGAAAGTATGATTAGTTTTTGGAAATCCTTGAATGTATGGATCGTTTTTGCTAACCCTAGAATGTATCGTTCGCTAACCCTCAAATGTAGCCTTTAATTTTGGTAACCCTGAAAGTATAGATCATTTTCGCTAACCCCCGAATGTAGCCTTCGAGTTTCGGTAACCCTCAAATTTAATGTTCCTTTTCGATAACCCTCAAATTTATGGTTCTATTTGTGGTAACCCTTGAAAGTGTCATTCAGTAACCCTCAAATTTTCCGTAACCCTTGAATGTAGATTGCGCAAACACGACAATTGCTAAGTCATAAAGTAAGGAGTTTTTAAACAAGTTTGGGTGATAGTGACATGTTCCCCAGACCATTTACCAGATGCCACTGCCATTTATAGTAAGTCACCATTGTTATTTCATCTGTAAATGATCCAAACTTTTCGAACTATCACTCCCCATTGACTTTAATGGGTCCATTTTTTGAACTTTCGAACTTTTACTGAAGTTCGAACGTTTGAAAACGGACAGAACTTTAAGAAGTTCAGCCATCTCTAAACATGAGATAAAATAAACTTTTGTGTTAGTTTATTCTCTGCACCAATGCTGTAGTTAGTTGGTTAGCAGTCATTGCAAACCAGGTGGTTTCAATTTAGAGATTGTGAAGCTCAGAAGTAAAACAACATCTATTATTATTTAATTAATTACTAGAATAACTTATTTTGTGTGTTTTGATCAGTGAAGAAGATAAACCTTTCTTTTTTTATTTGAATATGATAATAATATAAACAGAAGGTTAAATAGATTTAAATTAGAGGATGCAGACACGCAGATATTCTAATAAGTTTAGTTAATTTACACACATATTAGGCAAGTGTGGATGGATAACCTGGTATCAGTGATGTCAAACCCAACCTATTACAGTTCTAAAACCATCCTCATAAGTTTTTGTGACCAAGCCCTCTTCTCAATTATATAAAAGGCCTCATTGGTGTTGTAAGAGGGCTTCAGTATCCTCTACTACTTCCTGAATTATCTCCACACACTTGACAATCTTGGAAAGCAACAATGAGTCAGCTTCGCCACTCCTGCAGATCTAAAGGCTTCAGCTCCTGTTCACTTGGTGGTGGATTAGCAACATCAAAAGTCAGCTTCTCCTCTACTTCCTTATGTGGTGGAGGTGCCCCTATGCGCATCAGCAGCGGAAAAGCTGCAAGTGGAAGTTTATATAGTTTAGGAGGATTCAAACGAACCGGTATCAGTGCAAGCAGCGGCAGTGCCCTTGGTGCGCCTTTGCCATATTTGGGAGATAGCTTTGCTGTGTGCCCCCCAGGTGGTATCCAGAAGGTAACAGTCAACAAAATACTCCTACAGCCAGTAAATGTAGATATCGACCCAAACATCCAAAAGGTGCGAAGTGAAGAAAGAAATCATATAAAGTGCCTCAATGATAAATTTGCAAGCTTTATCGATAAGGTAAGGTCTTCATTAGGAAACGATCAGCATTTTTACAAATTGGTTCTGCTTTTATTAAGCAGAATAAACATTTAATGGGCAAAAGTTTTTATTGTTTAATGATTAAGATTCTGTCTTCATTCTCTTGATGGATTTAGGTTCGATTCCTTGAGCAACAACATCAAATTTTAGAAACAAAATGGAAGTTTTTGCAAGAGAAAGGTCAAAAACTTTGCAACAAACGGGACACTATCAAACCACTGTTCGATGCCTACATCACAAACCTTCAGAGGCACCTAGACGGTTTGAGGAGTGAGAAATGCCGCTCAGAAGGGGATCTAAAGAATATGCAAGACGTGGTAGAAGATTTCAAGCACAAGTTAGTTGAAATCAAAATCACTGACTAAATTTAAAGATTTCAGTATGCTAAATAGTCTTCCATCGCGTGATACTTCCCTTCCAAACACTAGACGTTTTATCTTTGCTGCCTTTAAAAATTTTGTGCCAAACACATTTTGCTTTTATTTCCTCATAGATTTGAAGAAGAGATTAACAAGAGGGCATGTGCTGAAAATGAGTTTGTTACCCTCAAAAAGGTAAGGAACAAAACAAAGGAAAATTAGAATTTTTATGAGAATCACAAAATTCCAGAAAACTGAAAAGAAATAAGCATTTGCTTCTTCATGCCACATGTCATATTTCTATCAAATTTATTCGGGCGTCCCTTTAATAATCTGACCTGTAAGCAGTCGACTCTTGTTCACAGTGTCAAGCAGTACAATAAGTACCTCCTCATAGTAACTTATGGAAAGAGCTTTGCCAGTCACTTCTCTTTAAACAATACTGTAGTGACCATTATGCAAAAAATAATATATTAATATATAAAATGCTGATTGATATATTAAAGGTCACATTACTATTGTTTTGAATAAAAAACAAGTACTTTTCATTTAACTGCTTTTTGGGCCTATGTATCGGTATATATTTAGCTGATGGGGCCATTTGATTCTACAAACCCGCTTTTGTATGATGTACATTCCTGGTTGTTGGCATTGATTTACACTGATGGCAACTTTACATTATTTATTTTTAAAGGGAAACAAAAGTGAAAAGTAAAGTTTTATGTAGGTGATTCCCAAGCCATGAGGACATAAATTGTAATATTCAATCACTGCTATCCCGTTTGATAAGGTTCTAACAGCTGATTCCCTACTAGCCTGTATTTATTATAAACTGTGATTGTAGTTTGGAGCCTATAGTGAGGGATTGAAAAAACAAGACAGTTTTTTTTATATGCAGCATTCTCTGATGTAAATGCCTAAGAATCAGACAAAGCTATATATGAATAAGCAGATATGCTGGGTTTGCAGTCAATGCAGTCAACAGTTCCAGAGAAATAGGACACTCCTAAAGTTTTCATACCTGTAATATGTCAAACATACCCAGCAATAGCAAATCAAGTTAGGGAACCTTCAGTTGTTGCATGAACTGCCAGACACAAATATGGTCTTTTAGATGTTTCAGATCTTACTGTGGAACAGTGGCATGCATGGGACATACTGTTGATTAAGTGTTCCATTAGTAAGGATAAGCAACCCAATTATTTATGTCTTTTCCTTTCCTTCAAGGATGTGGATGTAGCTTACATACAGAAAACAGAGCTGAAGACCAAAGAAGAAGAATTGCAAGATGAACTCAACTTCTTGAGGACACTTTATGATGCGGTATTAGAATAAAGCTCAGAATCTCACGTGCACATCCTTTCAGAACATTTACAATATAACAATATAACAAGCTTTACATCATGGCACTTTTAAAGAGCAACTCTGTACCACAGGATCAGATTTAAAAGCTTTATGTGCACATTTCTTTACTATAATTAGGGCAAAAATTGTGAGAAGGTCCTAAATGTGTGGTAATTACTCCTGCGTCATTCAGTCAGCCATTAACCTAACTAATAATTATACATGAATTCAACGCTACCACATAAACAGAAATAAACTGAAATATGTATGTGTGTATTTGTCAAGTCAATGACATTCCCTCTTGAAATCCTTAAATACTCCTTTCATTGCAGGAGCTTGCTGAACTTCAAGATTGTTTGTCTGACATCAATGTTGTTTTGTGCATGGACAACAACCGTGACCTGGACCTCAATGGACTCATTGCAGATGTCAGAGCCCAGTATGATGAAATCACTGCCAGAAACAGAGCTGAAGCAGAGGCCGCATATGCCAAAAAGGTAATATATATTTTAGGAGCATATTTGCTAAAAACAGAAATAGGACTACATTCTATTTTAATAGAATTGTTTTATTTATATATTTAAAAAGTGCCATAGCTGTACATTATGAAATGAGACATACAATGGCATACGTGAAAGGAAAAAATATCCTTAAGAACAGAGGGCCATATTCATAAAAGCGCCTTTAGCGATCCTTGCGGCAACCGGCATAAATATATGATAGGGATTGTAATTGTATGATAGTGGTTGTAAATGTACAATTACAGTCTTATATGTACGCATTCATTCATAGATTTAAAGCCTCGATCATACATTTACGGGCCGGATTTACCATTAGGCAAAGTAGGCATGCGCCTAGGGGCACCTGAGGTTGAAGGTGCAGCTGTCAATCTCCTCCCACCAATCCAACCCATTTATGGTCTATTTTCTACCCAAAAAAGGAATGTGTGTGGTTTAGGGGTGTGGTCTGTGTTTGAGGGAGGGGCTAAGGACGCCATGCTCTTTGGGCCTTTCAGGCCCCTGAGGTGTAAATCCAGCCCTGTTTACGATCCCCTATACACCATTGCGGTATTTTGGTAACACATGGTATTATACGAATGGCTTTAGTACGTTCATTCATAACCTACGATTGCAGCCATACATTTATGGCCATGATCATACTTTTATGTCATCGCATGGTTGCGATATCGCTGGCTTTTAAATATGGTCCAGAGACTCTCTTATTAGAAAGCATTGCTCAATAAAGAGGAAAAAAATGTAAACATGTTGATTTTCAAATTCCCTTATTTCTAAAGCTGGGTTCACACTGTACCAACCTTTGAATCTTACAGATTCTGTGTGTGAAGCTACACACAAACCTGAAAATTCTCAGTGTGTATGGAGAATTCAGAATTCAGATCGTTCAGAACTGCCACATTCCTTATGACTGCGGCCAACTCCCAAGGCTGATGGTGAATATTTGTCGGCCTTGGCAACAGTCATTTTCATGGTACACACAGTGTACCCAGTTTTTTTCTGCTGTTAGGGGGATGGGGGACTTGTTTAATATGTGAATTAAGTTCATAAAGGGAGATATTTATTAAAGTTGGTGCTTTTGGGGGCTAACACCATTTAAAAAGCAGCAACATGGCAAAAAATCAAAAACAGCATTGCAAAAAGAACATTTGATCAAATCAAATGTAAACATCGAAAATTAGATTGAAAAATCCAGAAATTGAGTTTGAAAATCTAAAATTTCTATCGAACATTCTAAAATTGTTTTTTATTAATGTTTGGCAAGCTTAATAAGTTCTAGGTTTAAATGCATCTATGACATAGCTGTCAATCATGGGCCTTATTATCATAAACTCTTCTATTGTGTGCAGTTTTGCTATAACTGGAATGGTGACATTTGAAATGTGTGAAATGCATGGTGGAAAATTCCCTCTTCAAGCATAACCAATCAAACGTTAGCTTATTATACAGTTATTGCAGTTATAGAAATTTTAATGGGTTGCTGCAGATTAATAGCATGGGCAAACATTTGCACCTTATGTTGATTCAGCCACATTGTCTTTGCTGGGGAAATATTCAGGGAGATTCAATAAAAGTTCTTATCTTTAAAAATGGTGCTAATTTTGCCCCAACCAATCAGATCCTATTTAACATTTGAAAGCAAACATCTGATTGGTTGGGCAAAATTAGCACAATTTGTAACGATAAGATCTGTTATTGAATCTCCCTGATAGTTTTGGAATAGCTACAGTCATGCATTCCAGCAAGAACTTAAACATAAGCTGTTTTGTCCCATCTGCCAGATTCAACAGCTGAAGGATGCAGCAGGAGAACATGGAGACAGTCTACGAAGCAGTAAGAGTGAGATCCAAGATCTAAAGAGCTTAATAAAGAGACTACAAGCAGAGATGGAATGTGTGAAGAAACAGGTAAATAGCATTAGAACAGGGAAGCATATTAAAGCCCATTGGCCCTTTCCTTGCTCTTGCATATATAAATGAAAGTTTTCTACATAGAATATGCTATTATGAATCTTCCCTGCCACAAAAAAGTTTATTTAACATTTTAAATAACAAATATTTAATCACAGATATAGCAGAATAACTTCTTTTACAAGGTCATCATAGGTTCAAGTTCATTTTTTGTGTTTTGTAAATTAAATTATCAGGAATACATTATATTGGATTAAGTCAATATTTCATTTTAAACAATAGAAAATCAAATGCCTTAACAAAGACTTTATGAGGCTTATTATTTTTATATAAGATCGCTGCTCTACACGCTGCCATTTGCAGTGCTGAAAAACGAGGTCATGAAACCTTGGAGGATGCCAAAGCCAAACTTAAACAGATTGATTGTGCCCTACAAAAGGCCAAGGAGGACTTAGCTCGCCAGCTAAGGGAATACCAAGAACTTCTTGGTGTCAAATTGGCACTGGATGTTGAAATTGCCACTTACAGAAGAATGTTGGAGGGAGAGGAAAGCAGGTAAGTGCTGCAACAGGTAGATATTGAACTTACCCAAAGTTATCCTGAAATTGTAACTCCAGCCTTAAAGGGCAATAAACTCCTCTTCTTGCCCCCGACCCTCTCTCCCTGTGATAGTACCCAAGGTATAGCAAAGACCCAACCTCCTCCACAATCGGATATTTAATTAGTGGAAAGGCATGCTCTGCAAAGAGGCTTCACAAAGGGCTTGTTCTGCTCATTTAAAAAGTTAAAATGGTTTAATTGCCATTCAAGTTTTTAAACTACAGAGGTAAGGAATTATCTTTTAAAGACAGAATCAAAATTAGTAACTGACATTTAATAGGATTGCTGATGTATAAACTGATGGACAGCTGTAAGGGCATGATATCATATTTTAATGTATTGATTGAAGCCCAGGGGTTTAAGGAGCTATGCCTTACCTTCCATTCTTCAATCAATTGACAAGGAGCCAGGGAAAAAGCTAGAAGATATTTACCTTACACATGATCCTCTGCAGCAGCATTGAAAAATCCCGACCTCTTCCAGGTTTAGATTAACAATAGCGTGCATTGTCACGCATGCGCACTATAGTTAATCTGAACCAGGAAGAGGTCGGGACCTATCAGTGCTGCTGCGGAGGATCGCGTGTAAGGTAAATATCTTCTATCTTCGTCACTGGCTCCTGGTCAATTGATTGAAGAACGGGAGGTAAGGCATAGCTCCTTAAGCTCCTGGTCTTCAGTCAATATATTAAAGGAATACCGTATATACTCGAGTATAAGTCGAGGTTTTTAGGCTTTAAAAAAAGCCTAAAAATCGAACCTCGACTTATACTCGAGTCACTCACCTGTAGATCTTGTAATCCAGCTGCTGCTCACTTCCGCGTACACTCCTTCTGATGGCTGACGTCACTACTTGGCGCTGGTCTCGCTTCGCAGCAACGACTAGTGATGTCAGGCGCCAGAGTGAAGTGGATGCTGAGCCGGTTTGCCTGCTACTGCTTTCCATGCTTCATGTCTCCCGGTAAGCTGTATACAAGTTAGAGCCAGGTAACGCCTTTGGTTTTATACCATATATCCTGCTTCTGTAGTGAATGAATGGCAGTAAGTAGTCAGTAGGGGAGGGGATGTTGAACAGGCACAGTGTGTGTCTCAGCCAATGTCACAGTGGGAGCTCCTAACAATCAATCTCATCCTCTCATCATGTCCTGGCTTCACCTTTTAATTTACTGAAGAAGGATGCAAAGTGAAAATCTTTTATGTCATACATTTATCTGTCTGTCTATTTGATGTTTGGAAACATCTGGAGAGCCAAGAAAATGGGGGAAACCGTGTTGAATAACTCCATTTAAAGTGCAAATAATGTCAGAAAACTATACAGAATCAGGAGGATGGTATCTATTGTTAAAGATTGCCTTCTGATTCTGTATTGTTTTGAGTCTTTAAATGGACAGCAGATAGCCTTTAAATGGACAGCAGAATTCCCATACAGCAGTCCCATACAGTAATAGCCAAATCCAGTATGACTATTACTGTATGGGAATACTGCTATCCAAACTAAATATAATACTATACGTGTTATACTTTAAACAAAAATAAAAGCCCTAATTTTAATTAGAAAATAAAAAGGAATACATTCAATTAAAATTGTGCTTCTTTCTTATAATGGCTTGTCATTATGTTTTCTTTGCAGAATGCATGGAGAAATCGTCAATGACGTTAAAATGTGTAAGTACCATGTGATATTGTATTGACCACACGATACCCATTACTTTCCCTAGCTTGGCCTCTGTTCCTTACAGATCTCTCTTTCTCCCTTCAGCCGTGTTCAGCAGTTCAGGAAAGTTGGAAACTTCTTTTGAGTGTGGGAAAACTTCATGTAGCAAGAAAAGCTGTGGGAAAGTCTATCCAGTAACAGAGATCACTAAATGTGGAAAAACCTGTGACAAATAGAAATCCATGGCTGAAGCATCAGGACAACTATCACTAACCTAAGGCCTTTGTCTACTTTTTCTCCATTTTAATTTAGTCATGTCTGTTGCTTTAGCTAAACAGGTATTTGTGTTTTGATTTGATTAGAAACTGAATTTCCTAAATACCCTTTGGTTATTTGTGTATCATAGATCCACTAAAAATTTCTTATTGTTAAAAATGGTGCTAATTTTGCCCCGATCAATCAGATGTTGTTTACTGTTTGAAAGCTAACATCTGATTGGTTGGGGCAAAATTAACACCTTTTTTAATGATAAAAACTGTTATTACATTGCAGAGCAGCAGCTCCCTGGAACATTCATGAGCTCTTATATTTTAGTAATGATTTTTATGAAATAATAGTTTTTTTTACATTGACTTTAATTACTGGGAATTTTTCCAGTTTCCCAATTTCATGTTGTAAAATAGGCACCCCTGTTTACCTGCTTAATTGGATTTCATAATTAAATGCATGTGCTTTCAATGTTTTACCTGTAAAATTTTATTTTTTGATATCTCATCCCACCCACTGTAGAGGGCGACATTTTTTCCTCAATTGAAGGGGTATAAAATGCAAATCTAATAAACTGCATCTTGAAATTATTCTGTGACGTCTCAGAATTATTGGCCATGGGTATCTGGAAGGGAACATACTTAATCCTAAATCCAATGAGAAATGGGTCTAACTGAATTATGTTGACTCATTTATATTAATTTGTTGAGGAGCTACAGCACTGGCAGGGTGATTTACTTAGAGGTGCCGGGCAGGTATTTAGAGTTAAAGTCGAGCTAAGAGGTTCGCAACCTCATATTAGTGGCAAATGAGCAGGTTATGTAAAAAACACCCGCGCATCCGACACTCATCCGGGATTCAATATCGCATTTGTGCCAGTTGTAGAGCATGATTTTAACGCCGGAGTTAAAATCACGTTGTTGGTAAATCCTTTTTGGGAATTTTGTATCAGGTTTGCAAGGTTTACCCAGTGCGATAGCAGCTCTGGGTAAATCGCCCTGTAACAGTTTTCATTTGCCAGGTTAGTCCTGGACTAATACTTTATTAAAATAGTGCTGAAGCCAGGAGGAAGACTGGCAGAATCAGTTTTCTTTGTGCTGGTGCTCCTCACAGATACAAAATCGAGAGTTAGGAATTACCAGTCCTATCTATATCCCTGTCCCAAGTACTTTTCATTTTAACTGTTTTTATAAAAACTTTATACACACTATAGTTCTCCTTTAAGCTGGCTATATATCTATGAACAGTAACATGACAGTGTAACTGATACCCGTGTAAAATCTTGTGGCCATGGATAGGATTGTTTCCATAGATCAAATGAATTTAATTTAAAAAAACAACATGGCTGGTCCATGGTTTTCTCTTGAACCTCCCAGGACTTTTACGTACACTTTTAATATTTTACACATGGCAAATTTTTTTGGGATATATAATCCATCAGATATTTTCCGTTATAGATACATGAATGGTTGACCAAGTGCAGTGATCCAACCTATTAGATCATGTGAATTGTCTTCTTACTGCAGGTTACAAATGAACTTTCAGGTGATTCAGTCATCTGTAATTGTCTTTTGTGAGTGATCAGCTACAGTAAATCATTGAAACTTCCGGGTTAGTAAACCTCACTAGATCGAAGGGTTGCTAGTTTGGTAAAAAAGTTGCCAAATAACACAATTGTTGAGCATCCATCCAAACAAATAAACTGTGATTTCTATTTCTAATTTGTGACATGTGATTTTTCTGGTATTTATGATGGACTAGAACTCGAACTCGAACCTGAGTTTGAGCCGAACTTTATGAGTTTAGACGATCTCGAACTATTCAAACTAGTTTGGGGTCGAATTAGTTTGATTTTCTGGACCCGTGGGACTATTTTCGATAGCCCTCAAACATTTGAGAATTCTCGAATGTTCAAGGATTTCTAAACGTTCGGAAGGCCTCGCATCCTGCAGCAGTACATTCGGGGGTCCCGTAGTTCGAAACTGGGACCCCTTCCCGGGTCCTAATAAGGACCTTTGTGGCCCTTTGGGGCTTAAGGGTCCCACAACTCGAACCGGGACCCCCCTCCCTGGCACTTATAAGTTCCCTTGTAGCCCTAACAAGGGCATTTTGGGGCATAAGGGGTCCACAGCTCAAACCGGGACCCCCCTCCCTGGCCCTGTCAGGGCCCTTGCGGCACTTATAAGAGCCCTTTTGGCCCTGACAAGGGCCCTTTGGGGCTTAAGGGGTCCCGCAGCTCAAATACGGACACCCCCTCCCCGGCCCTATCAGATTTTCTGAAATCTGATTGGTTAATGTAAACCATGTAAACCAAGCATTGAAAAATTGACCAATCGGAAACGGATTAGGAATTTCTGCAAACCTATATAAAGAGGTGCAATCCTCCACGGAGCTCAAAAGTCATTGCAGTAGATGGCAGAAAAAAGAAGCGGCTAGCAACATCGGCTTTGCTGAGGCCGGCGGTGCCAGTGGGCTCACTGTGAGCCTGCCTGGCATCGGCGACTTCAGTGGTGTTGGTGTTGCTAACCCGAAGACGTTGCGTCGGATCAAGACGCCGGTAACATCGGCCTCGTAAGGCCGCAGAGGTACTTCTCGGGGTCGGTGGACCCAGCGGAGCTGGTGTCACCAGATGGAAGATAAAAGATGTTGCCCAAGCTCGAGCTGGGACCCCCAACAAAGGCACTTATCAGTGGGAGGGGGGTCCCGGTTCGAGCTGCAGGACCCCTAAAGCCACAAGGCACTTATAAGTTACCTTTAAACTAGACTTCTTTCCACTGAGTTTATTACTGCTACATTGCATAGACTGCATAGAGAAACAGTGGTTGTAAATAGCAGGAAAATAAAGCTGTTTCAATCTGTGACTATAGAAGGTGTGACATTCTAGATGATTGTTCTGAGAAGGTGGGTTACTCTTCAAATGATGATGCATAGATATCTAATCTAAATAAGGGTAAATTTTAGTTTAGGGTGTGGATTTGTCCTTTAAGTGTATAGCCTCTCCCACAATAAAACCAATAAATAACTCTCACCCTCACTGCTGGTCTTCTGGAACCTGGCCAATAGGTACAAGTGCTTCTAGCAGATGGTGTTTTCCCATTGGCCAAGTCCCTGGTTGAAGGTGGGTGGTGGAACATAGCAAGCCAGCTATTGTAGCTCATTTCTAAGGTAGCCTAGGGAAAAGGACATAGCCTCTTAGTTCCTCATCTTTGCTACTTTTATTAGAAAAGGGTGGAGGAAAGGATGTAATTATAACTTATCATAGTAGTAAAATAAAAATGCAGGGTAGGGGGCTCTGGAGGATTGCACCTACCGATTATTGCCATTTGCTAGCCATGGTGTAGTAGAGTGACTTAACGCTTGTTTGGAGCATTTCAACACATCATTGACAGTGTTATTGCTGATGAAATAAGGTGAAAAATTTGCCCAAGCTAGTCATTTTCAGCAACCAAAAAAGTTTAGCTATTTACTGGATTACTGTAGTTTAATAGCATCTGATTAGTTGGTGCAGGCAACTTTTTATTACATCAGCCCCAAAGGCCCATATTTATAAAGGTGCGTTATCGCTTTTTATTGATCCCACGCCTTTAGAGAAGTTAGTTGAATTCTGTAACTCCTCCCATTTTTTCCCCTTTCCTGTCTGGGCTGATCTATGAGTGAGCAGGACAACAATTGCCCAGACCCAAGTATAAGCTGAGGGGAGACTAATGAAGGTAAAATGTCTAGGCTTATACTGTATACGGTATATACGGTACTCTGGATTAATACTGTAGCCTCCAGAAACGGAGCAGATGGTGATCAGGTGGGTTACTGCATTTAATCTGGGTACACACTGTAACAATCTTTAAAAGATGACAGACAGAATCTTTAAGATTCTCCCTTTATAAAGTATAGGGTGAATGTTCAGGACTGCACATTTCTTTCAGCCATGGCCAACTGCCTATATTTTAGTAAAGCAAGGAAAATTTTCTGTAAGTTCCCAGCATTCCTGAAGCTTATGGTGAACATTTCCCAGCTTAAGGAACACTCGTTTTTGCACTAATTACTATAACAAACATTGTTCGCCTTTCTGTGCGCTTTTGCTATCTGCTTAAATCCGCTTTTACATACGTTTGTGATTCGCAGGGCATTATGGGTAAAACAAAAACTGCATGTCATGTCGATTGTGCCTGCTTCTATCCGCCTATGTCTGCTTTTCAATGCGCTTCCATAGACTAGTATTAAATGTGATTTTGGCAAAAATGGATGGATAAATTATGTGCTCTGTTTCCCTCACAATTGTAAAGCAGAACTTTAAGGACCTGATGTGAATCCAATTAAATACATGAATACATTTATGAACAGAGCAAACTTTTGCACTGGTAAGAAAGCATGGAACATTATTGTATGTTATAGAATACATATATGGGAAATTCAAGGGTAACTGTGGTGGACTCCATACAAGTGTCCTCTATGTAAAAGAGCTCTCTCATACCTTTCAAACCTTTAAAGCCTAGGATGATATTTCTAGCTTCTATGTATCTGGAGCAGTTGTACTGGTGACACCAGTACAACTGCTCCAGATACATAGAAGCTCTGGTGATGTCACAGTCACAGTACTTGCTGGAAACACCACCCTTTATACTGCTATACGTTTGCATAGATTGCAGTTAGAAGCATGATCCTGGAGTGGTTTTAAGGTAAGAATGTGCTCTTTTTAATAAAGGCCACTTGTATGGAGACCACAATTCCCCTTTAAGCCCAGCAAATTTACCTTAAGCACCAAACACAAAGCTCCAGTGCACAGAGAAAAGTAGCCATCTTTAATGCCTTAATAAAAAGCACAATTATAAGCATATTCCATTAAGCATATACCAATAGGGGACTGAACGCACAAAGAAACCCCTGTACAGCACTCAAAACTCATAGGCCAAAAGAGAAAGAACCCCCTCCTCACAGAACCCCTCACAATCTAAAAATCACATACAAGATAAATATAAAGTGCGACATCAATTTGGTAACGAAATACAGATAAAAATCTTGCGACCCCGAAATTTAGCACTATACCAGCAAGTCACAGCAGTAAAACAGAGTTAGGGACTTTCAAACCAAACTACTCTGAAAAGTGTCTATACTGGGATAAAAATAAGTCATATAGGGCCATATTCATAAAGACTTTAACAATCGTTATCGTAAATTTACGATCATTAAACCGATCGGTGTAACGATCGGTTTAACGATTGTAAATTTACGATACCGATCGTAAATCTACAATAACAAAATCGTAGATTTACGATCCCCATAGAATACCATTGCAATAGTTTACTACCACAAGGTAATCTACGATCGAATGTTCATTAATTAACGAACGTTCGGTCGTAAATGTACAATCACGATCGTACATTTACGACCACAATCGTAATTAACTAACCCACCGTATCACTAAAAAGCGATATCGTGGGTTTATAAATATGGCCCAAAGCCTGGTATATTATTGCAAGATATAAAAAGTTACCACGCAAAACAGCATCCAGTATCACACTTGGAATATAATGACACAGGCTGTGCTGCATACAAGTTGTGACCGTCCCAGGCTCCGATGTTACTTACGATCCAAAGTCCATAGTTAAGTATCCACTCACACGTGGGGACGTCCTGGGGAACTTCCTTTCGTCTCTACAGCTGCGCTGGAACCAAAACCGCTGCATTGTGTTGCTCTGGAATGTGAATACATGGCCACCTACAAAGGGAAAAAGGGAAGAGCTCCACTGCTCACCTCTCACTTAACAAACTGCTGGATGCCGGCAGAACACAACTAACGTGCCTTTCGCCATAGAAGACTTGCGGCTTCATTAGGGTCCATGGGCCATATTTATAAATCCATGGTACAATGCTTTATAAAAACTTTTATCTTTAGGAAAGCTAATTTTATGTCTGACTAATTTACCTTATATACTCGAGTATAAACCGAGGTTTTTAGGCTGTAAAATCAGCCTGAAAACTTGAACTCGGTTTATACTTGAGTCAGTACTTACTTAAGAAATTCGGCAGCCGCTCTCCAGTGTGCATCCAGCTCTCCAGTGTGCATCCGGGCTTCCTGTCTGGACACTATACCATTATGTATGTGCCAGCACCTAGGGCTATTTTCAATAATGCTCGAAAATAGCCATGAAGGTTCGATAATCCTCGAAAATACAACCAGAAACACAAATGTAGTTTCCGGTGGTATTTTAGAGGATTATCGAACGTCCGAGGACATTTTCAAGTGCCCCAGGGTTCTGTACTGGGGCCACTTCTTCTTTATCTGTTTAAAGATCATGTCTCTGCGTTTGCTGATGACACTAAACTATGCAGAGCTTTGGAAACTTTAAATGGCTTGCAACTGCTGCAAGCAGACTTAGGTTATCTAAATGGGCAGGAGAGTGAGATACAATGTTGACAAATGGTGATGCATTTGGGGTTTTACAAACCCATGTTCATCATAAATAACTCTGTGCTAAGTGAATCTCTAATGGGAAAAGATTTGGGGGTTTAGCTGATAAAAGACTTAGCTGTAGCAAACAATGCCAGACAGCAACAGCTAGGCAAGATGTTGTATAAAGAGGGGAATAGATTCAAAGGAAAAAACATTATTTTCCCTCTTTACAAGGCACTGGTAAGGAATCCCGTACGCCAAAAGGACATTTTGGAAATGGAAAGAGTTCAGAGAAGGGTAACTAAAATAATAAAGGGAACGGAAGGTCTTGACAATGCAGGTAGATTAGACAAGTCAGGGTTGTTTAAATTACAGAAGTGACGTTTCCGTGGGGATGTCATCACTTTATACAAATATATTAATGTGCCATACAGTAAACTCTCTGGTGCATTGTTCACTAATAGGTCATATCAGAGGACACATGGACATCCTTTAAGATTGGGAGAAAAGAAGTTTCATCTTCAGGTTAGGAAAGGTTTCTTTACAGTGAGAACAGTGAAACTGTGGAACGGTCTTCCAGCAGATGTGGTAATGGCAAGTTCATTGAATAGCTTTAAAAACTGACTAAATACATTTTTAAATCTAAATAATATTGAGAATTACTGGTATAAATACATATAATGTAGTTCTTGTTGATCCAGGGATAAATTATCATTTGGAGTCAGGAAGGGTTTACACACACACACACACACCTTTTTTTTTTTTAGCCTTTTTTTTTTGTTTGCCTTCCTCTGGATCAGCTATTAGGTAGGGTTAAAATGGAGGGTGAAAAGGTTGGACTTGTTGGACTTATGTCTTTATTCAACCTCAATTACTATGTTGCTATTTACTTGAAAGAGAAAGTTAAAGTATAAACTTTGAATTTGTCTTGAAAGGCTGCACAAAGCTCTATCCATGTAAGTGTCTGCGTGTGCTGTTTTAAACCCTTCGTCTGTGACTCAGACACTCAAGGGATTAGGTCTCCTCCCAGCCAAATACAATCAAGAGGCAGATAATCAGCACTGATTAGGTCTGTTCATAGATGAGCTTGTGAAGGTTCTCATTCATCCAGGTCATGGTATATCTGTTGTATTAAGTTAGATCAACTGGACTTAAAGTTTAGTTCTTGAAGACGTTTTGCTATTCATCCGCCTGGCTTTCTCAATTCAGAATGACTTGTACAAGAATCTGTGGCAATTATGTACCCTGGAAAATCCCAATTAGCATATCACAGCCAGGTGTTAAGGGTGTGATTGGATAGCGGCTAAGAGGTGTTATAGGAACGCCCAGGGTTAGGTGTTAAAACAGCATTGTACATGGCAGACAGTTGATCTAACTGAATACATCGGATATATGTTCATAGGTGAATTTAACCAAGAGCCAGTAATTCAGTGCTGATGAGGTCTGCTTACAGCTGATGCAATAAAGGGCCGGTGTTGATTGTACCTGTGACACATGCCCTTTAAAGTCCATGCACAAAAAATATGTAAATTTGCCGATATGTCAAAAACGCTTTCACAGATTCATGTGTCTCTACATTGTGGGAGGTAAATAAAAAAAAGGAAGTAAAAGAATATGATGAAGACGAAGAAATAGAAAGAACTGGAATTTGACTCTTTCAAGACACTTTAATTACTAACAACACTCAAAGTAATAAATGTTGACTTTAGAATGCAGGTCAACCCATCTGTAAGAAAAACCCAGCTTTACTGAAACATTCTAAGCAATCAGGACACTGCTGGTTGCATTTTGGGTTGACTCCCTTAATCATAGGTGGAGAATAATTAAATTGCCATCTTACATTGTTCAGATGTAACAAGCAAACAAATGAAATGTCAACACGATGTGCACATTAAAAGTCAGGCTAATACATTTATTCCCAGTAGGTAGAAACCCCACTAGAGTCAGCAAACCTGTCCACAACCTCAGCTTTAAATGCAATGTCCATCTTGCTTTACTGCTTTGCATAGTAGGAGAACTATTATCGTTACAATCATCACTCTGCTACATAAATGAAGGTTTATCTATAGACTGAAACAAGAAAATCAAAAATGCTGAATTGTTTTCACAGTCCTGCATTTGAAGAACCGAAGAAGCCGACATTTTATAAATTAAATACAGTAATTGTGTCTTGAAAAAATAATGAGATATCAACCCCAATATAATAAGAAACTAAGGTGTATATGGACCTTGGGGACAAACGCAAAACAACTCTCCCAGGTGAGGGACGAAAGGGAAAAGGAACCCCAGTCTGAAAGACATTC
Source organism: Hymenochirus boettgeri (assembly GCA_019447015.1). Lineage (NCBI taxonomy): Eukaryota > Metazoa > Chordata > Amphibia > Anura > Pipidae > Hymenochirus > Hymenochirus boettgeri. Next base: position 286,485,213 of record CM033470.1, on the reverse strand, counting down.
TAAAAAGTACAAGCGTTGACATGTCTGATTAAAGATTTTTGTGAAGTGTATGATGCAAACAGATAATTCTAAAAAACTGAACATACCCTTTTTCACATTAATTGAAGAATGGGAGGTAAAGGAGCTGTGTCTTACCTCCCGTTCTTCAATTAATCTAACAGGAGCCGGCAGGGAAACTTTCCAGCAATTGTGCTCCTCTACTGCTTTCTGTGAAACCTCCTGACTGCATTTGCTTTCTGCTGTAGCTTAGCTTAAGCTGGCCATACACTAGGCAGGCATTAGATAGATTAGAAGTTTGTCTATAGACAAAGGTGTAATCTATTAAGGCTAGGTACACATGGTAAGATATTTCGTCCGACCAACCGCTAGTGCCGTGTATCAGTAGGTCTGCCAAAAATATCTTATCATGTGTGGAGCAGCCACGACTGAGTTTGGTCACCCGTTCCTCCAATCAGGCCCATTGGTAAATCACATCCGATCATTCAGTTTCCCATGGGAACCGCAACAATTAGATTAATTGCAGAACGGGAGGTAAGACACAGCTCCTTTACCACTCACTCAACAATAAATCTGAAAATAGGTATGTTCATTTTTAGAATTACCTACCTTACCCCAAAAGTTCATTTTGGGGATGGACATGCCCTTTAACACAAAAACGGGCAAAAATTCCTAGCGATAAAGCCAAAAAAAAAACAGATGTGGAAAGCTGTCAAAACTGAGGTGGTGATGATGAGACTGGTCAATAATCCAGAGGGGGTCCCCCCACTCCAATGGGGGCGCCGCTATTTTCATGGCCATCCTCATCATTTTAAATGGCTTTTTGCTGTTTTTTTAGTTTTTACTGTTTCACCATTTTCATGACTTTTCCAAGGAAGCAAATCAAACAGGGAGATTCACCCAGAGCCGCAAGTGCTCTTGGCAAATCTTCCGTACGGGATTTACCAGAGGCTGCACGGTTCTGGGTAAATTTCACCTGCACATAAGTATTTAACGCTAGCTATAGCTGGCGTTAAATATGTGCTACGAGCTGTGCAGCCTCTGGTAAATCACATTGTAATGGGCCTTCTGGCAGCCACCGCAAAGCGAGACTTAACATTGCGCTAACCGATCATAAATCGGTTAGCGCAATGTTAAGGACTGAAAGAAGTGCTTCGCGGCTGCAGCGCTCCTCCGTAAATTCCCCCAAAAAGTTTGTGTGGATGGCCACAAGATGGAAAGACAAGATCCTGAATTACTATATTATGAAAGTTAGAAAAACTTTTGCTTAACAATCTGATTGCAATTACAGATTCTTCTTTTTGTTCGACAGTCATCTTAAGTAGGGATCAAGTGCGGAACTCCGGAGTTCCGACAGGATGTTCGGATTGTGGAACTTTTCCAGGATTTTCGATAATTGTAGAGTTTTTAAGAAAATCTGTTTTTCAGAACTGAGCTTACTATCTTCTACCCCATAAACCTAAATGGGAATGTGAAACAGCAGTAGAGAAGTATGGGAACTGGAATTCTTGTAAATGTATTGAACGTAAGATAGATAGATGGAAGATAGAGAGTAGAGATGGACTAGAACTCGAACTCGAACCCGAGTTCGAGCCGACCTATTCAAATTCAAACGACTTGAACTTCTCAAACTATCCCGGACCCAGACTTTCGATATTTATTGAATGTTCAAACGTTCGAGGCATGCGAATATGCAAGTAAAATGTCTATTATACCTATACGCGAGTAAATATCGAATTCTCGAACCCGCGAGTAAAATGTCTATTATACCAATATGCGAGTAAATATCGAATATCGAATCCGCAACTAAAATGTCTATTATCCAATACGCGAGTAAAAATCGAATATCGAATCCGCAACTAAATGTCTATTATACCAATACCGAGTAATATCGAATTACAAATATGTGAGTAAAATGTCTATTATACCTATACGCAGTAAATATCGAATCCGCAACTAAAATGTCTATTATACCTATACGCGAGTAAATATCGAATATCGAATCCGCAACTAAAATGTCTATTATACCTATACGCAAGTAAATATCGAATTATCAAATATGTGAATAAAATGTCTATTATACCTATACGCGAGTATATCGAATATCGAATCCGCAACTAAAATGTCTTTATCCTATACGCGAGTAAATATCGAATATCGAACGCGCAACTAAAATGTCTATTTACCTATACGCGAGTAAATATCGAATTATCAATATGTGAGTAAAATGTCTATTATACCAATACGTATTAATATCGAATTCGAATCCAACTAAAATGTCTATTATACCTATACGCGAGTAAATATCGAATATCGAATCCGCAACTAAAATGTCTATATACCATACGCGAGTAAATATCGAATTATCAAATATGTGAGTAAAATGTCTATTATACCATACGCGAGTAAATATCGATATTGAATCCGCAACTAAAATGTCTATTATACCTATACGCGAGTAAATCTCGAATTATCAACTATTGAGTAAAATGTCTATTATACCTATACGCGAGTAAATATCGAATACGAATCCGCAACTAAAATGTCTATTAACCAATACGCGAGTAAATATCAATTATCAAATATGTGAGTAAAATGTCTATTATACCAATACGCGAGTAAATATCGAATATCGAATCCGCAACTAAAATGTCTATTATACCTATACGCGAGTAAATATCGAATTATCAAATATGTGAGTAAAATGTCTATTATACCTAACGCGAGTAAATACGAATATCGAATCCGCAACTAAAATGTCTATTATACCTATACGCGAGTAAAATCGAATTACAAAAATATGTGAGTAAATGTTCTATTATACCTATACGCGAGTAAATATCGAATATCGAATCCGCACTAAAATGTCTATTATACCTATACGCGAGTAAATATCGAATATCGAATCCGCAACTAAAATGTCTATTATACCAATACGCGAGTAAATATCGAATTATCAAATATGTGAGTAAAATGTCTATTATACCAATACGCGAGTAAATATCGAATATCGAATCCGCAACTAAAATGTCTATTATACCTATACGCGAGTAAATATCGAATATCGAATCCGCAACTAAAATGTCTATTATACCAATACGCGAGTAAATATCGAATATCGAATCCGCAACTAAAATGTCTATTATACCAATACGTGAGTAAATATCGAATGATCAAATATGTGAGTAAAATGTCTATTATACCAATACGTGAGTAAATATCGAATGATCAAATATGTGAGTAAAATGTCTATTATACCAATACGCGAGTAAATATTGAATTCTCGAATCCGCGAGTCGTTCATGGGATAATTATCGAATGTTCGAAAGCGAGAGCTTGAAAGTAGCTCCAGGAGTGTTTTGAAAGTCCTGGATATTCGAACATATTCCTAAGACCATTTCCCAGGTCCCACAGCCATTTACATTAAGTTACCATTGATATTTTAATTGTATTTCATTCGGACTTTTTGAACTATTTGACTCCCATTGACTTTAATGGGTCCGTTTTCCAAAGTTAGGCCATCTCTAATAGAGACAAACAATGCAGGCTGTGCTGTGAAGGCTTTATTGGTAGTCCTGCACCACTACATGTTTCGGGTCTCAGGTATCCTTTCTCAAGTGTGTTATTAATTCATTGCATTCGGTCTCACAGTTCTATTTAGATTTGACTTTGTTCTACTTTTCCGTCTTCTACGTTTTCTCTGTCTGGGATGGACATAAACACTGGGAAAGTAAAACAAACACAGTATATTGCTGAATTGTGTAGAGTGGCTGTGCTTCTTAATCGCTCAGTTTATCATATAGTTTCTATGTATAGTGCAGCATTTTCATATCCTTCATTGTTGTTTAATTATCATCAGTTTTGGGTGTGACTAGAATGGTACAATATTTGGGACTGGAATAGGCAGAAAAGTGCCCTAGGGGGATTGATGTTGAACCTGGGCACTCCAGATGTTTGGAAACTACAACTCCCAGCTAGAGATTGGAAATACGAAAGGAAACTCGAAAGTAATCTCCGGTCGTATTTACGAGGATTTTTGAACGTTGAAAGATATTTTAGAAAGTTATCGTAAATAGCTCCATACATTTCAAAATCTTCAAAAATTTGTTCTATTTTGGGATCTTTGGGATTTTCACGAGATCCGGGAATCCAAAAACGGAACAAAACTATGTAGTTTCGGCCATCTCTACTCCCAGCAGGTTGCTTTCTGCAACCAAGACATGCTGGGAGTTGCAGTTTCCAAACATCTGAAGTGCCAAGGTTTAATATCACTGCGCTAGAACAATACAAGCTAAAAGGAGAAGATCAGATAAAAACACATTTGTTTCTGACTTCTAGCAAGCAAGATGTTGGCTAAAATAATGTCACGTTCCTTGAAAACTGCTTCCTATCTAAATTTAAACCTGAGCAAAGTCAGTAAAATCTTTCATTTGCTTACTTTCACCCTAACTCACTCCCATCCTTACAAGGAATAACTAGTCCGCTCCTGTCTTACGGGATAAAGCACACTTAGCTCAAACCATAGGTGCCTAACACACGGCCCGCAAAGAAATGGCTACTTTGGGGACCATCAACGTTGATTGGAATGGTTTGCAGGTGGGACAGGCCAGGAGAAGAGTTGGGGTGGAAGTGGAAAGGAGCTAATGCAGCTCCTAACTGCAGGTAGGTGGCTTTAAACTTTTACTTTGCGCACATGCAAGTTCTTGATAAGGCACACCAGGGTTCTTCTGATAAGGCACATCGGGTTTCTTCTGATAAGGCACACCAGGGTTCTTCTGATAAGGCACACCAGGGTTCTTCTGATAAGGCACATCGGGTTTCTTCTGATAAGGCACACCAGGGTTCTTCTGATAAGGCACATAAAAATGGTGCTAATTTTGCCCCGATCAATCAGATGTTGTTTACTGTTTGAAAGCTAACATCTGATTGGTTGGGGCAAATTAACACCTTTTTTAATGATAAAAACTGTTTTACATTGCAGAGCAGCAGCTCCCTGGAACATTCATGAGCTCTTATATTTAGTAATGATTTTTATGAAATAATAGTTTTTTTTACATTGACTTTAATTACTGGGAATTTTCCAGTTTCCCAATTTCATGTTGTAAATAGGCACCCCTGTTTACCTGCTTAATTGATTCATCAATTAAATCATGTGCTTCAATGTTTTACCTGTAAAATTTTATTTTTTGATATCTCATCCCACCCTGTAGAGGGCGACATTTTTTCCTCAATTGAAGGTTAAAATGCAAATCTAATAAACTGCATCTGAAATTATTCTGTGACGTCTCAGAATTATTGGCCATGGGTATCTGGAAGGGAACATACTTATCCTAAATCCATGAGAAATGGTGTCTAACTGAATTAGTTGACTCATTTTATTAATTTGTTGAGGAGTCTACAGCACTGGCGAGTGATTTACTTAGAGGTGGCGGCAGGTATTAGAGTTAAGTCGAGCTAAGAGGTTCGCAACCTCATATTAGTGGCAAATGAGCAGGTTTGTAAAAAACACCCGCGCACCGACACTCATCCGGGATTCAATATCGCATTTGTGCCAGTTGTAGAGCATGATTTTAACGCCGGAGTTAAAATCACGTTGTTGTTAAATCCTTTTGGTATTTTGTATCAGGTTTGCAAGGTTTACCCAGTGCGATAGCAGCTCTGGGTAAATCGCCCTGTAACAGTTTTCATTTGCCAGGTTAGTCCTGGACTAATACTTTATTAAAATAGTGCTGAAGCCAGGAGGAAGACTGCAGAATCAGTTTTTCTTTGTGCTGGTGCTCCTCACAGATACAAATCGAGAGTTAGGAATTACAGTCCTATCTATATCCCTGTCCCAAGTACTTTTCATTTTAACTGTTTTTATAAAACTTTATACACACTAATGTTCTCCTTTAGCTGGCTATATATCATGAACAGTAACATGACAGTGTAACTGATACCCGTGTAAAATCTTGTGGGCCATGGATAGGATTGTTTCCATAGATCAAATGAATTTAATTTAAAAAAACAACATGGCTGGTCCATGGTTTCTCTTGAACCTCCCAGGCTTTTACGTACACTTTTAATATTTTAACATGGCAAATTTTTTTGGGAATATAATCCATCAGATATTTTCCGTATAGATACATGAATGGTTGACCAAGTGCAGTGATCCAACCTATTAGATCATGAATTGTCTTCTTACTGCAGGTTACAAATGAACTTTCAGGTGATTCAGTCATCTGTAATTGTCTTTTGTGAGTGATCAGCTACAGTAATCATTAAACTTCCGGTTAGTAAACCTCACTAGATCGAAGGGTTGCTATTTTGGTAAAAAAGTTGCCAATAACACAAATGTTGAGCATCCATCCAAACAAATAAACTGTGGATTTCTATTCTAATTTGTGACATGTGATTTTTCTGGTATTTATGATGGACTAGAACTCGAACTCGAACCTGAGTTTGAGCCGAACTTTTGAGTTTAGACGATCTCGAACTATTCAAACAGTTTGGGTCGAAAGTTTTGATTTTCTGGACCCGTGGGACTATTTTCGATAGCCCTCAAACATTTGAGAATTCTCGAATGTTCAAGATTTCTAAACGTTCGGAAGGCCTCGCATCCTGCAGCAGTACATTCGGGGGTCCCTTATTTCGAAACTGGGACCCCTTCCCGGTCCTAATAAGGACCTTGTGGCCCTTTGGGGCTTAAGGGTCCCACAACTCGAACCGGGACCCCCCCCTCCCTGGCACTTATAAGTTCCCTTGTAGCCCTAACAAGGCATTTTGGGGCATAAGGGGTCCACAGCTCAAACCGGACCCCCCTCCCTGGCCCTGTCAGGGCCCTTGCGGCACTTATAGAGACCCTTTTGGCCCTGACAAGGGCCTTTGGGGCTTAAGGGGTCCCGCAGCTCAAATACGGACACCCCCTCCCGGCCCTATCAGATTTTCTGAAATCTGATTGGTTATGTAAACCATGTAAACCAGCATTGAAAATTGACCAATCGGAAACGGATTAGGAATTTCTGCAACCTTATAAAGAGGTGCAATCCTCCACGGAGCTCAAAAGTCATTGCAGTAGATGGCAGAAAAAAGAAGCGGCTACAACATCGGCTTGGCTGAGGCCGGCGGTGCCAGTGGGCTCACTGTGAGCCGTCCTGGCATCGGCGACTTCAGTGGTGTTGGTGTTGCTAACCCGAAGACGTTGCGTCGGATCAACGCCGGTAACATCGGCCTCGTAAGCCACTAGCGCCAAGGTACACTGTGCCGCAGGGTACTTCTCGGGGTCGTGGACCCAGCGAGCTGGTGTCCACCAGATGGAAGATAAAAGATGTTGCCCAAGCTCGAGCTGGGACCCCCAACAAGGCACTTATCAGTGGGAGGGGGGTCCCGGTTCGAGCTGCAGGACCCCTAAACCCACAAGGCACTTATAAGTTACCTTTAAACTAGACTTCTTTCCACTGAGTTTATTACTGCTACATGCATAGACTGCATAGAGAAACAGTGGTTGTAAATAGCAGGAAAAATAAAGCTGTTTCAATCTGTGACTATAGAAGGTGTGACTCTAGATTTGTTCTGAGAAGGTGGGTTACTCTTCAAATGATGATGCATAGATATCTAATCTAAATAAGGGTAAATTTTAGTTTAGGGTGTGGATTTGTCCTTTAAGTGTATAGCCTCTCCCACAATAAAACCAATAAATAACTCTCACCCTCACTGCTGGTCTTCTGGAACCTGGCCAATAGGTACAAGTGCTTCTAGCAGATGGTGTTTTCCCATTGGCCAAGTCCCTGGTTGAAGGTGGGTGGTGGAACATAGCAAGCCAGCTATTTGCTCATTTCTAAGGTAGCCTAGGAAAAGGACATAGCCTCTTAGTTCCTCATCTTTGCTACTTTATTAGAAAAGGTGGAGGAAAGGATGTATTATAACTTATCATAGTAGTAAAATAAAAATGCAGGGTAGGGGCTCTGGAGATTGCACCTACCGATTATGCCATTTGCTAGCCATGGTGTATAGAGTGACTTAACGCTTGTTTGGAGCATTTCAACACATCATTGACAGTGTTATGCTGATGAAATAGGTGAAAAATTTGCCCAAGCTAGTCATTTTCAGCAACCAAAAAAGTTTAGCTATTTACTGGATTACTGTAGTTTAATAGCATCTGATTAGTTGGTGCAGGCAACTTTTTATTACATCAGCCCCAAAGGCCCATATTTATAAGGTGCGTTATCGCTTTTATTGTCCCACGCCTTTAGAGAAGTTAGTTGAATTCTGTAACTCCTCCCATTTTTTCCCCTTTCCTGTCGGGGCTGATCTATGAGTGAGCAGACAACAATTGCCCAGACCCAAGTATAACTGAGGGGAGACTAATGAGGTAAAATGTCTAGGCTTATACTGTATACGGTATATACGTACTCTGGTAATACTGTGCCTCCAGAAACGGAGCAGATGGTGTCAGGTGGGTACTGCATTAATCTGGGTACACACTGTAACAATCTTTAAAAGATGACAGACGAATCTTTAAGATTCTCCCTTTATAGTATAGGGTGAATTCAGGATCGTACGACTATAGCACTTTCAGCCATGGCCAACTGCCTATATTTAGTAAAGCAAGGAAAATTTTCTGTAATTCCCAGCATTCCTGAAGCTTATGGTGAACTTCCCTTAAGGAACACTCGTTTTTGCACTAATACTATAACAAACATTGTTCGCCTTTCTGTGCGCTTTTGCTATCTGCTTATATCCGCTTTTACATACGTTGTGATTCGCAGGGCATTATGGGTAAACAACAAAACTGCATGTCATGTCGATTGGTCTTCTTCTATCCGCCTAGTCTGTCTTTCAATGCGCTCCATAGACTAGTATTAAATGTGATTTTGGCAAAAATGGATGGATAAATTATGTGCTCTTTTTCCCCACAATTGTAAAGCAGAACTTTAAGGACCTGATGTGAATCCATTAAATACATGAATACATTTATGAACAGAGCAAACTTTTGCACTGGTAAGAAAGCATGGACATTATTGTATGTTATAGAATACATATATGGGAAATTCAAGGGTAACGTGGTGGCCCATACAAGTGTCCTCTATGTAAAAGAGCTCTCTCATACTTTCAAACCTTTAAAGCCTAGGATGATATTTCTAGCTTCTATGTATCTGGAGCAGTTGTACTGGTGACACCAGTACAACTGCTCCAGATACATAGAAGCTCTGGTGATGTCACAGTCACAGTACTTGCTGGAAACACCACCCTTTATACTGCTATAACGTTTGCATAGATTGCAGTTAGAACATGATCCTGGAGTGGTTTTAAGGTAAGAATGTGCTCTTTTTAATAAAGGCCACTTGTATGGAGACCACAATTCCCCTTTAAGCCCAGCAAATTTACCTTAAGCACCAACACAAAGCTCCAGTGCACGAGAAAAGTAGCCATCTTTAATGCCTTAATAAAAAGCACAATTATAAGCATATTCCATTAAGCATATACCAATAGGGAGACTGAACCACAAAGAAACCCCTGTACAGCACTCAAAACTCATAGGCCAAAAGAGAAAGAACCCCCTCCTCACAAACCCCTCACAATCTAAAAATCACATCAAGATAAATATAAAGTGCGACATCAATTTGGTAACGAAATACAGATAAAATTGCGACCCCGAAATTTAGCGCTATACCAGCAAGTCACAGCAGTAAAACAGAGTTAGGGACTTTCAAACCAAACTACTCTGAAAAGTGTCTATACTGGATAAAAATAAGTCATATAGGGCCATATTCAAAGACTTTAACAATGTTATCGTAAATTTACGATCATTAAACCGATCGGTGTAACGATCGGTTTAACGATTGTAAATTACGATACCGATCGTAAATCTACAATAACAAAATCGTAGATTTACGATCCCCATAAATACCATTGCAATAGTTTACTACCACAAGGTAATCTACGATCGAATGTTCATTAATTAACGAACGTTCGGTCTAAATGTACAATCACATCGTACATTTACGACCACAATCGTAATTAACTAACCCACCGTATCACTAAAAAGCGATATCGTGGGTTTATAAATATGGCCCAAAGCCTGGTATATTATTGCAATATAAAAGTTACCAGCAAAACAGCATCCAGTATCACACTTGAAATATAATGACACAGGCTGTGCTGCATACAAGTTGTGACCGTCCCAGGCTCCGATGTTACTTACGATCCAAAGTCCATAGTTAAGTATCCACTCACACGTGGGACGTCCTGGGGAACTTCCTTTCGTCTCTACAGCTGCGCTGGAACCAAAACCCTGCATTGTGTTGCTCTGGAATGTGAATACATGGCCACCTACAAGGGAAAAAGGGAAGACTCCACTGCTCACCTCTCACTTACAAACTGCTGGATGCCGGCAGAACACAACTAACGTGCCTTTCGCCATAGAAGACTTGCGGCTTCATTAGGGTCCATGGGCCTATTTAAAATCCATGGTACAATCTTTATAAAAACTTTTATCTTTAGGAAAGCTAATTTTATGTCTGACTAATTTACCTTATATACTCGATATAAACCGAGGTTTTTAGGCTGTAAAATCAGCCTGAAAACTTGAACTCGGTTTATACTTGAGTCAGTACTTACTTAGGAATTCGGCAGCCGCTCTCCAGTGTGCATCCAGCTCTCCAGTGTGCATCCGGCTTCCTGTCTGGACACTATACCATTATGTATGTGCCAGCACCTAGGGCTATTTTCAATAATGCTCGAAAATAGCCATGAAGGTTCGATAATCCTCGAAAATACAACCAGAAACCAAATGTAGTTTCCGTGGTATTTTAGAGGATTATCGAACGTCCGAGGACATTTCAAGTGCCCCAGGGTTCGGTACTGGGGCCACTTCTTCTTTATCGTTTAAAGATCATGTCTCTGCGTTTGCTGATGACACTAAACTATGCAGAGCTTTGGAAACTTTAAATGGCGTGCAACTGCTGCAAGCAGACTTAGGTTATCTAAATGGGCAGGAGAGTGAGATACAATGTTGACAAATGGTGATGCATTTGGGGTTTTACAAACCCATGTTCATCATAAATAACTCTGTGCTAAGTGAATCTCTAATGGGAAAAGATTTGGGGGTTTAGCTGATAAAAGACTTAGCTGTAGCAAACAATGCCAGACAGCACAGCTAGCAAGATGTTGTATAAAGAGGGAATAGATTCAAAGGAAAAAACATTATTTTCCCTCTTTACAAGGCACTGGTAAGGAATCCCGTACGCCAAAAGACATTTTGGAAATGGAAAGAGTTCAGAGAAGGGTAACTAAAATATAAAGGGAACGGAAGGTCTGACAATGCAGGTAGATTAGACAAGTCGGTTGTTTAAATTACAGAAGTGACGTTTCCGTGGGGATGTCATCACTTTATACAAATATATATATGTGCCATACAGTAAACTCTCTGGTGCATTGTTCACTAATAGGTCATCTCAGAGGACACATGACATCCTTTAAGATTGGGAGAAAGAAGTTTCATCTTCAGGTTAGGAAAGGTTTCTTTACAGTGAGAACAGTGAAACTGTGGAACGGTCTTCCAGCAGATTTGGTAATGGCAAGTTCATTGAATAGCTTTAAAAACTGACTAAATACATTTTTAAATCTAAATAATATTGAGAATTACTGGTATAAATACATATAATGTATTCTTGTTGATCCGGGATAAATTATCATTTGGAGTCAGGAAGGGTTTACACACACACCCACACACACCTTTTTTTTTTTTAGCCTTTTTTTTTTGTTTGCCTTCCTCTGGATCAGCTATTAGTAGGGTTAAAATGGAGGGTGAAAAGGTTGGACTTGTTGGACTTATGTCTTTATTCAACCTCAATTACTATGTTGCTATTTACTTGAAAGAGAAAGTTAAAGTATAACTTTGAATTTGTCTTGAAAGGCTGCACAAAGCTCTATCCATGTAAGTGTCTGCGTGTGCTGTTTTAAACCCTTCGTCTGTGACTCAGACACTCAAGGGATTAGGTCCTCCTCCCAGCCAATACAATCAAGAGGCAGATAATCAGCACTGATTAGGTCTGTTCATAGATGAGCTTGTGAAGGTTCTCATTCATCCAGGTCATGGTTAATCTGTTGTATTAGTTAGATCAACTGGACTTAAAGTTTTAGTTCTGAAGACGTTTTGCTATTCATCTCTGCCTGGCTTTCTCAATTCAGAATGACTTGTACAAGAATCTGTGGCAATTATGACCCTGGAAAATCCAATTAGCATATCACAGCCAGGTGTTAAGGGTGTGATTGGATAGCGGCTAAGAGGTGTTATAGGAACGCCCAGGGTTAGTTGTAAAACACATGTACATGGCAGACAGTTGATCTAACTGAATACATCGGATATATGTTCATAGGTGAATTTAACCAGAGCCAGTATTCAGTCTGATGAGGTCTGCTACAGCTGATGCAATAAAGGGCCGGTGTTGATTGTACCTGTGACACATGCCCTTTAAAGTCCATGCACAAAAAATATGTAAATTTGCCGATATGTCAAAAACGCTTTCACAGATTCATGTGTCTCTACATTGTGGAGGTAAATAAAAAAAGGAAGTAAAAGAATATGAATGACGACGAAGAAATAGAAAGAACTGGAATTTGACTCTTTCAAGACACTTTATACTACAACACTCAAGTAATAAATGTTGACTTTAGAATGCAGGTCAACCCATCTGTAAGAAAAACCCAGCTTTACTGAACATTCTAGCAATCAGGACACTGCTGGTTGCATTTGGGTTGACTCCCTTAATCATAGGTGGAGAATAATAAATTGCCATCTTACATTGTTCAGATGTAACAAGCAAACAATGAATATGTCAACACGATGTGCACATTAAAAGTCAGGCTAATACATATTCCCGTAGGTAGAAACCCCACTAGAGTCAGCAAACCTGTCCACAACCTCAGCTTTAAATGCAATGTCCATCTTGCTTTACTGCTTGCATAGTAGGAGAACTATTATCGTTACAATCATCATCTGCTACATAAATGAAGGTTTATCTATAGACTGAAACAGAAAAATCAAAAATGCTGAATTGTTTTCACAGTCCTGCATTTGAAGAACCGAAGAAGCCGACATTTTATAAATTAAATACAGTAATTGTGTCTTGAAAAAATAATGAGATATCAACCCCAATAATAAGAAACTAAGGTGTATATGGACCTTGGGGACAAACGCAAAACACTCTCCCAGGTGAGGGACGAAGGGAAAAGGAACCCCATGTCGAAAGAATCTAAAAAGTACAAGCGTTGACATGTCTGATTAAAGATTTTTGTGAAGTGTATGATGCAAAACGATAATTCTAAAAAACTGAACATACCCTTTTCACATTAATTGAAGAATGGGAGGTAAAGGAGCTGTGTCTTACCTCCCGTTCTTCAATTAATCTAACAGGAGCCGCAGGGAAACTTTCCAGCAATTGTGCTCCTCTACTGCTTTCTGTGAAACCTCCTCGTCATTTGCTTTCTGCTGTAGCTTAGCTTAAGCTGGCCATACACTAGGCAGGCATTAGATAGATTAGAAGTTTGTCTATAGACAAAGGTGTAATCTATTAAGGCTAGGTACACATGGTAAGATATTTCGTCCGCCACCACCCTAGTGCCGTGTATCAGTAGGTCTGCCAAAAATATCTATCATGTTGGAGCAGCACGACTGAGTTTGGTCACCCTTCCTCCAATCAGGCCCATTGGTAAATCACATCCGATCATTCAGTTTCCCATGGGAACCGCAACAATTAGATTAATTGCAGAACGGGAGGTAAGACACAGCTCCTTTACCACTCACTCAACAATAAATCTGAAAAGGTATGTTCATTTTTAGAATTACCTACCTTATCCCAAAAGTTCATTTTGGGGATGGACATGCCCTTTAACACAAAAACGGGCAAAATTCCTAGCGATAAAGCCAAAAAAAACAGATGTGGAAAGCTGTCAAAACTGAGGTGGTGTGATGATGAACTGGTCAATAATCCAGAGGGGTCCCCCCACTCCAATGGGGGCGCCGCTATTTTCATGGCCATCCTCATCATTTTAAATGGCTTTTTGCTGTTTTTTTGTTTTACTGTTTCACCATTTCATCTTTCATGACTTTTCCAAGGAAGCAAATCAAACAGGGAGATTCACCCAGAGCCGCAAGTGCTCTTGGCAAATCTTCCGTACGGGATTTACCAGAGGCTGCACGGTTCTGGGTAAATTTCACCTGCACATAAGTATTTAACGCTAGCTATAGCTGGCGTTAAATAGTGTGCTACGAGCTGTGCAGCCTGGTAAATCACATTGTAATGGGCCTTCTGGCAGCCACCGCAAAGCGAGACTTAACATTGCGCTAACCGATCATAAATCGGTTAGCGCAATGTTAAGGATTGAAAGAAGTGCTTCGCGGCTGCAGCCTCCTCCGTAAATTCCCCCAAAAAGTTTGTGTGGATGGCCACAAGATGGAAAGACAAGACCTGAATTACTATATTATGAAAGTTAGAAAAACTTTTGCTTAACAATCTGATTGCAATTACAGATTCTTCTTTTGTTCGACAGTCATCTTAAGTAGGGATCAAGTGCGGAACTCGGAGTTCCGACAGGATGTTCGGATTGTGGAACTTTCAGGATTTTCGATAATTGTAGAGTTTTTAAAGAAAATCTGTTTTTCAGACTGAGCTTACTATCTTCTACCCCATAAACCTAAATGGAATGTGAAACAGCAGTAGAGATTATGGGAACTGGAATTCTTGTAAATGTATTGAACGTAAGATAGATAGATGGAGATAGAGGTAGAGATGGACTAGAACTCGAACTCGAACAGTTCGAGCCGACCTATTCAATTCAAACGACTTGAACTTCTCAAACTATCCCGGACCCAGACTTTCGATATTTATTGAATGTTCAAACGTTCGAGCATGCGAATATGCAAGTAAAATGTCTATTATACCAATACGCGAGTAAATATCGAATTCTCGAACCCGCATTAAAATGTCTATTATACCAATCGCGAGTAAATATCGAATCATCATCCGCAACTAATGTCTATTATACCAATACGCGATTAAATATCGAATATCGAATCCGCAACTAAAATGTCTATTATACCAATACGCGAGTAAATATCGAATTATCAAATATGTGAGTAAAATGTCTATTATACCTATACGCGAGTAAATATCGAATCAGCAACTAAAATGTCTATTATACCTATACGCGAGTAAATATCGAATATCGAATCCGCAACTAAAATGTCTATTATACCTATACGCAAGTAAATATCGAATTATCAAATATGTGAATAAATGTCTATTATACCTATACCAGTAATATCGAATATCGAATCCGCAACTAAAATGTCTATTATACCTATAGCGAGTAAATATCGAATATCGAATCCGCAACTAAAATGTCTATTATACCTATACGCGAGTAAATATCGAATTATCATATGTGATAAAATGTCTATTACCAATACGTGAGTAATATCGAATATCGAATCCGCAACTAAAATGTCTATTATACCTATACGCGAGTAAATATCGAATATCGAATCCGCAACTAAAATGTCTATTATACCAATACGCGAGTAAATATCGAATTATCAAATATGTGAGTAAAATGTCTATTATACCAATACGCGAGTAAATATCGAATATTGAATCCGCAACTAAAATGTCTATTATACCTATACGCGAGTAAATATCGAATTATCAAATATGTGAGTAAAATGTCTATTATACCTATACGCGAGTAAATATCGAATATCGAATCCGCAACTAAAATGTCTATTATACCAATACGCGAGTAAATATCGAATTACAAATATGTGAGTAAAATGTCTATTATACCAATACGCGAGTAATACGAATATCGAATCCGCAACTAAAATGTCTATTATACCTATACGCGAGTAAATATCGAATTATCAAATATGTGAGTAAAATGTCTATTATACCTATACCGAGTAATATCGAATATCGAATCCGCAACTAAAATGTCTATTATACCAATACGGAGTAATATCGAATATCGAATCGAACTAAAATGTCTATTATACCTATAGCGAGTAAATATCGAATATCGAATCCGCAACTAAAATGTCTATTATACCAATACGCGAGTAAATATCGAATATCGAATCCGCAACAAAATGTCTATTATACCAATACGCGAGTAAATATCGAATATCGAATCCGCAACTAAATGTCTATAACCTATACGCGAGTAAATATCGAATATCGAATCCGCAACTAAAATGTCTATTATACCAATACCGAGTAAATATCGAATATCGAATCCGCAACTAAAATGTCTATTATACCATACCGAGTAATATCGAATATCGATCCGCAACTAAATGTCTATATACCTAACGCGATAAATATCGAATATCGAATCCGCAACTAAAATGTCTATTATACCAATACGCGAGTAAATACGAATATCGAATCCGCAACTAAAATGTCTATTATACCAATACGTGAGTAAATATCGAATGATCAAATATGTGAGTAAAATGTCTATTATACCAATACGGAGTAATATCGAATGATCAATATGTGAGTAAAGTCTATTATACAATACGCGAGTAATATGAATTCTCGATCCGCGATCGTTCATGGGATAATATCGATGTTCGAAAGCGAGAGCTTGAAAGTAGCTCCAGGAGTGTTTTGAAAGTCCTGGATATTCGAACATATTCCAATACCATTTCCCAGGTCCACCAGCCATTTACATTAAGTTACCATTGATATTTTAATTGTATTTCATTCGGACTTTTTGAACTATTTACTCCCATTGACTTTATGATGGTAGTTTGATGTTACCAAGTTAGCCATCTCTAATAGAGACAAACAATGCAGCTGTGCTGTGAAGCTTATTTGTAGTCCTGCACCACTACGTTTCGGGTCTCAGGTATCCTTTCTCAAGTGTGTTTATAATTCATTGCATTCGGTCTCACAGTTCTATTTAGATTTGACTTTGTTCTACTTTTCCGTCTTCTACGTTTTCTCTGCTGTGGATGACTAAACACTGGGAAGTAAACAAAACACAGTATATTGCTGAATTGTGTAGAGTGGCTGTGCTTCTTAATCGCTCAGTTTATCATATGTTTTCTATGTATAGTGCAGCATTTTCATATCCTTCATGTTGTTTAATTATCATCAGTTTTGGGTGTGACTAGAAGTGTACAATATTTGGGACTGGAATGCAGAAAAGTGCCCTAGGGGGATTGATGTTGAACCTGGGCACTCCAGATGTTTGGAAACTACAACTCCCAGCTAGAGATTGGAAATACGAAAGGAAACCGAAAGTAATCTCCGGTCTTATTTACGAGGATTTTTGAACGTTGAAAGATATTTTAGAAAGTTATCGTAAATAGCTCCATACATTTCAAAATCTTCAAAAATTGTTCTATTTTGGGATCTTTGGTTTTTCACGAGATCCGGGAATCCAAAAACGGAACAAAACTATGTAGTTTCGGCCATCTCTACTCCCAGCAGGTTGCTTTCTGCAACCAAGACATGCTGGGAGTTGCAGTTTCCAAACATCTGAAGTGCCAAGGTTTAATATCACTGCGCTAGAACAAACAAGCTAAAAGGAGAAGATCAGATAAAAACACTTTGTTTCTGACTTCTAGCAAGCAAGATGTTGGCTAAAATAATGTCACGTTCCTTGAAAACTGCTTCCTATCTAATTAAACTGAGCAAGTCAGTAAAATCTTTCATTTGCTTACTTTCACCCTAACTCACCTCCATCCTTACAAGGAATACAGTCCGCTCCTGTCTTACGGGATAAAGCACACTTAGCTCAAACCATAGGTGCCTAACACACGGCCCGCAAAGAAATGGCTACTTTGGGGACCATCACGTTGATTGGATGGTTTTGCAGGGGACAGGCCAGGAGAAGATTGGGGGTGGAGTGGAAAGGAGCTAATGCAGCTCCCAACTGCAGGTAGGTGGCTTTAAACTTTTACTTTGCGCACATGCAAGTTCTTGATAAGGCACACCGGGTTCTTCTGATAAGGCACATCGGGTTTCTTCTTTTCTTTACTAAGCACACCAGGGTTTCTTCTGATAAGGCACATCGGGTTTCTTCTGATAAGGCACACCGTGTTCTTCTGATAAGCACACCGGGTTCTTCTGATAAGGCACATCGGGTTTCTTCTGATAAGGCACACCAGGGTTATTCTATAAGGCACACCAGGGTTCTTCTGATAAGACACACCAGGGTTCTTCTGATAAGGCACATCGGGTTTTCTTCTGATAAGGCACACCAGGGTTCTTCTGATAAGGCATACCGGTTCTTCTGATAAGCCACACCAGGGTTTTTCTGATAAGGCACACAAGGGTTCTGCTGATAAGCCACATCAGGGTTTTTCTGATAAGGCACACCAGGGTTCTTCTGGTAAGGCACACCAGGGTTCTTCTGGTAAGGCACACCAGGGTTCTTAATGTTGAGCTATTGTGGAATCACTAATCACTATAGTGTCTCTTTTTACACTTAACATACATTCAATTAAATTTCTGAAAACACATAAACATTCTTAAAAATTATGCAATTCGCACATCGGGCCTATGCAATATCGTCCTGTATGCTTGTAATATTGGTTAACATGGGTTTTTCAGTAATTTCACATTGACCGCGCAATTTCCATGTGCACAGCATAGCCTATTAATAAAGGCTAAGTTAAATTTTGGCGCTACAAGGTAGCTCGAAACTTAATGCCAATTATATAGAGACGTAGTAGAGGTACGTCTTACCTGACCATGATCCCACAATGCTTTAACCTCCTTTGTGAGACTTACAACACTGCGGGATCCCGTTAGATAAACGTTACTTTCTTTTACTACATCAGCCCCATAATATATACACGACTATGTTAGCCAATGTAACATATGAGATGAAAAGTGCAGAAAGGACTTTGATTAAATAATAAACATGATAACCAAAAAAAGCTATTGGAACACTTTAGTTCTCCTTTTAATTAGAAAGAAAACAGCCTTTGGAACATTCTAACAGCTTGTTATGGATTTCATCTTAGTTCACCAATAGATATCACTTTTCCATGGTTCTTATGTTTCATCTCAAAGGTGTTCCAGTCCTAATTTGGCCATTTTATAGATTAAACCATACATTCTTATACTGTATTGTTAAAGAAACATTGTTGGTTCAAACAATGTCATGTTTAGTCATTCCTTGCTAGCAAAAATGAGAAACCCACTTTGTCCTGGTTTTTTACTTTTCTTTTTAGAATATAATGTAATACATTCACTAATTAGAGGATGCAAACACACAATAATGCTAATAAGGATTTAATTTACACCTGTTCTTAGGAAGTGTGGAGAGATGGCCTGGTATCAGCAATGCCAAACCCAGGTTATTAGAGCTGTAAATGCAGTTCATTACTTTACACAACCAAGCCCTCATTTCAGGCATATAAAAGACAGTTTGTAAGACGGGTTAAGTGTCCTCTTCTGCTTCCTTATCAGAACTGCACCTTGCTACTGAACATCTCAGAAAACCCCAATGAGTCAGCTCCGCCACTCCTGCAGATCTAAAGGCTTCAGCTCCTGTTCACTTGGTGGTGGATTACAACATCAAAAGTCAGCTTCCTCTACTTCCTTATGTGGTGGAGGTGCCCCTATGCGCATCAGCAGCGGAAAAGCTGCAAGTGGAATTTTTATAGTTTAGGAGGATTCAAAAGAACCGGTATCAGTGCAAGCAGCGGCAGTGCCCGGTCGGCCCATTTGCCATATTTGGGAGATAGCTTTGCTGTGTGCCCTCCAGGTGGAATCCAACATGTTACAGTCACAAAATGCTCCTACAGCCAGTAAATGTAGATATCGACCCAACATACAAAGGTGCGAAGCGAAGAAAGGAATCAGATCAAAACCCTCAACAACAAATTTGCAAGCTTTATTGACAAGGTAAGTAAATCTGAGCCTGTAATAAGGAAAACATGTTAAAATAATGTATTATTCCTTAAGCATTTTCCCCCCTTTGTTGGATTAGGTTAGATTCTTGAACAAGAACATCAAATTTTGGAAACAAAATGGAAGTTTTTGCAAGAGAAAGGTCAAAAATTCTGCAACAAACGGGACACTATCAAACCACTGTTCGATGCCTACATCACAAACCTTCAGAGGCACCTAGACGGTTTGAGGATGGAAATGCCGCTTGGAAGGAAACTAAAGAATATCAAGACGTGGTGGAGAATTCAAGCACAAGTTAGTATAGGAACCGATTAACTTGTTCCTGGGGGATATATCATCAACCGCAGTATCTTGTATAAAAATAGTAGTTAAATGGATACCACTTCGATTTTGACTATTGCTGTATATTGAAACATATTTCTTGAAAATAGTTTTATAGTTATATCTAGCTTCATCCTTACATCTATATTTATTTCTATCAGATATGAAGATGAGATTAAAAAGAGACATGTGCTGAAAATGACTTTGTAACCCTCAAAAAGGTAAGGAACAAAAGAAAGAACATTGTAATTTTGTACAAACACATGGACTACATACAGTAGTTAATGAATAACAAAAGGCTTCCTGTGTTATTAAAAAGTAAAGTACACAGACATTTAACATAGAATGCTTTCTCGCCTTCGTTAACCCAACAGTGAACTACAAGGTTATATCGAGAATTCAAGGTTTCCTACAATAGATACAAATACATTTGAGATCATTATGGCATAGTTGTCATGAAGCTACTTTGATTTAACATTTTCCTCCAAACAATGTAAACCGGTGGATGGTTGTGACTACGTGTAGCACGTGGTGGTGGGGTTGTGACTACGTGAGCAGCCATGGGGTGGTTTGACTACGTAGCACGCCATGGTGGGTGGTTGTGACTACGTGTAGCATGCATGTGGTGGTTGACACGTGTAGCCGCCATGGTGGGTTGGTTGTGACTACGTGTAGCACGCCATGGTGGGATGGGTTTGTACTACGTGTAGCATGCCATGGTGGATGGTTTTGACTACGTACACGCCATGGTGGGATGGTTGTACTACTGACGACATGGTGGGACGGTTGTGACTACATGTGCACTTCTATGGATTTGCAATAATCAAAATGTTAATACAATTCCTAACACATAACAATATCTATTAACTTCAGTCCCATCTCCATCGCCATGTCTTTTTTCCTTGATTATACTTATAGTGACATTTTCCCCAGATTCCAGTCCAGACACAGCTCAGACTTTAGGGTTGGTAGACCACACACCTATTTTACATGCCCTGAAATTAAGGATGTTTCCAATACATCTCTCTGGTTAGTGCTAGTATTTAATATGTTTAAGCTACTTCCACGCTCCTCTATTCTGGAATTATATCACCTGTGCGATTGGCTTGGACTCCTAACTTTTTGTCTTTTTGTTAAGGATGTGGATATAGCTTACATACAGAAAACAGAGCTGAAGGCCAAGGAAAAGCATTGCAAGATGACCTCAACTTCTTGAGACACTTTATGATGCGGTAAGGTCCAGAGTTTTGCATTATTTTACTTAATGAGTCTGTAACTTACCAATATTTTATTATAACTCAACCAGAAAAAAGAACTACTCAAGAACTACATTGTTTTATGTAAAATGCAGGCCTGCAAGATTTGCTGTGTACTACACTTCAATGACCTTGTACATTTATATTGCTGTGACAAATTTACAATCTCTTCTGGCACTTTCATTGCAGGAGCTGCTGAACTACAAGATTGTTTGTCTGATGTTAATGTTGTTTTGTGCATGGACAACACCGTGACTTGGACCTTAATGGACTCATTGCAGATGTCAGAACCCAGTATGATGAACTGGCTGCCAGAACCAGAGCTGAGCAGAGGCGGCCTACACCAAAGGGTAGAACTTTTTTTTTCATATTTAATGCTACCTGCACTACAAACTAATGTTTATATCTTGTGTATGTTGTGTTGTCCACAAACTTAGGTTATTTCATTGTTGTTTTAGACCAGGCCCTCAAACTAGGGGCCAACCCCAGCATTCCTCAACTATAGATGGAAGCCTAGGAATGCTGGGAGTTGTAGTTTTTAAACATCTGGAGGGCCATAGTTTGAGGATCCCTGTTTTAGAGCATAGCAAGACACATTTCCCATTCAATTAAAAAAACATGTATATGAAGAAATACAATATACTACTAATCAATAGAGATGTTTAAAACTGGTGAGTTTTGTTCCAAAATCAGAAAAGTAGTGCTGAAGTTCTGAAAGTTTTCTGAGTTTCTTATTTATATATAATGTCCGATATACGACATTCTATATCAATAATTGACAAACCCATTGAATTTTGAAGTCCCCAATTTTGGTTTTGAAAGTTCTGAAAGGTCTGTGGAACTTTGAAACTGGGTTCAAAACGAAACAAAACTCATCCCTATTAATCAACTGATTTTTTCTAACTACTTTCTACTAGATACTGACAATTACAATTCCTTTGCAATCTTTACATAACCTAGAAAAAATAGCAAACAAATAGATTTTTCATAGTTTGTTTTTAAACAGTTTGAGTGAAATGTAACACATTATTTTGTTGATTAATTTAATTTGGTGAGAAGAATTATTTATCATATTTGTTTTGTGTTTGTGTTATCACTGGTTAGAAATTTTAGCAAAGTTAAGATAGTCTTAACTGCTTTTTACATCATCAGTATGTTCACTGCTTATTGCATACATACCAGGGGTGTTCATAGGGTTTTTGACACCCGAACCAACTTTTAAATGCCGCCTAACGGCAGATGGGGAGGCAGCATGTGAAGTGGGCATGGCTTCATCAGAGAACATAGGAGGTGGAGGTGGGTATGGTGGTGACTAACACTGACAGGAGGGCTGACTTAACACTGATTGGTGGACTGGGTCTGAAATGCGGCATTGCAGAAAGGAGGATTTTTTTTTAAAATTGCCGCCTTTGAAGTGTTTCAGTTTGCTTCATGGTAGGGGCACCCCTGATACATACACAGATACACAGATGCATAAATCGTAATGTGTTAATGAACATCCCCTATCTGAAGCCATGTATTACCTGAATTGGTTATGTAATGTTGTGGGGGAAAAGTGCCAGAATTACATATTTTTAATCAATGGAGCAGTTCTCCTGCACAATAAGTATAAATGGGATCTAAAACTAAACCTAAAAAGGACACAAACTTATTACTTAGAAAGCACAGTACACACCGCTGGTTTTCTGAATGACACGGACAATTCTTACTTTTCCTCTCATTCCTGATAAATGTTACTGTGCAGCTGTGGAATTTTCGACCAAGTACAAACTCATAGATATTTTCCTCATCTGACAGATTCAACAGCTGAAGGATGCTGCAGGACAACATGGAGACAATCTACGAAGCAGTAGAGTGAGATTCAAGACCTCAAGAGCTTGATAAAGAGACTGCAAGCAGAGATGGAATTTGTGAAGAAACAGGTAAAGCTTTTGGTGGAAGGAAGAGTTTATGATGGGGGCTGCTGTAAAAACAAGTTTATATTCTGATCAATTTTATCTTCTCTTATCTAAGGTTTCCAATTGTGTGTTATCTTACCCCAGTGTGATGAAGGCTATAATATAATCTGTATGTCATATCCTGAGATCCTAATACTTTAATAGGAGCCTGTTCCCATAGTATACCAATAAGGCCGGTACCTTAAAGATAAATCGAGCTGAATAACTGACAAACATTTTTATTTATCAGCACATTCTTGGAAGTTATTTAACATCCACTTTGAATACAGAGCTAATTCGTGATTTTTGATGACCTCATTTTGATCAACTAAACGAACCTTCAGCTATACTAACCCATTGCTTGTATTTTCTTCAAGATCGCTGCTCTACAAGCTGCAATTTGCAATGCTGAAAAACGGGGTCATGAAACTTGGGAAGACGCCAAAAGAAAAATATTAGAGCTTGAAAGTGCCCTACAAAAGGCCAAGGAGGACCTGGCCCGGCAACTAAGGGAATACCAAGACCTACTTGGTGTCAAACTGGCACTGGATGTTGAATTGCCCATACAGAAAATGCTGGAGGAGAGGAGAGCAGGTAGTGCTGCTATTACCAGATATTCAAACACATTGTTTGTGACATTATTTACTATTAAACTATATTACAACTGTTTGCCTAACTTTTTAAAAATCATTTTCACCGAGAATAAAAGAATAAAAACCTTGGGCCCATTTTATAAAAGATTGGTATCGTTATCGGTAAATACCGATCGTTATCGTAAATAAATGACCGTTTTTTTACCGATAACGACCGGTATTTACCGATAACGACCGGTATTCATATCGGTAATCCGTCTTATCGGTAAAAAAACGGTCGTTATTTACGATAACGATCGGTATTTACCGATAACGTACCAATCTTTTATAATAGGGCCCCTTGTTAGGAAAATAACTTCCAATATTTATATCAATCTACATAAGTACTACTTAATGTCATTATGTTTTCTTTGCAGAATGCATGGAGAAATCGTCAATGACGTTAAAATGGTAAGTACCATGGATTATTGTATTGACCACACATACCCATTACTTTCCCTAGCTTGGCCTCTGTTCCTTACAGATCTCTCTTTCTCCCTCTCAGCAGTGTGAGCAGTTCAGGTAGAGAGAAGTTGGAAACTTCTTTTGAGTGTGGGAAAACTTCATGTAGCAAGAAAAGCTGTGGGAAAGTCTTCCAGTAACAGAGATCACTAAATGTGGAAAAACTGTGACAAATAGAAATCCATGGCTGAAGCATCAAGAAAACAATACCAAACTCTGTCTTTCTGTCTTTTTCCTAATTTGAATTTAGCCCTGTTGGTTCCTTTAACCAGACAGGTACATGGGTTTTAATTTGGCAATAAACTTACTTTTAAATTTCATTAACATCCATACTAGGGTACAACACTAAGGGCTGATGAAAAAGGTGCAAAGTTTGCCGTGCTATTAATTTGCAGCAACCAATCAGATCTTATTTAACTGCAGTAACCCTGTAAAAAAAAATCTGGTTGGCTGCAGCAAATTAATAGTACAGGTAATATTTTTACCCCTAACTGTGCCAATCAATATATAATGTTCGGTAAATATAATATTACACCAAACATTATTATAATATAGATTACATTCATTCACAAAAAATATACCTCTATAATCAAAACCCATTGACATCTCATTTCCAATTTTCCATCTAAAAATGTTGGCCAATGAATTCTAGCTCATGGTAATTCCATGCACGGAACTGCCCATTTTGCTTGCTGGAGCGTGTATGGCTTTTAGACCTTGGTGTACATGAGCACCCTTAACTCGTTTGTTTTACTTTCTGAATATCTTTTTTATTGTATGAATGCACCAATGGTGAAAGATGCTTTTGTTTGTACAGTGGAGGGTGTTCAACATGTATATCAATAAACTGCAGCTTAATCATATTATGATGTCTACTCTTTATGCACGAGAAAGCACCTTTATGTACAGATACAAATTGAATATTTGTGCCAGATACAGGCATGGGACAGTCAAAAGGCCTGGGGATATACTGTACTCTTGTCAACATTTATTGTATCACCTGAGTAAATTTTCAAATAATCTAAATCAATATCTAGTTTTTACTAAAAGTATCAAACTCGTATCAAGTTCATATTAATGCAGTAGTTGTGCTAAACTAGGGTGCCACCCATGGGTTCGCAAGGGACACAAAAAATCACAGGCTAACCAAGCAATAAAGACATTTATCGTCTACACACCCCTGCTTAATGGCAGGATTTGTTTAATATAAAAAAAAAACCAAGACAAATCCTGTCTGAACTTATTCCAACTTTATTGCAAATGTTGAAAACAAATCAGAAGCACACACTGGTTGCATTAGTGTGCACATAGGCTAAACGAATACATTTATGGATTTGAATACAGTTTGGCACATCTTAAAATTTACATATTTTTGCATTCCTTCAAAAGAAAATGTGAACATTTGTTGAATTCCAAGAGCATCACCTGGACATAGACTTCTTCAAGCCATTACACAGATTTTCAATTGCATTATGTTCTAGGGTGGTATTTAATAAGGGTTGATATTGGTAAAAACAACTTGTAGCCGTGCTTGTAATGTTCTCATTCACCAGGTCATGGTATATCTGTTGTATTCAATTAGATCAGCTGGACTTGAGTTTAGTTCTTGAGACGTTTCGCTAGTCATCCACTGGCTTTCTCAATTCAGAAATTGAGAATCGATATTTAAAACTGATCCTTTTAAATAAGGTCCTTGAACACTTGAAAATCTCTCTCTCTCTGTGTCTCTGTCTCTTTCTATATTTATTATAGTTTGATGTCACATTTCAATTAATTAGTCTAGATAAGACATATTGTAATAATATCCATTAGTTGGAAATAACAGAAATGTTTAAGTCAAAAAGTCAGAATCACATAGTAATGCTCACTTATATATCATGGAGGGCCGGGTGGACATTCCACCGTGCCTATTGCAATGAAGTAAGTCAGCATGGGATTCAGAAAAGTGCAAACTCACCGATATAGATGTGTGCATCAAGCCCCATCCTGCTATGCGATCATGCAACAGTCATAGGTGATTAATGTGATTGTAGGCTTCCATTATGACTAGTGCTAAGTGGGGTGCCACAGGTTCTGTGTTGGGGCCGCTTCTATTTAATTATTTATTAATGATTTGAAGTGGGTATGTCAACAAGGTTTCGTGTTTGCTGACAACACAAAACTTTGCGATCATTAAAACTTCGAGATGTGCAATCGTTGCAGGGGATCTAGATAGATTGTCACATTGAGCTGCTAAGTGGCAGATGAGATTTGATGTTGAGAAATGTAAGGTGATGCATTTTGGACTTAAAAATCCTTGTGCTACTTATACTATAAATGGCTCGTGTAAGTGAATCCCTGTTGGAAAGGGATCTTGGAGTTTTGGTGATAACAAACTTAAAGGAAGCAAGCAGTGCCAGGCAGCAACAGCCAGAGCCAGCATGGTATTGTCTTATATAAAGAGAGGTATGGATTCAAGGAGGAAAATGTAATTTCCCCTCTTTACAAAGCATTGGTAAGGCCTCATTTGAATAGCAGGCAATTTTGGATTCCTGTGTACAAAAAGCATCTTGAAATGGAAAGGTTTCAAAGAAGGGCAACTAAATTAATAAGGGGATTGGGGGAGATTGAATATGAAGAGAGACTGAAAAGTTACAATTATGTACGCTGGAGAAAAGGCGTTGCTGGGGAATGATTTACTGTGTAATAATACATTAATGGGCCATACAATAAACTATCTGGGGCATTGTCCCAATAGAACATGTCAAGGACACGGGCATTCCCTTAAACTTGAAGAAAAAAGGTTTAGGCTTCAAGTTCGAAAAGGGTTTTTCACTGTGAGAACGATAAAGCTATGGAACGGTCTTGCCAGTGGGCGTTGTTATGGCAGGCTCACTGTCAGTATAAAAAAAAAGCTGAATGAGTTCTGCAAACAAATGTTGCAAGTTACTGGTATTGATATTTAATAGAGTTGATCCAGGGAAATTTCCAATTGCCCGGAATTTTTCCCCCTTCATAATTTGGTGATTTTTTTTTGCTTTCTTCTGGATCAACAGTTAGGCAGGAAATTAGTAGATTGCTGGATGGTTGACTGGATGGACATATTCTTTATTCAACCTCAAATACTATACTATACTATACTATACTAAACAAGCAGTGAATGGACTGAGCAACCCAGAATCACTTAGAGGCCCAGTAGTGTGGTAAACAAACAAAACTTTATTGGAAGATTTTATAAACAAATGTACAACAGACGTAAGAAAACAACTTCCTGCCTGACGCATTTCATGTCAAATGACATTTCATCAGAGGCATGATGATGCCTATGATGAAGTGTCATTTGACGCAAAACATGATCGACAAGGATTTTTGTCGTACATTTGTTTCTAACATGTTCCAATACAGTTGTTTGATTTACCACACTACTGGGCTCTACGTGATTCTGGGTTCCAAAGTTCATTCACTGCTTAAATAAGGTTCCTTGGTACTGTCTGGCCATTCCAGAACATGATATTTTGGTTGATGGTTTGATGTGTGCTTTGAGCTATTATCACACCTTGACAAAAGCACCAGCATCAGCTGAAGAAAATCGCCCCCAATAGCATGATGCTGCTTCTTCTAATGCATCACTATGCTGCCCATTTGATGCTGTGCATGTTATTATATGCCCCATTAATACATTTTGGAATCACAGCCAAACAGTTCACACCTGGTTGCAATAGACTGTAATACACTTTTCAATATGGTTGGATGAGACTGTTTACCGTTCTGCAAAGGTTATCAGGTTTGGATATTTTGTTTGTGATGTGTGTAGGATGTCTTCCTTCCTACACCACAACCCAGACATTGGCCCATATAGGGCCATAGTTATAAAGGCACAGTATCACTTTTTAGCCTTGTCTTTGGCAATTGGTTTAACGATCATTCATTTCCCGATCGATTCGTTAATTACAATAACGATTCTATTGGGACCATAAATCTACGATCGTGTTATCGTAGATTTAGGATCCCCATAGAATACTATAGACTGAACGGTCATTAATTAACAAACTTTTGTCCTACATTATCAGTGCACGGTCTTGCTAAATTGGCCCATAAGGAGCAACCAGTACTTGCCAAGAAAATAAACAGCTCCTTAAATGTTGGTTTAACCATGACCAGTTTTCTCATCAATCCTGCAGGGACAACCTGATCTTGGTACATTCACTTTGTGATGACTGTTTTTACTCTGCTGCATGGAATGTTTAAAGGGTCATTAACCGGAAATTAAATGTACATGCATCATCTATTCACAGGGGGTTGAGATGATCTCACCTGGTGTTCCTTTAATGCTTTGGATACTTTTTTTGTATACTGGCTGTCTTTGATAATAAAAATGAGATCTCTTTCATGACTTGAAAGTTCTTTTTGGAGGCTAAGATCAATAATACAACAGGACAGCCAAACTTATCTTAATCAATCAATCCTTTAATGGATGTTAAGGTTCATACACCCGCGACCTACGATGTGTTAACGGCCGTTTCGGCCAATAATCGTGCTGTGTATGGGCACTTTATCAGCCAAAATGTCCTTTCTTACACATCGTGCGCCGCAGGTCGGTACCCCGTGATCGCACAAGCGTACGAACCTTAAGATGTATACCAAATAGTACTTGAGATGAGATTAAATGTTACTTTTTCTAAATTAAGCCACATCCTTGATTATTAAAGGATATACACACTAATGCAAGAGCAAAACAGTTCAATCTCAGTTTTCATGTTCCTCTCACATCACTTTGGAAAGTTCTATATGTATTCATTTTCACATTCACTTAAGCATGTTACACACCAGCAACTTTTTCTCCTGACGGCCGTTCGGTCTTCCAAGCGTCAGCCAGAGGAAGGACTGTTGGTCCGGCAATATTGGCCATGCAGTCCATAGAGGACCACACAATAGACGTGGTTTTTCACCATGTCCGATTCGGACAACGGTCCATTGGACACGGCTGAAAAATCAATGCAAATTTTGGCCCGTCGACCGGTAACATGAACTATCAGTCGATTGGACCGAAATATTCATGGTGTTACTAGACTTTAAGCCCACCCAATACATTCCAGATCTCACAGGTTTTCCCCTGCAATAGTGTAGTCTTTCTATGCCAATCACTTGCTTGTGGTCACATGTTTGTTCACGATAATCTAAACCTTTGAAACATAGAGTCAAGGCTCTGGAATAATACACTTAAATGCCCTTTGTCTGCTAAAGACATAGGAATTTCTTTTAATGGGCGGGGCGAAGGTAATCCATTTTGAACTGAATATTTCAACAAGGGCAATATTTATTTA
Source organism: Hymenochirus boettgeri (assembly GCA_019447015.1). Taxonomy (NCBI): domain Eukaryota; kingdom Metazoa; phylum Chordata; class Amphibia; order Anura; family Pipidae; genus Hymenochirus; species Hymenochirus boettgeri. The sequence goes on along the minus strand of CM033470.1, from coordinate 286,455,395 downwards.
AAACAGTATTGCACACCCATAAGGTGGGGGGTGGAAATGTTACAGCTAATAAAGTCTAATTATTTTATTTTAATCCTTGATAACTAATATTCCTTCTCTAACCGACCTCTACTTATAGCATCCCCGAGCTTATCTAATGAGAGTACATACTGGCACAGTACATGTTAGCAAAGGCTACTGACACCCACAGTGAGAGCAGTGATATTCTTACTAGTGAGGAATTAATTACACAGTAGGACCTCATATATACTTATATAGTGTAGTATGAAAACTTTTGAACAATCCCAGGAGTGCTCCGTGTTACTTTCGCTATATATATTGATTTTTAATCTCTTCTACTTTTTTACTTTTTTTTTTAACTTTATTTAGCTATCCATTGATTCCATTTAACTTTTCATCCTGATAAACATAAATCCATTCAATCCCCCCTCTTTTCATCTATTGTGCTACTCCTTCTATCCTTCTCTTCTTCTTCATGTCTTAATCTATTGGAAAAAAGCACAACTCCAACCTCAGAGAAACTGAAGTGAAATATGACAATGATAAATTACAGGCAGAATAACCTACAGAATTCTCACACACTCGGGGCTCCAACTAACCTAATCTAACAAAATGATAATATTATAACCTTTGTTAGTTACCAAGTGATATTAAGGTTTTCATCAATGTTGTTCATTTTTGAACATTTAGTTATTTAATATCCAAGCCAACACTGGTCAAGTCTCTGCTATTTAGTTATGCTAATCGAAAAACTATATTAAGAAAAAAAACAATATTTAAAAAAAAGATTGAAGGCCTGGTCCACCTGCTGTTCTTTTTTAAAGAACAAACCTTGTGGGTTGTCGGTTTTCTTCTGATAAGGCACCCAGGGTTTCTTCTGATAAGGCATACCAGGGTTCTTCTGATAAGCCACACCAGGGTTTTTCTGATAAGGCACACAAGGGTTCTCTGATAAGCCACATCAGGGTTTTTCTGATAAGGCACACCAGGGTTCTTCTGGTAAGGCACACCAGGGTTCTTCTGGTAAGGCACACGGTTCTTAATGTTGAGCTATTGTGGAATCACTAATCACTATAGTGTCTCTTTTTACACTTATCCATACTCAATTAAATTTCTAAAAACACATAAACATTCTTAAAAATTATGCAATTCGCACATACGGGCCTATGCAATATCGTCCTGTATGCTTGTAATATTGGTTAACATGGGTTTTTCAGTAATTTCACATTGACCCGCGCCATTTCCATGTGCACCATAGCCTATTTAATAAAGGCTAAGTTAAACACACCAGGGTTCTTCTGATAAGGCACATCGGGTTTCTTCTGATAAGGCACACCAGGGTTCTTCTGATAAGGCACACCAGGGTTCTTCTGATAAGACACACCAGGGTTCTTCTGATAAGGCACATCGGGTTTCTTCTGATAAGGCACACCAGGGTTCTTCTGATAAGGCATACCAGGGTTCTTCTGATAAGCCACACCAGGGTTTTTCTGATAAGGCACACAAGGGTTCTGCTGATAAGCCACATCAGGGTTTTTCTGATAAGGCACACCAGGGTTCTTCTGGTAAGGCACACCAGGGTTCTTCTGGTAAGGCACACCAGGGTTCTTAATGTTGAGCTATTGTGGAATCACTAATCACTATAGTGTCTCTTTTTACACTAATACATACATTCAATTAAATTTCTGAAAACACATAAACACTTCTTAAAAATTATGCAATTCGCACATACGGGCCTATGCAATATCGTCCTGTATGCTTGTAATATTGGTTAACATGGGTTTTTCAGTAATTTCACATTGACCGCGCCATTTCCATGTGCACAGCATAGCCTATTTAATAAAGGCTAAGTTAAATTTTGGCGCTACAAGGTAGCTCGAAACTTAATGCCAATTATATAGAGACGTATGTAGAGGTACGTCTTACCTGACCATGATCCCACAATGCTTTAACCTCCTTTGTGAGACTTACAACACTGCGGGATCCCGGTTAGATAAACGTTACTTTCTTTTACTACATCAGCCCCATAATATATACAGCGACTATGTTAGCCAATGTAACATATGAGATGAAAAGTGCAGAAAGGGACTTTGATTAAATAATAAACATGATAACCAAAAAAAGCTATTGGAACACTTTAGGTCTCCTTTTAATTAGAAAGAAAACAGCCTTTGGAACATTCTAACAGCTTGTTATGGATTTCATCTTAGTTCACCAATAGATATCCCTTTTACATGGTTCTTATGTTTCATCTCAAAGGTGTTCCAGTCCTAATTTGGCCATTTTATAGATTAAACCATACATTCTTATACTGTATGTTAAAGAAACATTGTTGGTTCAAAACAATGTCATGTTTAGCATTTCCTTGCTAGCAAAAATGAGAAACCCACTTTGTCCTGGTTTTTTACTTTTCTTTTTAGAATATAATGTAATACATTCACTGAATTAGAGGATGCAAACACACAATAATGCTAATAAGGATTTAATTTACACCTGTTCTTAGGAAGTGTGGAGAGATGGCCTGGTATCAGCAATGCCAAACCCAGGTTATTAGAGCTGTAAATGCAGCTTCATTACTTTACACAACCAAGCCCTCATTTCAGGCATATAAAAGGACAGTTTGTAAGACGGGTTAAGTGTCCTCTTCTGCTTCCTTTATCAGAACTGCACCTTGCTACTGAACATCTCAGAAAACCACAATGAGTCAGCTCCGCCACTCCTGCAGATCTAAAGGCTTCAGCTCCTGTTCACTTGGTGGTGGATTAGCAACATCAAAAGTCAGCTTCTCCTCTACTTCCTTATGTGGTGGAGGTGCCCCTATGCGCATCAGCAGCGGAAAAGCTGCAAGTGGAAGTTTATATAGTTTAGGAGGATTCAAAAGAACCGGTATCAGTGCAAGCAGCGGCAGTGCCCTCGGAGCCCATTTGCCATATTTGGGAGATAGCTTTGCTGTGTGCCCTCCAGGTGGAATCCAACATGTTACAGTCAACAAAATGCTCCTACAGCCAGTAAATGTAGATATCGACCCAAACATACAAAAGGTGCGAAGCGAAGAAAGGAATCAGATCAAAACCCTCAACAACAAATTTGCAAGCTTTATTGACAAGGTAAGTAAATCTGAGCCTGTGATAAGGAAAAACATGTTAAAATAAATGTATATTATCCGTTAAGCATTTTCCCCCCTTTGTTGGATTTAGGTTAGATTCCTTGAACAAGAACATCAAATTTTGGAAACAAAATGGAAGTTTTTGCAAGAGAAAGGTCAAAAATTCTGCAACAAACGGGACACTATCAAACCACTGTTCGATGCCTACATCACAAACCTTCAGAGGCACCTAGACGGTTTGAGGAGTGAGAAATGCCGCTTGGAAGGAGAACTAAAGAATATGCAAGACGTGGTGGAAGAATTCAAGCACAAGTTAGTATAGGAACCGATTAACTTGTTCCTTGGGGGATATATCATCAACCGCAGTATCTTGATATAAAAATAGTAGTTAAATTGGATACCACTTCGATTTTGACTATTGCTGTATATTGAAACATATTTCTTGAAAATAGTTTTATAGTTATATCTAGCTTCATCCTTACATCTATATTTATTTCTATCAGATATGAAGATGAGATTAAAAAGAGGACATGTGCTGAAAATGACTTTGTAACCCTCAAAAAGGTAAGGAACAAAAGAAAGGAACATTGTAATTTTGTACAAACACATGGACTACATACAGTAGTTAATGAATAACAAAAGGCTTCCTGTGTTATTAAAAAGTAAAAGTACACAGACATTTTACATAGAATGCTTTCTCGCCTTCGTTAACCCAACAGTGAACTACAAGGTTATATCGAGAATTCAAGGTTTCCTACAATAGATACAAATACATTTGAGATCATTATGGCATAGTTGTCATGAAGCTACTTTGATGTTAACATTTTCCTCCAAACAATGTAAACCGGTGGGATGGTTGTGACTACGTGTAGCACGCCATGGTGGGTTGGTTGTGACTACGTGTAGCATGCCATGGTGGGATGGTTGTGACTACGTGTAGCACGCCATGGTGGGATGGTTGTGACTACATGTAGCACGACATGGTGGGACGGTTGTGACTACATGTGCAGCTTCTATGGATTTGCAATAATCAAAATGTTAATAGCAATTCCTAACACATTAACAATATCTATTAACTTCAGTCCCATCTCCATCGCCATGTCTTGTTTCCTTGATTATACTTATAGTGACATTTTCCCCAGATTCCAGTCCAGACACAGCTCAGACTTTAGGGTTGGTAGACCACACACCTATTTTACATGCCCTGAAATTAAGGATGTTTCCAATACAGTCTCTTGGTTAGTGCTAAGTATTTAATATGTTAAAGCTACTTCCACGCTCCTCTATTCTGGAATTATATCAGCCTGTGCGAATTGGCTTGGACTCCTAACTTTTTTGTCTTTTTGTTAAGGATGTGGATATAGCTTACATACAGAAAACAGAGCTGAAGGCCAAGGAAGAAGCATTGCAAGATGACCTCAACTTCTTGAGGACACTTTATGATGCGGTAAGGTCCAGAGTTTTGCATTATTTTACTTAATGAGTCTGTAACTTACCAATATTTTATTATAACTCAACCAGAAAAAGAACTACTCAAGAACTACATTGTTTTATGTAAAATGCAGGCCTGCAAGATTTGCTGTGTACTACACATTCAATGACCTTGTACATTTATATTTGCTGTCACAAATTTACAATCTCTTCTGGCACTTTCATTGCAGGAGCTTGCTGAACTACAAGATTGTTTGTCTGATGTTAATGTTGTTTTGTGCATGGACAACAACCGTGACCTGGACCTTAATGGACTCATTGCAGATGTCAGAACCCAGTATGATGAACTGGCTGCCAGAAACAGAGCTGAAGCAGAGGCGGCCTACACCAAAAGGGTAGAACTTTTTTTTTCATATTTAATGCTACCTGACAAACTAAATGTTTATATCTTGTGTAATGTTGTGTTGTCCACAAACTTAGGTTATTTCATTGTTGTTTTAGACCAGGCCCTCAAACTATGGCCAACCAGAGCATTCCTCAACTATAGATGGAAGCCTAGGAATGCTGGGAGTTGTAGTTTTTAAACATCTGGAGGGCCATAGTTTGAGGATCCCTGTTTTAGAGCATAGCAAGACACATTTACCATTCAATTAAAAAACATGTATATGAAGAAATACAATTATACTACTAATCAATAGAGATGTTTAAAACTGGTGAGTTTTGTTCCAAAATCAGAAAAGTAGGAGCTGAAGTTCTGAAAGTTTTCTGAGTTTCTTATTTAATATATAATGTCCGATATACGACATTCTATATCAAATAATTGACAAACCCATTGAATATTTGAAGTCCCCAAAAAGTTTTGGTTTTGAAAAGTTCTGAAAGGTCTGTGGAACTTTGAAACTGGGTTCAAAACGAAACAAAACTCATCCCTATTAATCAACTAGATTTTTCTAACTACTTTCTACTAGATTACTGACAATTACAATTGCCCTTTGCAATCTTTACATAACCTAGAACAATAAGCAAACAAATAGATTTTTCATAGTTTGTTTTTAAACGAGTTTGAGTGAAATGTAACACATTATTTTGTTGATTAATTTAATTTGGTGAGAAGAATTATTTATCATATTTGTTATGTGTGGTTTGTGTTTCAACTGGTTAGAAATTTTAGCAAAGTTAAAGGATAGTCTTAACTGCATTTTTTACATCATCAGTATGTTCACTGCTTATTGCATACATACCAGGGGTGTTCATAGGGTTTTTGACACCCGAACCAACTTTTAAATGCCGCCTAACGGCAGATGGGGAGGCAGCATGTGAAGTGGGCATGGCTTCATCAGAGAACATAGGAGGTGGAGGTGGGTATGGTGGTGACTAACACTGACAGGAGGGCTGACTTAACACTGATTGGTGGACTGGGTCTGAAATGCGGCATTGCAGAAAGGAGGATTTTTTTTAAAAATTGCCGCCTTTGAAGTGTTCCAGCAGGGGCACGCCCTGAGCAAATGTTTCAGTTTGCTTCATGGTAGGGGCACCCCGATACATACACAGATACACAGATGCATAAATCGTAATGTGTTAATGAACATCCCCTATCTGAAGCCATGTATTACCTGAATTGGTTATGTAATGTTGTAGGGGGGAAAAGTGCCAGAATTACATATTTTTAATCAATGGAGCAGTTCTCCTGCACAATAAGTATAAAATGGGATCTATAAAACTAAACCTAAAAAGGACATCAACTTATTACTTAGAAAGCACAGTACACACAGCTGGTTTTCTGAATGACACTGACAATTCTTACTTTTCCTCTCATTCCTGATAAATGTTACTGTGCAGCTGTGGAATTTTCGACCAAGTACAAACTCATAAGATATTTTCCTCATCTGACAGATTCAACAGCTGAAGGATGCTGCAGGACAACATGGAGACAATCTACGAAGCAGTAAGAGTGAGATTCAAGACCTCAAGAGCTTGATAAAGAGACTGCAAGCAGAGATGGAATGTGTGAAGAAACAGGTAAAGAGCTTTGTGGTGGAAGGAAGAGTTTATGATGGGGGGCTGCTGTAAAAACAAGTTTGATATTCTGATCAATTTTATCTTCTCTTATCTAAGGATTTCCAATTGTGTGTTTATCTTACCCCAGTGTGATAGAGAGGCTATAATATAATTCTGTATGTCATATCCTGAGATCCTAATACTTTATATAGGAGCCTGTTCCCATAGTAACCAGATAAGGCCGGGTACCTTAAAGATAAATCGAGCTGAATAACTGAGCAAAGCATTTTATTTTATCAGCACATTCTTGGAAGGTTATTTAACATCCACTTTGAATACAGAGCTAATTCGTGATTTTTGATGACCTCATTTTGATCAACTAAACGAACCTTCAGCTATACTAACCCATTGCTTGTATTTTCTTACAAGATCGCTGCTCTACAAGCTGCAATTTGCAATGCTGAAAAACGGGGTCATGAAACTTTGGAAGACGCCAAAAGAAAAATATTAGAGCTTGAAAGTGCCCTACAAAAGGCCAAGGAGGACCTGGCCCGGCAACTAAGGGAATACCAAGACCTACTTGGTGTCAAACTGGCACTGGATGTTGAAATTGCCACATACAGAAGAATGCTGGAGGGAGAGGAGAGCAGGTAAGTGCTGCTATTACCAGATATTACAAACACAATTGTTTGTGACACATCATTTACTATTAGGAACTATATTACAACTGTTTGCCTAACTTTTTAAAAATCATTTTCACCGAAGAATAAAAGAATAAAAACCTTGGGCCCTATTTATAAAAGATTGGTATCGTTATCGGTAAATACCGATCGTTATCGTAAAATAATGACCGTTTTATTTACCGATAACGACCGGTATTTACCGATAACGACCGGTATTTACAGATATCGGTAAATACCGGTCGTTATCGGTAAAAAAAACGGTCGTTATTTTACGATAACGATCGGTATTTACCGATAACGATACCAATCTTTTATAAATAGGGCCCCTTGTTAGGAAAATAACCTTGACAATATTTATATTCAATCTACATAAGTAACTACTTAATGTCATTATGTTTTCTTTGCAGAATGCATGGAGAAATCGTCAATGACGTTAAAATGTGTAAGTACCATGTGATTTTGTATTGACCACACAATACCCATTACTTTCCCTAGCTTGGCCTCTGTTCCTTACAGATCTCTCTTTCTCCCTTCAGCCGTGTTCAGCAGTTCAGGAAAGTTGGAAACTTCTTTTGAGTGTGGGAAAACTTCATGTAGCAAGAAAAGCTGTGGGAAAGTCTATCCAGTAACAGAGATCACTAAATGTGGAAAAACCTGTGACAAATAGAAATCCATGGCTGAAGCATCAAGAAAACAAATACCAAACTCTGTCTTTCTGTCTTTTTCCTAATTTGAATTTAGCCCTGTTGGTTCCTTTAACCAGACAGGTACATGGGTTTTAATTTGGCAATAAACTTACTTTTAAATTTCATTAACATCCATATACTATGGTACAACACTAAAGGGCTGATGAAAAAGGTGCAAAAGTTTGCCTGTGCTATTAATTTGCAGCAACCAATCAGATCTTATTTAACTGCAGTAACCCTGTAAAAAAAAATCTGGTTGGCTGCAGCAAATTAATAGTACAGGTAAATATTTTTACCCCTAACTGTGCCAATCAATATATAATGTTCGGTAAATAATAATATTACACAAACATTATTATAATATAGATTACATTCATTCACAAAAAATATTAACCTCTATAATCAAAACCCATTGACATCTCATTTCCAATTTTCCATCTAAAAATGTTGGCCAATGAATTCTAGCTCATGGTAATTCCCATGCACGGAACTGCCCATTTTGCTTGCTGGAAGCGTGTATGGCTTTTAGACCTTGGTGTACATGAGCACCCTTAACATCGTTTGTTTTACTTTCTGAATATCTTTTTTATTGTATGAATGCACCAATGGTGAAAGATGCTTTTGTTTGTACAGTGGAGGGTGTTCAACATGTATATCTAATAAACTGCAGCTTAAATCATATTATGATGTCTACTCTTTATTGCACGAGAAAGCAACGCTTTATGTACAGATACAAATTGAATATTTGTGCCAGATACAGGCATGGGACAGTCAAAAGGCCTGGGGATATACTGTACTCTTGTCAACATTTATTGTATCACCTGAGTAAATTTTCAAATAATCTAAATCAATATCTAGTTTTTACTAAAAGTATCAAATCTGTATCAAGTTCATATTAATGCAGTAGTTGTGCTAAACTAGAGGTGCCCACCCATGGGTTCGCAAGGGACACAAAAAATCACAGGCTAAACCAAGCAATAAAGACATTTATCGTCTACACACCCCTGCTTAATGGCAGGATTTTGTTTAATAATACTAAAAAAGAAACCAAGACAAATCCTGTCTGAACTTATTCCAACTTTATTGCAAATGTTGAAAACAAATCAGAAGCACACACTGGTTGCATTAGTGTGCACATAGGCTAAACGAATACATTTATATGGATTTGAATACAGTTTGGCACATCTTAAAATTTACATATTTTTCGCATTCCTTCAAAAGAAAAATGTGATACATTTGTTGAATTCCAAGAGCATCACCTGGACATAGACTTCTTCAAGCCATTACACAGATTTTCAATTGCATTATGGGTTCTAGGGTGGTATTTAATAAGGGTTGATATTGGTAAAAACAACTTGTAGCCGTGCTTGTATAGGTTCTCATTCATCCAGGTCATGGTATATCTGTTGTATTCAATTAGATCAGCTGGACTTGAAGTTTAGTTCTTGAAGACGTTTCGCTAGTCATCCGACTGGCTTTCTCAATTCAGAAATTGAGAATCGATATTTAAAACTGATCCTTTATAAATAAGGTCCTTGAACACTTGAAAATCTCTCTCTCTCTGTGTCTCTGTCTCTTTCTATATTTATTTATAGTTTGATGTCACATTCCAATTAATTAGTCTAGGATAAGACATAATTGTAATAAATATCCATTAGTTGGAAATAACAGAAATGTTTTAAGTCTATAAAAGTCAGAATCACATAGTAATGCTCACTTATATATCATGGAGGGCCGGGTGGACATTCCACTGGTGCCTATTGCAATGGAAGTAAGTCAGCATGGGATTTCAGAAAAGTGCAAACTCACCGATATATGAATGTGTGCATCAAAGCCCCATTATGGACTAGTGCTAAGTGGGGTGCCACAGGGTTCTGTGTTGGGGCCGCTTCTATTTAATCTATTTATTAATGATTTGGAAGTGGGTATGTCAACAAGGTTTCTGTGTTTGCTGACAACACAAAACTTTGCCGATCATTAAAATCTTCAGAGGATGTGAAATCGTTGCAAGGGGATCTAGATAGATTGTCACATTGAGCTGCTAAGTGGCAGATGAGATTTGATGTTGAGAAATGTAAGGTGATGCATTTTGGACTTAAAAATCCTTGTGCTACTTATACTATAAATGGCTCTGTGTTAAGTGAATCCCTGTTGGAAAGGGATCTTGGAGTTTTGGTGGATAACAAACTTAAAGGAAGCAAGCAGTGCCAGGCAGCAACAGCCAGAGCCAGCATGGTATTGTCTTATATAAAGAGAGGTATGGATTCAACGGAGGAAAATGTAATTCTCCCTCTTTACAAAGCATTGGTAAGGCCTCATTTGGAATATGCAGTGCAATTTTGGATTCCTGTGTACAAAAAGGACATCTTGAAAATGGAAAGGTTTCAAAGAAGGGCAACTAAATTAATAAGGGGATTGGGGGAGATTGAATATGAAGAGAGACTGGAAAAGTTACAATTATGTACGCTGGAGAAAAGGCGTTTGCGTGGGGATATGATTACTGTGTATAAATACATTAATGGGCCATACAATAAACTATCTGGGGCATTGTTCACCAATAGAACATGTCAAAGGACACGAGGACATCCCTTAAGACTTGAAGAAAAAAGGTTTAGGCTTCAAGTTCGAAAAGGGTTTTTCACTGTGAGAACGATAAAGCTATGGAACGGTCTTCCAGTGGGCGTTGTTATGGCAGGCTCACTGGTCAGTATAAAAAAAAAGCTGAATGAGTTTCTGCAAACAAGGAATGTTGCAAGTTACTGGTATTGATATTTAAAGTAGAGTTGATCCAGGGAAATTTCCAATTGCCCGGAATTTTTTCCCCCTTCATAAATTTGGTGATTTTTTTTGCTTTCTTCTGGATCAACAGTTAGGCAGGAAATTAGTAGATTGCTGGATGGGTTGGACTGGATGGACATATGTCTTTATTCAACCTCAAATACTATACTATACTATACTATACTAAACAAGCAGTGAATGGACTGAGCAACCCAGAATCACTTAGAGGCCCAGTAGTGTGGTAAATCAAAAACTTTATTGGAAGATTTTATAAACAAATGTACAACAGACGTAAGAAAAACAATTCCTGCCTGACGCATTTCATGTCAAATGACATTTCATCAGAGGCATGATGATGCCTATGATGAAGTGTCATTTGACGCAAAACATGATCGACAAGGATTATTTGTCGTACATTTGTTTCTAACATGTTCCAATACAGTTGTTTGATTTACCACACTACTGGGCCTCTACGTGATTCTGGGTTCCAAAGTTCATTCACTGCTTAAATAAGGTTCCTTGGTACTGTCTGGGCCATTCCAGAACATTGATATTTTGGTTGATGGTTTGATGTGTGCTTTGAGCTATTATCAACACCTTGACAAAAGCACCAGCATCAGCTGAAGAAAATTGCCCCCAATGCATGATGCTGCTTCTTCTAATGCATCACTTATGCTGCCCATTTGATGCTGTGCATGTTATTTATGCCCCATTAATACATTTTGGAATCACAGCCAAACAGTTCACACCTGGTTGCAATAGACTGTAATACACTTTTCAATATGGTTGGATGAGACTGGATTTACCGTTCTGCAAAGGTTATCAGGTTTGGATATTTGTGTTTGTGATTGTGTAGGATGTCTTCCTTCCCTACACCACAACCCAGACATTGGCCCATATAGGGCCATAGTTATAAAGGCACAGTATCACTTTTTAGCCTTGTCTTTGGCAATTGGTTTAACGATCATTCATTTCCGATCGATATCGTTAATTAACAATAACGATTCTATTGGGACCATAAATCTACGATCGTGTTATCGTAGATTTAGGATCCCCATAGAATACTATACGACTGAACGGTCATTAATTAACAAACTTTTGTCCTACATTATCAGTGGTGCACGGTCTTGCTAAATTGGCCCATAAGGAGCAACCAGTACTTGCCAAGAAAATAAACAGCTCCTTAAATGTTGGTTTAACCATGACCAGTTTTCTCATCAATCCTGCAGGGACAACCTGATCTTGGTACATTCACTTTGTTGATGACTGTTTTTACTCTGCTGCATGGAATGTTTAAAGGGTCATTAAACCGGAAATTAAATGTACATGCATCTATTAATTTTATCTATTGTTCACAGGGGGTTGAGATGATCTCACCTGGTGTTCCTTTAATGCTTTGGATACTTTTTTTGTATACTGGCTGTCTTTGATAATAAAAATGAGATCTCTTTCATGACTTGAAAGTTCTTTTTGGAGGCTAAGATCAATAATACAACAGGAACAGCCAAACTTTATCTTAGATCAATCAATCCACTTTAATGGATGTTAAGGTTCATACACCCGCGACCTACGATGTGTATGAACGGCCGTTTCGGCCAATAATCGTGCTGTGTATGGGCACTTTATCAGCCAAAATGTCCTTTCTTACACATCGTGCGCCGCAGGTCGGTACCCGTGATCGCACAAGCGTACGAACCTTAAGATGTATACCAAATAGTACTTGAGATGAGATTAAATGTTACTTTTTCTAAATTAAGCCACATCCTTGATTATTAAAGGATATACACACTAATGCAAGTAGCAAAACAGTTCAATTCTCAGTTTTCATGTTCCTCTCACATCACTTTGGAAAGTTCTATATGTATTCATTTTCACATTCACTTAAGCATGTTACACACCAGCAACTTTTTCTCCTGACCGACCGTTCGGCTCTTCCAAGCGGTCAGCCAGGAGGAAGGACTGTTGGTCGCGGCAATATTGGCCATGCAGTCCATAGAGGACCACACAATCAGACGTGGTTTTTCACCATGTCCGATTCGGACAAACGGTCCATTGGACACGGCTGAAAAATCAATGCAATGATTTTGGCCCGATCGACCGGTACACTGAACTATCAGTCGATTGGACCGAAATATTGCATGGTGTGTACTAGACTTTAAGCCCACCCAATACATTCCAGATCTCACAGGTTTTCCCCTGCCAATAGTGTAGTCCTTTCTATGCCAATCACTTGCTTGTGGTCACATGTTTGTTCACAGATAATCTAAACCTTTGAAACATAGAGGTCAAGGCTCTGGAATAATATCACTTAAATGCCCTTTGTCTGCTAAAGACATAGGAATTTCTTTTAATGGGCGGGGCGAAGGTAATCCATTTTGAACTGAATATTTCAACAAGGGCAATATTTATTTAAAACAGTATTGCACACCCATAAGGTTGGGGTGGAAATGTTACAGCTAATAAAGTCTAATTATTTTATTTTAAATCCTTGATGAACTAATATTCCATGTCTCTAACCGCACTCTACTTATAGCATTCCCAGAGCTTATCTAATGAGAGTACATACTGGCACAGTACAGTGTTAGCAAAGGCTACTGACACCACAGTGAGAGCAGTGAGTATTCTTACTAGTGAGGGAATTAATTACACAGTAGGACCTACATATATACTTATATAGGTGTAGTATGAAACTTTTGAACAAATCCCAGGAGTGCTCCGTGTTACTTCGCTATATATATGATTTTTAATCTCTTCTACTTTTTTACTTATTTTTTTAACTTTATTTAGCTATCCATTGATTCCATTTAACTTTTCATCCTGATAACATAAATCCATTCAAATCCCCCCTCTTTATCATTCTATTGTGCTACTCCTTCTATCCTTCTACTTCTTCTTCATGTCTTAATCTATTGGAAAAAAGCACAACTCCAACCTCAGAGAAACTGAAGTGAAAATGATGACAATGGATAAATTACAGGCAGAAATACCTACAGAATTCTCACACATCTGGGGCTCCAACTAACCTAATCTAACAAAATGATATTATTATTTCAGGGGTTACATGCCCTTTAAATAGGTTCAATCTCCTGCCCAGTTGACCTTAATCTGCCAATTCAACATTTTGTCTGTGTATAAATTAATGCTTTCCTAAAATACTGACTCTAATCCCCTAATAGAGACCATTATGGTCTTGCTAATCCCCTAATAGAGACCATTATGGTCTTGCCCTTGACCCAGCACATTGGGTTGATTCATTTGTGTTTAGTGTGCATTTTGTGAAGAAGAAAGATCATTACAGAACCTGAAATGTCAGTTCACTAATGTTAACAGCAGGAAATAGCAAGGGGTATAAATTCAACAGATTTTTTAAAAATGGATGAGAATATTTAGAATAATTAGCTATGCATTATATAAACAAAACCAGGGAGATTCAATAAAATTTCTTATCGTTAAAAATGGTGCTAATTTTGCCCCAACCAATCAGATGTTATTTAACATTTGAAAGTTAACATCTGATTGGATGTGTCAAAATTAGCACCATTTTTAACGATAAAGAGGAACTGTGTCCAAAAATGACTTTAAGTAAATTGATAGGAATTGCTCTCCTGAGAGTTTTTGCAATTTATTTCCATTGTTTATTTTGCACTTCCTGCTTCCTGCTCTGAAACCTGTCAGTCAATCTGCCCTGTGTCTCCTCCCCTTTGCAGCCCCCCTGGTCCCTCCCACTCATGGACCCCATGGTCCCTCCAGTTGCAGGCCACCCTTGGCCAATTCCCTTACAGCCCCATGTGGCCCCGCCCACTTGCAGGTGCCTTGGCCCCGCCCACTCGTTTGTGCCATGGTCCCTCCCACCTGCGGGTGCAGTGGCCCCGCCCACTCGCGGGTACCTAAGCCCCACCCACTCATAGGTTCTGTGGGCCACTCTGACCCCCCCAAACTCTGTGGAAACAGCCTTTTCAGGCGGAGTGAGAACTCTGCCTGAAAAGGCTGTTTTCACATAGTGAGAGAGAAGGGCTATAGATTCCCTTACCTTCTCTGCAGCTGCAGGTCCTTCACACAGCAGAGAGGAGGAGGGGCTTCCTGTCTCCCTCACACACTGAGGGAGTCTGAGGCTGTGCTCACCGGCGGCACTGTGCAGGAGAAGCCTCAGGAATGTCACATGTCAGCCTCCCACCCATTAACTTTCTGGTCAGTCATTTCTTTATATCTTGGGCTGTGGAGCACGCAGAGAGGCGGTTGATGGCTGGTTTTAAAGGTAGGAAATTGGCCTTTCATTTAAACTCAACTTGTTTGGAGGCCACAGTTCCCCTAAAACAACTTTTATTGAATAACCCTGTAAGAATTTTAAAAATAATGATATTTTTCAATGAACTTTCCCTTTAAAATTTTTTAAATTTGTTGTTTTTTTTAAAAGGTTAAAAAGGAATCGTTGCCACACCATGCTGGGCATGATTCCTTTTGTATAATAATGAGCAACCCTTTTTAAGAGATTCAGAGACACATTTTAGAAATACAAAATTTTCAAAGCTCGAAAGTAGCACATGTGTGAAGGAAGTGATTTTTTTAAGGTTCTGGATGTTTGTACATGTTCCTCAGACCATTCCCCAGATCCCAGCCATGTACAGTAAGTTACCATGCTATTTAAATTCAAAGACTGATTCAGAGACAGATTCCAAAAATGTGAAAAATTCTTAAAATTTCGAGAAGTTCGGAAAGTTGAAAATCCGAAAAAGTTCGAAAGGCTCAGGTTTGTTCGAACTATTAATGTTCGATTCGAACTCAGGTTCTAGTTCGAGTTCTATGGAGCACAAAAGAAGACACAAGTGATAGTCTATCTAGCCCTACTAGAGTGTTGCAGTCTAACATACTTTTGTTTTCTTTTGTGGTCTATGGATGCTTATTTTGTTTAGACTAGCACCTCCCCTAGAAGGCATTCTATTTATGTAAGTCAGTGCCCTAACACTTAATTAATTGTGTCTAGTTCTAATTCTAGATCTTTAGCAAACCTTTAGGAGTTGTGACAATGGTACAGAAAGCATTCCAGGGGGGAGACACTAATCCTGGACTGGCAGATCTCACCCAGGAGCACAAAGAGGAGCTGCTGTCAACTGAGAATAAAAACTAAATAGCTAAATACATTTTATTGCTTTGGTTCTGGAACCTTCTAATAAATTTGACTTGCTCTGATCCCTTATAAAACATGAGATTTGATGTGAGAATGAGCAATAAGCATTAGCATTCAAGATACCTGGTTTGTTGTTTTTAATGGGCTTTGTTTGATATGGGTTGGATGTTGCAGAATAAATTAAATGTATTTGGAAGTTTCAAAATTCTGTATAAAATTTGTAATGAAATTACAAAGGATGAAAATGTGTCATTTGTGTGACAATAGTTTAGGCTTTGCAATTTTAATGCTGTTGATGTGAAGATTTCTAGCCTGTACCTGGTAATGCTACATTCAGGGGAGCATGATAGGGTTAGGCTATGACACACGTCTAATTTGGTGAACAAAGCCCAATGCCCGTCCGTTTCATCCGAAAGACATGTGCATGTATATGCCTCGGCTCTGTATGGTGCGTGTATATGGACCTTTAAATCCAAATAAGGTCAGATCTACAGTGGAGAAGGAAAATAACTGTTCCCAAGAAAAAAAAAAGAAAGATAAGAGAAGGAAACAGCAATGAGTAGAAGAGATTGAGAAGAAGAGATGGAGAATGGAAAGAGAATCAGCGAAGCTTTAAGAGGAATAGATTTTTCTTTTCATGCTATGCTTTACAATTCATTCAGCTTTGCAAATTCATTTAAATATTGTGTACAGAGAGTATTTCTAACCACACCATCATACATCATTAATGTGGGCTACAATTGATATTACAGGGTCCTGTATTGAGCCCATTCTACCCAATCTCTATTTTTAATGCCAGCCATACACTTGCCCAACATCACATTGATTCATCATTTTTTTCTACCCAGTAATGTATCGATAGTAACATAAGGCCACAAAGCGCTTCCTTACCTTATGATGTTTCTGGAAAGACAATTACTATTATAATTATTATGGATTTATCAATCCTTAACTCTGCTACCGGGCTCATTCACCTCCGCTCTGCTAATGATCTTCTCCTCTCATCCAATCTGATCACCTCTTCCCACGCCCCCGTATACAGGACTTTTCTCATGCTGCCCCTCTGCTCTGGAACTCCCTTCCACGCTTTATACATCACTCGCCATCACTTCATATCTTCAAACTCAACCTCAAAACTCACCTCTTCAGGCAAGGTTACAATCTGGACCTGGACATTTCTACCCCTCTAATTGACCCATCGCAGACCCGCTGCTATACCCCACTGACAACTTAGGTACAGTTACTGATCTGCTTCACCTTATGTTTCATACCCTTCTCCTCTAGACTGTGAGCTCTTTTGGGCAGGGCCCTCCTTCCTATTGTACCACAGTAATGCTGTAACTTACAACACTGAATGCTGCTGTACCATGCAATTAAGTTTGGGCCTAGGCACTCTTGTGGCAGTTTGCCAGTGTGGTGGTTGGTGCAACCTCTGTCAGTCCTCTACCTCTGGACTCAAAGCTATAGCACAAGCAATTTAAAGCGCACACTACTTACTCAGAATGTTCTGTTTATTATAAATCACATATCCCCAACAATGTACTTGTGTGTTTATTTCACATTTTCAAAAGAGTAATAGATGCCCCTAATACACAGGGACTACTAGAATAAAAGACACAAAAGTTTGCCCATGCTATTAATCTGCAGCAACCAATCAGATGTTATCTAACTGTAGTAACCCAGTAAAAAGGAAACATCTGATTGGTTAGCTTTTGCACCTTCTATTGCATCAGCCTGTTAATGTTCCTTGACCCATGGACCAACACCAGTTTTATTTACTACTCACTCACAGGTGATAAACCACTTCATTTTTAAGGTTTTTTTTTATGAGGAATATTGCCACCTGAAGCAATACAATAGATTTTGTGTCATTTTCATAAACAAAACGTCTGATAACGTTAGAAAGAGAAAAAGAAATGAAGCCTAAAATTCAATCAAAAGAAAAAATGAATGGGGAGATGCAAAGTATAAAACCCATGCTACTTGATGTTACATTAGTGTGGGATTTACACTTAACTAGTGTTTACTGCACCATTTCCATAAATGGAACTGGGCACCTAAAGCAATAAAGACTACTATGTAGCGTGAACCTTAATGTGATCTTAGCAGAAATGTAAAGCTTTAAAGTTTTGCATCTCCCCTAAATTTGTGAAACTCTCAAGCCCAGTTACATATCATATGTCCCTGATGGACTGCAACAGTCTTAGGGTATGTACACACCTTGCAATATTTCAGCCTGATCGACCTATAGTTCAGTGTATCAGCTGATCGGGCCGAAATAATTGCATGGGATGAAAGGATGACCAGACACAGTGGAAAGCCATGTCCAATCTTGCAGTCCTCTATAGCCACTATTGCCACAACCAACAGTCCTTCCTCCTGGCCTGACTGTCGGAAGAGCAAGAGCCGAACGGTCAGTCAGGAGGAACCATTGCATGGTGTGTACCAAGCTTATATTTATCTTCTTGCTTTACAACTCCCAAACCAAAGTATTGAAAGGGTTAAAAATAATGGACACATAAAAAAGTATAATTGTAGAGAAATTACTGATTTCAAACAGAGTTGCTATATGACTGAGTTGCTATGTTCACCCCTAAAACTAAATTTTGTATATGGCATAATTGCCCCCCAAAACCTTGACCTTGCAAGGTCTAAACTTTTCAAATCTACTCCTGAATATACTTAGAAGACATTGCCAAACTTCCTGAAGTTCAGTTGTTTCCAAACTTTAGAACTTTAGAGTAAAAGTCAATAGGAGAAAATAGTTTGAAAAGTTCAGATTAATAAAAGATAAAATAGTAATGGTAACTTACTTTAAATGGCTGTGGCATCTGGGAAATGGTCTGGGGAAAATGTCCATATCACCAAAACATGTTTAAACACTAACTACAGTCACGATCGGGCAATTGTCTCATGCTACATTCGAGGGTTATGGCCAATTAGAGGGTTACTAATGATACTTTCAAGGGTTATCAAAATCTAACAATACATTCGAGAGTTACCGAAAATTGAACAATATATTCGAGGGTTACTGAAAGCATACGATAAATTCGAGGGTTACCGAAAATCGAACGATACATTTGAGGGTTACCGAATACAAACAATACATTTGAGGGTTAGCAAAAATGAATGGTGCATTGGAGAGATCGCAGAAACAGTACATTTGAGGGTTATTGCCCAAACACCGCATTGGAGGGTTATTGCCAAAACGTTGAATTCGATGGTTATCACAGAAACAGTACATTTAAAGGGTATCTCCACTGGTTTTTGTAAGTTTTTTTAATCCATTTCTATTGAAGAACGGGAGGTAAAGGAGCTGTGCCTTACCTTACGTTCTTCAATAGAACACACAGGAGCCAGGAGAGAAGGTAAGAACTTACCCGCTCGCTCGCTCCCCCCGCGCTTGGTCTGACAGGTCCCGACGGACCTTGTCTTCTATGCGCATAGATCGCGCATTTCAATAGAGATGGATTCAAAAAACTTACAAAAACCAGTGGAGATACCCTTTAAGGGTTATGGCCGAAATCCAGAGTTAGCGAACACACATAAATTCGATAATTATTAAATTTCAATTATTATTGAAAATATATCCATGAGTTTGGAAAACCGAACTAGTTCATGGTTTGGAAAGTTTGGAGAGTTCTGGTTTGGCAGAACCCAGATTCGGTTTTTGGTCCATCACTAATACTCAGCAGCTCTTGTTCCCTCTGCTTCCTTCTGCTGCTGTTCCTTGCCTATTCTGATTGATGTCTACAAAATGTTACATTTTTAATCACAAAAACACACATCTAAGTTGAAATACACACCATCGGTTCTGAGGTGACTTCATAAAAATTCTCACATAATAAAGAAACATTGTCTGCACATAGAATTGAAGCCATGTGTGTAACGTGTTTTTCTAATCTTTGTCAGTAAAAAGATAATGCCACTTTGTCCTGTTTTTATTATTTTTCTTAGCAGATAATAGATTAAATAGCTTTAAATTAGAGGATGCAAACACACAATAATGCTAATAAGGATTTAATTTACACCTGTTCTTAGGAAGTGTAGAGAGATGGCCTGGTATCAGCAATGCCAAACCCAGGTTATTAGAGCTGTAAATGCAGCTTCATTACTTTACACAACCAAGCCCTCATTTCAGGCATATAAAAGGACAGTTTGTAAGACGGGTTAAGTGTCCTCTTCTGCTTCCTTTATCAGAACTGCACCTTGCTACTGAACATCTCAGAAAACCACAATGAGTCAGCTCCGCCACTCCTGCAGATCTAAAGGCTTCAGCTCCTGTTCACTTGGTGGTGGATTAGCAACATCAAAAGTCAGCTTCTCCTCTACTTCCTTATGTGGTGGAGGTGCCCCTATGCGCATCAGCAGCGGAAAAGCTGCAAGTGGAAGTTTATATAGTTTAGGAGGATTCAAAAGAACCGGTATCAGTGCAAGCAGCGGCAGTGCCCTCGGAGCCCATTTGCCATATTTGGGAGATAGCTTTGCTGTGTGCCCCCCAGGTGGAATCCAACATGTTACAGTCAACAAAATGCTCCTACAGCCAGTAAATGTAGATATCGACCCAAACATACAAAAGGTGCGAAGCGAAGAAAGGAATAAGATCAAAACCCTCAACAACAAATTTGCAAGCTTTATTGACAAGGTAAGATTGTTAACATGAAACAAACGTGTTTAGTAGTGAATAGAGTATGAACTATTAATTAGAGATGAACAAAACTGGCAAGTTTCATTCTGACAGCGGTTCTGCAGAATCTATTGACGTTCCAAAAATCTTATTCCAACCAAATTGAAATATTCAACATCATTTTTGAATTTTCAATATAAATTCTCGATTTTTCGATACTAAATCTTTAGTTTTTTAAACGGAATTTTAGAATTTTTATATTTTCTATGAAAAGCTTTGACTATCGAAATATCCATCACATCCACAAATTTTCAAAACCAGCAGTTCAGAATGGAAACTGATTTCATCACAACTATTAATTAGTAAAGGTTATTGCCTTTCTATGTGATTCTTTCAGTAATATAGAGGTATAAAGAGTTTATTTCTTCCCACCAAACAATTCCCCTGGTGTATGCTCTCCTAATCTATGACCCAGGCATGCTCAGTATAAAGCTGGGTACACACAGTAACGATAAAGCCCCGATACTGTCGGATCCGACGGTATCGGGGCTTTATCGTTATGTGTGTACGTTCGTTTCCCGGCTCCCTATAGAGGAGTCTAGCGTGGCCGTTGGAAACACAGTCCTGAGCGTTCTCCTTATGATGTTCATAGGGAGAATGCTCGGGACTGTGTGTATGCAGATCTTTGAAAGATGGCAGACAGGATCTTGCAGATCCTGTCTGTCATCTTTCAGAAAATCTGGACTGTGTGTACCTAGCTTTAGTCTAACTTTGTTCTAAAAAACATTCAGAAAGATTCAATCAGATCTTATTTAACATTTGAAAGGTACAGTAACATCTGATTGGTTGGGGCAAAACAAACACCATTTTTGACTATAAGAACTCAGATGCAGAGAGCAGCTCTCCAATCAGCTTCTTTGTAATCCTCTTTTGCATAATTTACTCATGTCTTTATTAGGGCTGTAACTGCAGGGGCCCAGGCCCCCCACAAGATTGGAGGCTAGGCCCCTGACATACTGACCTCCCGTGCAGAAGATCTGCAATCAGTTGTTCGGTTACGGTCTTTTAAAGGAATAGTTCACTCAAAATGTGAACTATTCCTTTAATGTATTGATTGAATACTGGGAAGTAAGGAGCTATGCCTTACCTGTCACTGCTGCTGCGGTGGTAAGTTTCTTCTTTTTTTATCTATCGCTCCTGGTGAATTGATTGAAGAACGGGTAAGGTAAGGCATAGCTCCTTAACATCCCAGTCTTCAATCAATACATTAAAGGAATAGTTCACTTTTTGAGTGAACTATTCCTTTAATGGATATCTCCATGTGGCAGAGGAGCGATCGATCGTTTAAGTACCTTACCTTCTCTCCCGGCTCCTGCAGGTTTTATTGAAGAATGGGAGGTAAGACAAAACCTCTTTACCTCCTGTTCTTCAATAAAACTAAATGCCAACATTTTTTTTACCAGTGGAGATACCCTTTAAATAGCTGATTGCACATGTCCTTACTCCATAGCCGTGATCAGCTGTTTAAAAACATCTGATCGTGGAGGGGATTACAGGCCCTGTTACCTACCACCCCCCCCTCCGCGCAGTTACGCCACTGATTTTTATAATACTGTATTGTAGTTTTGGGAAGAATTCACACGGAAAGATATTGTTTTAATTAGAACCACCAGCTATCAACCAGATAAAATGTTATTTAATTATTCATTTTAACATTTCAAACTTCCAGTTAAGATATTTTCCCCTCTTTTTTTAGGTTCGCTTCCTTGAACAACAACATCAAATTTTGGAAACAAAATGGAAGTTTTTGCAAGAAAAAAGTGATAAACTCTGCAACAAAAGGGACACTATCAAACCACTGTTTGATGCCTACATCACAAACCTTCAAAGGCACCTAGAAAGTCTTAGGAGCGAGAAATGCCGATTGGAAGGAGAACTAAAGAATATGCAAGACGTGGTAGAAGATTTCAAGCACAAGTTACTATCTAATATCTCACATTTAAATAAGAATTAATATATAGGATCAAGTAATATATACAGTATGTGCAGTATGTGTCTTTCTGATTTACAATTACTTTTATTTCCTTCAGATATGAAGATGAGATTAAAAAGAGAACATGCGCTGAAAATGACTTTGTAAACCTCAAAAAAGTAAGGAACAAATGGAAAACTGAATGCCAACAATGAATAGAAATAGATCGGTATTGGTAAAAACTGCTGTTGACTTTGTATCTGTTGCTGTAACCTACAAGGCCGTCCTGAAATTACAGATTACAGATGTCTTCTAACTGTCCTTTTTGTGTGCTTTTTCCAAGGATGTGGATATAGCTTACATACAGAAAACAGAACTAAAGGTCAAAGAAGAAGCATTGCAAGATCAGCTTAACTTCTTGAGGACGCTTTATGATGCGGTAAAGTCCAGACAGAATCTTACATTTACATCCTTTTAGAACCTATAGACACTTAGGGAACAAACGCTACATCTTCTTAAGGACATAAAGGCATTTAAAATGCAGCTATTAGCTTGTCCAACAACAGCCCTTATATTCTGTCTCTGTATGGATATTTCAACTACTGGGATGAAGAGACTAAATATATTTTTTTCCCTTTTATTTCTTCTTCTTTCTTATTCCTTCTGTTCCTTACTCTTCCTGTTTTTTGATAGCACATTTCAAAAATATTTCAAATAAAACCTTTTTGATTGGCTTATTAACTAAAATGATTGAAAATGTAAGCTTTTGAAGCACGTAGACTTCTTCCTCAGGCATGATACAAGCCTAAGTGCCAATATGTCTTCACTTTCATCAATGACTAACACAGTACAATGCTCTACTACTATTTACTACACAATTTTACGATCTTGAGGTCTCTTTTGATACTTTCATTGCAGGAGCTTGCTGAACTTCAAGATTGTTTGTCTGACATCAATGTTGTTTTGTGCATGGACAACAACCGTGACCTGGACCTCAATGGACTCATTGCAGATGTCAGAGCCCAGTATGATGAAATCACTGCCAGAAACAGAGCTGAAGCAGAGGCCACATATGCCAAAAAGGTATAACAGTTTTCCTGTCTGATATCTACTTCCACTTAACCAAGAAATTTATTTTTTGGGCTTTGGTGAATTTTTTAAATATCTGTTTAGATCCTCATGTGACGTTATTGTAAAATATAATTGTGACATCATCAATAGCTTATTGGATGTGCATACAGCAATGGCAGTATGGGACAAATTTTCACAATAACATCATTCACATCATCAATATAGAGACATAACCAGTTTAATTTGTCAATAAATGTAAAAGCTGTGTTTCTTTCCTATTTTTTTGAACACTCACTTACTTAATTTTTTCTCCCATCTGCCAGATTGAACAGCTGAAGGATGCTGCAGGAGAACATGGAGACAGTCTACGAAGCAGTAAGAGTGAGATCCAAGACCTGAAGACCTTTATAAAGAGACTGCGGGCAGAGATGGAATGTGTGAAAAAACAGGTAAAGAGTTTTCTTGAGAGTAGTGGTTACCTGCAAAATGCAAGACTTTACCCTCATCATGGCTGTTGGTAGCTCCATGCCACTAGGTCTTCTTTGGGCATATTTGCACTCTCTTTCAAAGCTTTCAGCTTTCGAACAGCTGTCCGTGTTCTGTTTAAGTTATATTACCTGATAACATCCTATAGGACTCTGAAAGCCAGTGTTAAACTTTGTTTAGTAGGCTGGGGGGGGGGGTGTGGGGGGGGGACTCTGCTCCTAAATATATTTATTTTCTTATACTTAATTTATGTAATAATGAAATAATTTGATTTAAATAAATGGACAAAACTACGTTAGATACAATTACTTTTTTGTTATTTATCTGCAAGATTGCTGCCCTCCAAGCTGCCATTTGCGATGCTGAAAAACGAGGACATTTAACCTTAGAGGATGCAAGAAAAAAACTGTTGGAGCTTGAGTGTGCCCTACAAAAGGCCAAAGAGGACTTGGCCCGACAACTCAGAGAATACCAAGAGCTTCTTGGTGTCAAATTAGCATTAGATGTTGAAATTGCCACATACAGAACTCTGCTGGAAGGAGAAGAAAGCAGGTAGGTGCAAGTAATAAGGATATTGGACTTGTTGGTGGTCCTGTATTTATCAGATCTTTTTTTGGTGACAATGCTGGCAGTTAAATAATTAAAAGGTAGTTTTGTGCAGATTATTAAAATTCATCTAAAGAGAAACAAGCATTCGATTTATTTTTTGACCCACTCAACCATTCACCATTATTAAATATAGAGATGTTCGAAACTGTTGAGTTTTGTTCCATTTTCGAATTTTTGAATTTTCTGGATAATTCGAAGATTCGAAAATGGACCCATAAAAATCTATGGGAGAAAAAAATGTGAAAGTTTCTGTCCATTTTGAGGGACAAATAGTAATAGTAGGTAACTGTAAATAACACCGAGTCCTGGGGAATGGTCTGGGGAACCCGTAAATAGAACCAAAACTTATTTTAAAACTCTTTTAAATCATTCCTCACGATCGGGCTGTTTTCCATTTTCGAGAGTTACCAAAATCGACCATTACTTTCGAGGATTTGACTTTTGATAATCGTCTATTTTCGATTTTTGATTTTCGATAATCGTCTACTTTCGATTTTTGATTTTCGATAATCGTCTACTTTCGATTTTTGATAATCATCTACTTTCGATTTTTGATTTTCGATAATCGTCTACTTTCGATTTTTGATTTTCGATAATCGTCTACTTTCGATTTTTGATAATCATCTACTTTCGATTTTTGATTTTCGATAATCGTCTACTTTCAGTTTTTGATTTTCGATAATTGTCTACTTTCGATTTTTGATTTTCGATAATCGTCTACTTTCGATTTTTGATAATTATCTACTTTCGATTTTTGATTTTCGATAATCGTCTACTTTCGATTTTTGATAATCATCTACTTTCGATTTTTGATTTTCGATAATCGTCTACTTTCAGTTTTTGATAATCGTCTACCCTCAGATTTAATGCGAAACAGGGTTCTATTCGAACCCACAGTACATCTCTAATTAAATACTGTTGCAGATATTTTGACACAGATGAAAATTTACCAAAATGTCCAATCAAGCTTCTATCCAATTGGGAGGAAGGTTTGACCAACATTGCTTAATGATGGGCAAAATAGTACTGCCATTATTTTGACCCTTTCAACCAAAATACCAAAATATTGTTAGTCAAAATATTGTCCCATGTGTACCTAGCCTTACTTTCTTTCATCTTATTGTCCACTTTAGTATAGTAAAGTATTTGAGGTTGAATAAAGACATACATCCATTCAGTCCAACCTACTCAGCAATACCCACATTTCCTGTCTAAGGACACGGCCACACTGTGCCGGAAACACAATCACAGACGGAATCGCATGTGATTTCATGTGCGATTTTGTTGTGTGTGCACATGCGTTTTTTCATTAGATATAGAAAAACACATGCGATTGCAATACAAAATGCCATGATTTCAATGATCAGATAACAGCCCTAACTGTTGATCGGAAAATATCAGAAATTTCCCTGGATCAACTCTACTTTATGTATCAATACCAGTAACTTGCAACATTCATCCAGCTTTTTTTTTAAACTGACCAATGAACCTGCCATAACAACATCCACTGGAAGACAGTTCCATAGCTTTACCGTTCTCACAGTGAAAAAATACTTTCTGAACTTGAAGTCTAATCCTTTTTTCTTCAAGTCTTAAGGGATGTCCTCGTGTCCTCTGACATGTTCTATTGGTGAACAATGCCCCAGATAGTTTATTGTATGGCCCGTTAATGTATTTATACACAGTAATCATATCAACATGCAAGCGCCTTTTCTCCAGCGTACATAATTGTAACTTATCCAATCTTACATATTTTTCTATTTTTTGCAGAATGCATGGAGAAGTTGTAAACGATGTTAAAATGTGTAAGTATCCATGTAAAGTCCTATTGATCACACTATAATTTGGCTTGGTTACCAGTACCTAACAAATTTGTGCTTCTTTCTGCAGCCGTGTTTAGCAGTTCAGGAAAGATGGAAACTTCTTTTGAATGTGGAAAAACTTCATGTAGTAAAAAATCCTGTGGGAAAATCCACACCGTATCAGAGATCTCTAAATGTGGTAAAACCTGTGATGCCAAATAAAGTTCTCAGTGTGTAACATTAATGGAAACAATTACCATCTCCCAGCTTTCTGCCTACTTCTCCTACATTTTAATTAAGTCATGTCTGTCATTGTAACCCGATAATTGCTTGGGGTTGCCCAAAAAGAAATATCCATGTAATTCAGCATATTAGTATAATAATGACCATAAATAGTATTATTCTATACAGACATTATTGTGAGGCTATACAATATTACAGTTTCACATCATTTTCATATTACAAGAGGAATGTGCTCCCAAACATAACCAAGAAAAAAATGTAGAAGTCCTGTGAACTGTTTAAAGTCTCATCACCTTTTAACTCTTAGCAAAGCCCCATGAGATGTGGCAGAGAGAGCAGCCTGAGACTTTAGGTTCTCCGAGAACTGGCTCTGACAATCCTTTAGCTGAGGTTACAGAACATTCCCATCAAGTTGTAATTTATATTTTATAGTAGGAGGTTCAGTATTCATTCATTCATGAAATATCTTCTCTTGTAAACTGAATCATTGAGCTGTAAAATGTTTACGTAATAATCTTGAAAATAGCTGCTTGAGACACTCTGCCTTTCATTTTATTTTCTCAAACCCCCCCCCCCCACCCATTGAGGGTGGAACATTAGTATTCATGGAGCTTTAATATTCATATCTAATAAACTGCATCTTAAACTCATCTGCAATATTGTCTTTTATTGATATGCAAATGTATGCAGGTATTTTACCTAAAATACTGCTGTAAGGAGGTTGTCAGTGCGATGCAATATTGCCCACTATTTAGACAAAATAGACATTAGTAAAACAACGTATTATCAATGTATTATCTGGTTTGCATGGGTTTTACTCTTATTTTGCTTTGGCTGCACTACAGTATTTCTTATTTCTCAGAGTTTCTTATTATCCTTTTAATGGCTTATTAAGAATGAATGGTCTGTTCAAATTTCAATAAATGAATCATCTACACAATAGGATGGTTTAGGGATAATGTATACTTATTGCTACATTTCGCATTACTAATATGTAGCTATGAAGTGAGCCAACAATGTTTATGTTGGCAGCGCTGAGCTGAGTGTCTGTCTCTACTGCCTCACTCACTGACACCCCATAGACTTTAATGGGGTGGAAAATGCTGCCAGACTCTACCATGGAAGATCTAACCCTGTAGTCACAATGCTCTGTTTTTTTCTCATATATACAGTATGTCTGATCAGAGATGTCCGAACTTCACAAAATCCGGTACGCTCGAGGATCCGCGAATTTTCGAAAATCCGCGAGTGGACCCGTTAAAATTAAAAATACCCTTGAAATAACGAGTTTTCAAGTATTTTCGGGAATTTTCGAAATTACGAGTTTTCATGTATTTTCGAAAATACGTATGTATGGAATTAAAAGAAATCCTTGTATTTTCGAAAATTTGCGAAAATACATGCTTTACTGTGAAAATACGTGAAAACTCGTAATTTCGAAAATTTTCGAAAATACGAAAAATCCGCGAATCGGAAGTTCGGAAGGCGGAAAATCCGGAAAATCCGCCGTTCGCGAACGGGATAAATCCGCAGCAGATCTGGGTTCGGATCCGCGAACCGGCCATCCCTATGTCTGATATGTTGGCCTCCATGAGTAATTCTTTTTTTCAATAACACTATTATGCATATTTTAGCAGACCTACCCAAGAGCATATCTGAAGAGCGTATTGCACTGCCCATAGCTGTTCAGTCATAGTACTGCATACATACTCTAAGTGTGTGTTAAAACACACTCATTCATCTAATGTACATAATTTATTCTGCAAAAAATGAATCACTAATCCACAGAAAAGTACAGGGCAGACACAATCAAACAGGTACCTCTGAGTCCCCCTACTCAGAAACACAGGAAGAACCCCAAATGGAGTAAAACCTAAAAAACTACTCTGTTAGTGATACACATAAATACAACACTCAACACATACTCTAAATAATATATATTTTAAATATCATAAATATCACAAGTATAAAATACCACATATAAAATAACCCCTGTATAAATCACTATATAGCTGGCCAGCTGTGATAAGTATAATATACCTGGATAATATCAAAAGACAGTAAGCAGAAAAAATACAGTAACTACTAAAGGTCCTACATATAGATATTAAAATCCAGAATAAAAAGATATCTAACGAAGTGTAGAAGTCCCGAAGTCATATATAAAATATAAAACGAATGTCTATATCCACGGGATGGTCACTTCTAATAGCAAGTGAAGCCGATCCAAGCAGGGATGTATGGGTGTATAGATCCTTAAAGTCCCGTTCGTGTACGCACACTTAATCAATAGATACTTAGGAACAGGTGGAGCTGGAAATATAAACAAATCATACTACACCGTCCTTCTGGTAGTGGCTGGAGGGTAGATGGCCTCTTCCTCCTGGTCCCCCGGACTAAGCAGGTCCGTGGCTTACAGAGCAACTTGGGATCCAGCAGCATGTGTTGGTAAGTAGGTCAATCTGTTTGTGTCCCTCCAAATCCACATATACTACCAGGGGTGATTTCTCTCCGGTCTCGGCCAGTCTCTCGGGCAAGCAAGCCACAATCCTTTCCAGCTCTCACCGAACCCCAGGAAAACACGTCACTTCCGCTACGTGTTTCGCTATCTCTAGCTTCGTCAGGCGAAGAATCACAGATACTTTCCCCCCTTTCATCTATAATGCTAAAGTAATTTTTACATTAATACGCTGGCACAGAATTAAGAATGTATTTAGTCCCTACAGACAAATAAAATGAATTTATTTTGCACATTGCATTAAAAACATAGCCTGGAGAGCTTTTCTTGAATATCTCTAGAAACGTACTTATGTTAATCAGCAATATTTTGATGCTTTGGCCAACATTGACTTACAGTCAGAATTCTTTAACTTGCAGTCCTAGCTTGCAGGAATGGTAACTTACTTGGGTTTACCATGGCCCCAGATCATCAAAGCTTTTCAGGGTTACCGCATGCCAGTGCATCAATGCTTTATAGGATTACTGCAGTGCCAACACATCAATACTTTCAGAGCTACCATTTTGTAATTGTATTAGTGCTTTGGAAGGTATTATGGTTCCATGGCATTATTGCTTTAAAGGCTTACCATGATGCTAGTATAATTGCTTTTATAGCTAACCATGCGCCAATGTATCATTACTCATTACATCACTTACTTGCTAAACACACTGTGAGATTGGCATTGGCTTTTAAAGACATACTAGGTTTGATTAATCAGTTTGGTGAGTGGCTTCATATGTTTATTAATCTGAAAATTTGTCCCTAGAAATATTTTGGGAAATATTAGCAACTGTAAAGTGAGGTGAGGAAAATAGTGCTGATTTGCATGAGGATTCAGATATGTAACGCTCTACCTTCACTAAACTAGCTACACAGAGTGTGTGAGGAAGATAGGTAACTGTACGTAAAATGGAATCCATTTTGTTTTTATCTGTTATTAATTGGTTTATAATAATAAGAGTTTCTTATTATCCTTTTTATGAGCTTATTAAAACTGAATGGTCTTTTAAATCTATTTAATAAATGAATTATTTACACAATAGGTTGGTTTAGGGATAATGTATACTCATCACTACATTTTGCAGGACTAATATGTGGCTATGAATTGAGCCAACAATGTTTCTATTGGCAGTGCTGGGCCGAGTGTCTGTCTCTTCTGTCTCCCTCACTGACAACCCATAGACTTTAATGCTGCCAGAGTCTACCATTGGAAATGTAACCCTGTAGACACAATGGTCTATTTTGTTCCCATATATACGATATATTGGCCTCCCTACTCTACTCTACTGATACTATTGCTCATATTTTAGCAGAATAAAAGTGTTATGTACATTAGATTAATAGACACACACACAACTAAAGCCCATACCCAGGAGCTACCCCTGAAAGCGTTTCTGAAGAGCGTATTGCACTGCCCATAGCTGTTCAGTCATAGTACTGCATGCATACTCTAAGTGTGTGTTAAAACATGCTCATTCATCTAATGTACATAATTTATTCTGCAAAAAATGAATCACAGATACTTTTTTTCTTACATTTATAATGCTAAATCATTTATACATTAATATGCTGGCACAGAATTAAGAATGTAGTTATCACCTACAGACAAGTAAAATGCACCTATTTTGCACATTGTATTAAAAAACATAGCCTGGAGAACTTTTCTGGAATATCTCTAGAAATGTGCATCTATAATTTAGTAGATAAAAGGATTTCATAACACCAAAGCCTCCAAGTAAGATAATTTGTTTTATTTTCTTACATTAAAAGGTGTGTCCCAATTTATCAGTCCACTTAACAGCTAAGAAATATGTGCTGCCAGACATGCCAAAGTTGCCAAGCCCATGATTACAGTAAATTGATCCCTAGGCAGCCAAACCCACCTTTAAAAAAAGATATAAAATGTGAAGAAATGTGAGCTCCCATCAGAGGGGCTTAGACTCCTTCACTCTGACTACTGCTTCTGTATCTTACCACTGTTATTTCTTAAAGATTTTTCTTTACCTGGGCAATCATGAATAAGGGCCAGCACTCATTTGGTACTAAATCTATGGTGGGCACAAAGACCTTTAGCTCTTCTTCAATTGGTGGA
Organism: Hymenochirus boettgeri; assembly: GCA_019447015.1. NCBI lineage: Eukaryota > Metazoa > Chordata > Amphibia > Anura > Pipidae > Hymenochirus > Hymenochirus boettgeri. Next base: position 286,424,186 of record CM033470.1, on the reverse strand, counting down.
ATTGGACATGGTGGTGGTGGAGGTAGAATTAGCTTCAGCTCAACTTCTGTTAAAGGAGTTGGGGGGGGAGGAGGAGGAGGATTTAGCCGTGTTGGAGGTGGTTTTGGTTCTAGAAGTCTCTATAATGTAGGAACAAAAAGGGTGTCCTTAGGCCCGGCAACTGTTCGTGGATTTGGGTATGGTGGAGCAGGTGGTGGAGGATTTGGTGGGGGAGCAGCTTTTGGAGGATATGGTGGTGGTGCAGGAGGAAGAGGATTTGGGGGTGGTGCTGGTACAGGATTTGGTGGTGGTGGTGGTGCAGGATTTGGAGGTGGTGCAGGATTTGGGGGTGGCCCAGGGGGGGTTGGTGGTGGCCCAGGAGGATTTGGTGGAGGCCCAGGAGGATTTGGTGGAGGCCCAGGAGGATTTGATTTAGACTTTGATGGCCCTGGTTTTCCTGTATGCCCCCCTGGAGGAATTCAAAATGTGACCATTAACCAAAGCCTTCTCACGCCTCTAAATCTCGAAATTGATCCAGCAATCCAAAAAGTGAGGCTAGAAGAAAGAGAGCAGATCAAAACCCTCAACAACAAGTTTGCATCTTTCATCGACAAGGTGAAATGTTTTAATTACTTAAAGTTAGAATACATCCTATGCAATCTTTTAAAATTCAGCATCTTTTAATTAGCATTTTGAACCTGCCATTCAAAATGGTTTACTGTTGTGCATCTTGGGTTCTAGGTTAGATTTTTGGAACAACAAAATCAAGTATTGAAGACAAAATGGGAACTTTTGCAAGAGCATGGCCAAAAGGGAGTTACAAAGAGAAGCAACATTGAACCTCTTTTTGAGGCATACATCAACAACATGAAGCGTACTCTGGATGGTCTAAACAATGACAAAAACCGCCTAGAAATAGAGCTTAGAAATATGCAAGATTTAGTAGAAGACTTTAAAAACAAGTAAGTCCTTGAATTATATAAACAATTTATTTGTTGTGTCTAGCACAAATGTCAAAGGGGCTCCATATGTACCTTCTTTAAAATGATAATTGTATATTTTATACTGGTTACTGTCTCCATTGTTTAAAACACAACTGAACTATCTAAATTGCAATTTGGGCCTTGTCTTTGAGAGAAAGGTTAAACAGAATGTAATTGGGCTAATCAAAATGATTAAAATGAGGGATCTATCAGCTAAATGTTTTGTTTGTTATTTTGTTTCAAATATTAAAATTTTAGTTACTGTAGTATTAAAAAGCTAAAATTTGATTGGCTGTGGAAGAAAAACAGCACAGGAGGAAATCTTTGCTCCTCCCTTTTCATTAGCCCCAGTGAACCTTACATATCTTATAGAGTGTATGTATTTACATGTAACATTTTATTAAGAGCTGTTAAATATGTCTGAGATTGTTTTTAATGCTGAAAGAATATGTGCAAATGAGTGATACTCTGAAATAAAACCTTTCTTCCCTTAAACCATGCCTTGTTATAATGATTTTTTTTTTAAATTCTTTATAAGTGTTGCCCCTTATTTTTTGTTGGCTGAGGAATGTATCTCAGTTGTTGTCAGCTATAAAATAACAGAAACGTGGTTACATTTCATTTTCATTTATTAAAGACCAAATCGAAAGACTTTGTTAATTTTCATGAAATGCATTCATTAACCAATGAAAAGGCTTGTGTGGTTTTAATACATTTACCATATGTTCTTTGCAGATATGAGGATGAAATTAACAAGAGGACAACCGCGGAGAATGAATTTGTGGTGCTTAAAAAGGTCAGTCATGTTACTTATCTGCCTCATCATGTAAAGAATTAGTAAAGAGAAGGTCTATAGCTCTCAGTGTATAGATGGATGTTGTGCCTTCTTGGTACTTTATTTTTTTCATATTGAAATTTGTTGTAGGCTCTTTGCTTTCTGCAAAACCATCTTACTGTTTTGAATATAAGCAAACCACAGGGTAAAGTGTTATGAAACTGCTTAAAAGAGTTTTGCAAACAATAAAATCTCCAATTAACCCTGCCTTAACATGTTTAATTATGTTTAGGATGTGGATGCTGCCTACATGAACAAAGTAGAGCTTGAGAGTAAAGTCAATGGACTTACTGATGAAATCAACTTCCTGAGAGCACTCTATGAAGCGGTATGGTTCCTCTTCTCCATACAGTCAATAACTATGTATCCTGCTGGGTTTTGTAAAAAAAAAAAAAAATATATATATATATATAAATACAATATTGATATTAAAGTGCATGTTCCTTTAATATAATGAAATATAATTTGTAAATCTCAACTGCATATGAAGTTCTAGAAATGTCAATGTTATTCCCTAATAGTAGGTATATTACCTCTTTCAACTATTTTATCTATTTTAACTTTGCGTGTACAACTCTTATCAAATCCTGCTCTGAACGTTGGTGGCCCTAGACAATATCCCATTAACTCATTGTGCTTTTCTTTGCCTGTCTTTAGACCATTACATTTTAAGCCATTTATCTTCTTACAACATATATGTCCTTCATTTTAAATAACAGGAACTGAGTGATGTTCAAAGTCAACTGTCAGACACCTCTGTAATTCTTTCAATGGACAATAACAGAGCCCTGGACCTTGAGAGTATTATTGCTGAGGTTAAAGGCCAGTATGAGGACATTGCTAACAGGAGCAGAGCAGAGGCTGAAGCTGCCTGTGCTATGAAGGTAATTGTATTTCCCTCATCCATTTTTGCAATAAAAAGGTACTTCAGAAAGGAAGCAAAAAAACAATCCTATGAAACAAACCTATGTGTGTAGAGATGTTGCACTTTGAATTTCAAACAAGTGACCCATTGTAACACCTGTCCATATTACTTTTAGTTCCAGCAGCTGCAAGCCACTGCAGGTCAGCATGGCGAAAACATCAAAAGCAGCAAGACTGAAATTGCAGAGCTGAATCGCATGATCCAGAGATTAAAGTCTGAGATAGAGAGTTTGAAGAAGCAGGTACTTTCAGATGTTTATAATTAAATATACCTATTTGTTTACAGATCTAATACTAATTGTAACACATTTAAAACACCCACATACACACACCTACAGGTGAGAGATATGATTGTCCACAATATCCAGTGCTATTTCATCACTGACAAAAAAATTGGTCACAGTTGACATTAATGTCAAACGAAATGGGCGGTACAATTAACAAGTACTGCATTAGATCTCCATATACTGTACTTGAAGCACCGTTATGGTCCTGTAACATGGTGAATGTGATACTTTATATCTCACAGGCCATAGTCTGTTGATCCTACTTTTTAGTAATCCCTTCAATAGATTTCTATGTAAGTTATTTATTTCTAATCTAATATGTGCCAACTGTCTATTTGTTTGTTCTGAAAGATTCTTACACAAATCACCTAGCATCTTGGCATATATGATTGCTGCCTCAATGTCAGATTCCCGCTCCCTATATGTGAGAACTAAGATTTATACAATTATGCCTTCTGAGGATTTACATACTAGTTAATCTAAGGGACATGGGGGCTAATACAGCAAAAAAGTTTGCAAATGTTTGCCCTGTGCAATTAATTTGCAGCAACCAATCAGATGTAAGCATTTTACTGGGTTACTGTAGTTAGAGAATATTTGATTGGTTGCTGCAGATTAATACCACAGCTAAACTTAAGCACCTCCTATTGCATCAGCCCCATGCTGTATTATATTAGTCCCAAAATGATGAAAACATGACCAACCCTATACTGTTGATTCCTTTTCATTCTAGATACAATTCAGTAAGAAATACAGGCAAGATAATTGTTTTATTCAGAACTGAATTATGGACATATAGGACTAATGTCTTTTCTTAATTAGCATTAATGTCAAAACATCATTGATATCAGCCATGTGAAAATGAAGATAAAGATGTTCATATGTACTGGGACATTTCTCTACCAATTTGTTTATAATCTCAATTTTTGCCACAATATGTCCAACTTGCAGACCTTCTGATGTTTGAAAACTACAACTCATGCAACCAAGGAATGCTGGGATTTGTAGTTTTTGAACATTCGGAAGAGCACAGGTTGGACCTCCCTGTATAAGATAGTTTCCCTGTTTCCTGTACTGATACCAGTGTAATTATTGTTTATATTTCTAGAATGGAAATTTACAGACATCAATCAGAGAGGCTGAGGAACGTGGGGAACTTGCTGTAAAAGATGCTCAACACAAATTAAATGATCTTCAGGCAGCCCTTAAAAAAGCCAAGGAAGACTTGGCCAAGCTGCTCCATGATTACCATGATCTGATGAATACTAAGCTGGCACTGGATGTTGAGATTGCTACCTACAGGAAGCTGCTAGAAGGAGAGGAATACAGGTAGTCACTCTCAAATGTAGAAATCCGGTCATAACAGTTTTCTCTAGATTTAGCTTTCTCAAGGTCTCCATCATGAATAGCAATGCATTGGGTGAAATATGTTTTAGAAAAGTATCTACTCAAAACACACAATTCACACAAATATGCATTCCTTATCTGTGCTTGCTTCTAGGACAACTACTTAAGTATACAGTTTCATGTTGTTGTGATAATATAACATTGCTTGCTTCTAGGACAACTACTTAAGTATACAGTTTCATGGTGTTTGTGATAATATAACATTGCTATCTGTCCTAAAAAAGTTCTTTGGATCTGACCATTCCCACTATAAAAATAGAACTTACCCACCTCTTTGGATCCGACCACTCCCACTATAAAAATAGGCCGTACTCGCCTTTTTGGGTATTCCTACCATAATAATAGACCTTACACAACTCTTTGGATTTGGCCATTCCAAATAGAATAATAGATCTTACCCACCTCTTTGGATTTGGCCATTTCGAATAGAATAATAGACCGTACCCACCTCTTTAGATTTCGCCATTCCGAATAGAATAATAGACCTTACCATATCTCTTTGGATCTGCCCACTCCCACTATAAAAATAGACCTTACCCACCTCTTTGGATTTGACTTTGGGTATTCCTACCCTAATAATAGACCTTACCTACCTCTTTGGATTTGGCCATTCCAAATAGAATAATAGACCTTACCCACCTCTTTGGATCTGACCACTTCGACCACAATAACAGACTTTATCCACTTCTTTGAAGACAAATTTCCTACTATTTTAAGGAAATCATCAAATACAACTAATAGACGTATTGACATATTTAAAAACACATATGATATTACTGTGTAGTAATAGCAATATGATATAATATCATAGCTGATACATTTTTCTGTTTAACTATAGGATGTCAGGAGAGATTACAAATCCAGTGAGCATTTGTAAGTATTAACTATATCTGTTGATTGTGTCTTTATATATAATAATTTAGCATTAAGCTACATAACACACACTTTTTATTGCAGCTGTGGTCAGTGGTTCTACTTCCTACAGTTCTGGAGGACTTGGCGGAGGATTAATGGCTGGTGGTGGACATGGAGTCGGTGGCGGATTTGGAGTCAGTGGTGGAGGATTTGGAGTAGGATATGGAGCTGGAGGGGGTGGAGTTGGTGGATATGGAGCTGGAGGAGGAGGAGGAGGTGGTGGATTTGGTACAGGGGGTGGTTATTCTGTAGGTGGATATTCTGTTGGTGGAGGAGGTGCTGGAGGAGGAGGGTACAGCATGGGAGGAGGTGGAGGCTTCAGTTCTGGAAGCAGACAGGGCGTAGCTGTAGTCTCAACAATGTCCTCTTCCTCTACAACCAAAAAGAACTTTTAAACCCACAATTTTATTCTTACATCCTTTATTCCACTCCATTTGCTAGTATAATTTCTCAATCTTTCCCATTAAGCTCTACACAAGAAGCCAGCTCGGATAAACAGATCCCTTGCGGAAGGGTTACTGATGAATTACCACCAAACAGAGCTGTAGTTTAAAAACATCACGAGGACCACAAGGTCCCTGTTTTAGAGCTTTAGATTTGTTTTACATCTTGTGCAATTTTGAGTAAACACATTTCTCTTCTGTAAGCAAAGCACCAAACAATGGCAAAAAGGTCTCTGCTTAAAAACTGTTGAAATATCATGAAGAAATGGAACAAACATGTTTGAGGACTGTAACAGTATTACAATGTATTTTCTAATAGGAGATGGCCTACTGTTTTTTGCCTATTAACAGCAGTGCGTTCCCTGTGGCTGCTGACATCACAGCAGCTATTGCAGTATCACTCTTATTCTGTGCGATTTTTAAAACATTTCATTCTCTGCTATTCAGTCAATGCTACATTTCAAGCAAGACACATTTCTTGTCCTTTCCATGCCATGAATATTCCCCATAGCTGTATGTCTAATAAACTGCATGTTTTAGAGATGTCTATGTTTGAATTTCTTTCCTAACGTTACATTTTACCTGTTACTGTGTGCATTACATTTTTAATCGTTGTCATAGGCCAACTGTCCCTATGGTAGTTATCATTATAAATGTTATAGAATTCATTGAATATCTACATCTAGTTACAAGAGAGGCTCCGGAAGTAGATAGTGCTGGATTGGCATACTAGAAACACATGGATTGTCCATGCACATTAAAAAAAATGCCAACTGGCCAAAGTAATGTGCAGAACTCATAATCAACACATAGTCAACTTATAGACCAATATCAACAGATAAATCAGGAGGAATTCTGCTGTTTTTAATGTTGCCTTTGCCTGAATAACTATTTTTAAATGTTGTAGGAAGGGTGACCTACTTTTCTTGTTTGCTACTGTAATTTTGAGGTCCAAGATCCATTTGTCCCAGCACTCCTTGGTTGGAGCGGTCCTGTCTTTCCTATTCTACACCAGGGTAAGGAAAGTGTACACTCCCTAAAACATTTCTATAGGAAGTCATGTGTTGAAATGTGCTCATAGGAAAGCATTTTTTAAGAACTCCATCTTATATGTTGACTTGGAAAAACTTCTCCAACAATTCCCATAGTCCTATTAATAATAATAAGAATTTCTCCTGATTAATATCTATTGTGACTAGACTGCCCAGTAATCTGTGATCCACCAAGGGATGTTAGATGTTAGTTTGTTGCAATGAAACAAACTAACAAACTAGAAAGATTAGGGGGCATAATCATAAATGGTTGCTAACATCACCGTTTTACTATTGCCGCACATGGCGCGAAACAATTGTTATTTTCAGCATATTTATAAAGCCGATCATTTTTGCAGAGAAATATATCGATGTGGCGATAGTGTTTTCTCTTTTCACTGCAATACTGTATTTAACTCGGCGATGTTGCAGGCGTACAGGCAAGTACAGTATTGCAGAAGAAAATTTAATGCTAGTGCTAGCATGTAAGGCCTCCCCCACCTACACAAACAGGCACTTGAGAAAGGGTCCATGTAGCCCGAAACATGTTGGCTTAACATGGAATAAAAGCAAACTGACTAGTGCCTTTGTTGGGGGTCCTGCAGCTTAAAGCTTTTATAAGCTTATGAAAGCTTATTTATAATAAGAACCTTTAGGATAATGGTGTTCCGCAGCTGAAAACCAGGGACCACCCCTTCCCGCCACTTAAAAGTGCCTTTGTGGCACTGACAAGTGCCTTTGCTAGGGGTCCTGCAGCTCAAAATCAGGACCCCCATTGGCTCTTAAAAGAGCGGTTGTGATTCTAATAAGAGTCTTTAGGATAAGGGGCACTGGTGGGACACGCCCCTCCCTTTCCCACCACTACCTTGCACCCACCTCACCAAAAGTGTATTTATGTTTGTCCAATAGCAGGAAGGTTCTATGTCATACGGTGAGTTCTCTCATTGTCAACTGTGCTCTGTCTTAAAGACATCCTTATACTTTCTTTATACAGCTAAACAGTCACCTCTACAGCTGGCAAGGTAACTTGTAAAACATCAATCAGTGAGAAAAGTTCCTATCCTTCAATATGTAACTTTTAAAATGAGCTAGTCCTGGGTCTGTAAAGATATTGCTGTAACCCCTCATTAGCCAAAAGGAATTTATCAACATTGAATTGATGCTTAGTAGGATGTAGAATGCACTGCACTTGGTGTCCAAGTCACATTAACAGCTTTAAAGCATTTTAGATAACATACAGGGAGATTCAATAAATGTTCTTATCATTTAAAATGGTGCTAAATTTGCCCCAGCCAATCAGATTTTATTTAGCATTTGAAAGCCAACATCTGATTGGGGCAAAATTAGCGCCATTTTAAACTATACTTAAACTAAACTATAAGAACTTTTATTGAATAACCCTGTAAGTGCTATAGTAATACATAGGGCTTATTTATTAAGTGGGCTATTTTCAATAGTGATACATTTTCACAGTTTTACTTGTTTTCGACACTTTAGATGATTGGTATTTATAAAAAAACGAAAATCGTATTTTTAGCAAAAATTTGGTCAGTAAAGCTTCCCATACCGGAAGTGACGAAAAGGCATTTCTTGGATGGAAATAGTTTCCAAAAATAAATTTTAGTTTAAAAATCCCCCATGGTATGTTTCCTTCATGTTTTAGTGTTAAACACTAAAGGTGTTTTAACGATTTAAAATGTAAATTTGTTTTTTTTTAGACTAATTATACTGGGAGGTTAAGGAGATATACTTACCTTCATCCCTGGCTCCTGAGATATTGATTGAAGAATGGGAGGTAAGGCATAGCTCCTTAACCTCCTGGGCTTTCAAGGAATGGTTCACTTTTCGAGTGAACTGTTGCTTTAACATTGCATTTCACCTAGGCCAAAATGCTAGAAAAAATTAACTAATTCATTTGTCTGGTATTAAAAGAACACATTAGTGTGGCAGGTAATATTTAGTAGCCCTACCAGTTTTTTTTTCTCTTTTGCTTAAAGAATCAGCTTTGAAGGGCCAGAGTTCGCTACCTCCCCATCCTTCACTACCATTTAAGATTACTGTACATTTTTCTTCCTCTCAAAGAATCAGAGGCTGCAGGTAGAAATTCAAAAAGAAATCCCATTTCCCACACTTGTTTCCCAATAAACAATATTGCCTAGTAAATATGTTGCTGCTGAGAGATCTAGATGCCAGCCTAAAGAAAAATGAGATGCTTTGCAATTTAATAGATATCTGTTAGAAAATGTAATTTATGCATAAAAGAAATAAGTTTTTACAAGAATTTAGTAGTGTGCATTTTCAACTTTATGAATGGTTGTAAAAGAACATTAATAATCTTCAAACTTTCTTTTAAAATTTTTTATCCAAAATAATATTAATGCTTTAACATAATGAAAACCAATAATGTGTGCTTTGTCGACAACTTTATTTTGCCTCTTTTGGTAAAATAAAATTGTGTAAAATTACTACATTCCCACACAAGCACCACTTCTTGTGAAAACATCTGTACCTTGACTAATCTGATTGCATAGTCAACCTCCATATCATTTACAATTTAGTTGCCCTTCTCTGAACTCTTTCCATTTCCAAGATGTCCCTTTTGTATATGGGATTCCAAAACCCCACCGCATATTCTAAACAAGGTCTTACCAGTGCCTTGTATAGAGGGAGAATAATATTTTTCTCCCTTGAATCTATTCCCCTCTTTATACAAGACACTATCTTGCTAACTCTAGTCATTAATACCTGACACTATTTGCTAAAGCTAAGTCTGTTATCTACTGTATCTACTAGAACCTCTTTTTCCAACAGAAATTCATGTAGCACAGAGCCATTTATGGTATAGGCAGAACAAGGATTGTTAAACCCCAAATGCATCATATTAATATCAACATTGAATTTCATCTGCTACTGTACTCTGCTGCCCTTTTTTACAATCTGTCTAGGTCCACCAGTAGCAATTGCACATCATTTGAAGTTTCTAATGCTCTGTATATTTTTGTGACACCTTGCTCTGAATGTCCACTTCTAAGTCATTTATCAACAAATTAAATAAAAGGGGCCCCAGTGCAAAGGCCTGAGACACTACACTTGCACATATAGTAAATGGAGCTCTGTTGACAACTACTCTGTACGCAATCTACAGTATCAACCAATTCTCTATCCATTTACAGATTTGTTTTCAAGGCCAACAGACCTTAGTTTTTACATAAGTCCCCTATGTGGCGTATTATTAAAAGCCTAAAAGCTAAATCTAAGCACATTGGCTCACGTGTTACTGGGAATCTCTACTATTTAAAATGTATTTGTGCGCATGCACCTATTAAAAGGAATGTTTTACTTGTTTTTGGTCAGGAATCATTTTGTAAGAGCTTAAAAATGTTTAACAAAGAAAAGAAAGTTATGTTGACAATGTAAACCTAAATGCCTTTAAGTAAATTACATATTGCTCTATGAATATTTATAAATAGTAAATTGCTCTAAGTCATGAATGTGTAAACTGATCTAAGAAAAAGAAGACAATAGCCAAGCCCAGCACTTTAGATAGATAAAAGCTCACATGTATGAAAGAGCATACAGAGGCTCTTTTGCTTAACAAACCTGATTCTCTCATCAAATAATACATTGTATAATGAGTTGGCATATGCAGCGGTCTGTGGCCACTTCTGCTGGACCTGGGAAAGGGTTTAGTGCAATGTCTTCAGGAGGTAGCAGCAGAATTCCCATTAGTTCAGCCTCTGGCAGTGGTCAACTTTTTGCTGCCCCTCCCAGGTTTGGGAGCAGAAGTCTTGTAATGGATTCCAAAAGAAGAACTGCCTCTACAACGGGCAACAGCAGGTGTGGGATTGTTTCTTCTGGAAGCTTTGGAGGTTCTGCTCAAAATATTTCTTCTTTAGGGATCCAACAAGTAACAATCAACCAAGCTCTTTTGACCCCACTCAACCTGAATATTGACCCAAGCATTTCAGTGGTAAGGAAAGAAGAAAGAGAGAAGATAAAGACATTAAATAACAAATTTGCCTCCTATATTGACAAGGTAGGAAATCCACAAATGAATTGAAGTTTTGTTCAATTGTATTTTCTGATTTCTTTATTTAAAACTGAATTGGCAGAATATTTTTTCTAACTTATTATTAGGTTCGATTCCTTGAACAACAGAATAAAGTACTCGAGACCAAATGGAGCCTACTACAGCAGCAACACCAGCCATCTAAGAGTTCTGACTTTGATTCCATCTTTAATGCTTATATCAGTAGTCTCACAAATGGACTAGGAACCTTAAACAGAGACAAAGGAACTCTTGATAGACATCTGCAGACTATGAAGGAACAAGCTGAGGATTTTAAAAAAAGGTATGTGCAAAAAAAACCAACACTTTTTAATACTTGTCCTTTATTATTAGAGTATACATTACATAGTAATTGATGTTGAATAAAGGCATATGTCCATCTAGTCCAACCTTTATAGAATATTCTTTTAATTTTACTTTTAGGAGGACTAATTTACATCCCTCCCAACTCTTGAATGTGCAGGAGTAACATTGTTGCTTTATTGATAATGTTCTTGTGTATTGCAATTTACTATTTTCCTTTTTATTGAGATTTATTGTAAGAATACTGGACAATACAACGGGAAGAATTGCAGGCTACGAGTTTTGGATGTCTATTGATGTTTCACAAAATAGCTGTAAATGCACATTCTCTATAAATATAAAATACTCTAAAACACAATATTGGTGTTAATATACAGTATAGAAAATAAGAATTGCTTTTCTAGGCCTAAAACCATTCATATTCCAATAGGTATGAGGATGAATTGAAAACGTGGGATGGAGCTGAGAATGCTTTTGTGTCAGTTAAGAAGGTAACATTTTAATGGACATTATTGTGTTGGCAAGTGATAGTGCCCATACAGTTACTGAAAACTGTGCAGGTTTCATCTTGTGGATTCAAGGTTAACAGGGGCCAAACAATTTCTTAAAGAAATTGGCATGTGCTGTAATCTTGCTATTGAAGTAATGAACCCACCTCTTCATTCCTTCTTCTTTGTGTTAACTGCTTGTCACTTGACTCTGGGTAGATATCTTGTTAGTCCTTCTGGTATATTTTTATATACCGGTATGGTTGCCTACCATAAATCTTCTTAGAAATGCTATACCATAAAGAAATCACTCATTGGATGACTAAACTCTATTCCTGTTCCTTTACATGGCAGTGGTCACCAATGGGTTAACCCTTTCCATGCAATGGGACAGGAAACAGAATCAATAAAGGCTCCCTCCTCCCCTCTCTACAGTCCTTGTTCCTGTCCCTCGTGTGGGTGTGAAGGAAGCAAGATCATCTAAACCCTGGTACTTTTTCTACTTGTTCTTTGTCTCTCTTCTCTGATCACCTGGGTGGTAGAGCAGCTATTAGCTGTTTAAACCACCCCAGCCGTTCCCCCGATACAGCACAATATTGTGTCTCAATCGGGAAAATCCAGCACTGCACTACCTGGTTCGGAGCAGTGATGTCAGAGCAGTATGCCTAGGCCAGAAATCAACCTCGGAGCAGTGATGTCATCGCACAATGTCTTAAAGGGCCGGTACATAGTTAATCACTCACTCTCAGTTTCTGAGGGGGAGTTTGTATCCAGTTCCATCCTTCCTGGGTAGCTGTCCTGTGTCAATTTTTGGTGCTTAATCAGGAACCTCTTTGTCCAGGGCTCCTATATCAAGCATTGTTTTTTGGAAAAAATATTCTTAATGGGCTTTTTCTTTGAACAAAATATAGGCTGATCATGAGTTCAAGAGAGCATCAATTAAGGTTCAGATCTAGGTCCAGGGGGTGAGCACCTTATTTGGTGAGTTGGGGGGGGGTATCGTTTCGGCACATAATAAGAAGTTCTGTGAGGAGTGTTTGTTACTTTGTTGATAAGGTTCAGCAAAAACATCAGGTCAAAGAAACAGTTATAGTTTCTGTCTCATCTTTACAGGCCCCCTGTACAGTTTCTTCTGGACCAGTGGCATGGCCATCATGTAAATGGAGCTGGAGCGTAAATGGAGCTGGATGATCAAGCATGCAAGGCCACAGATTCTGAGGGTGAAGAAATTGATATATCCTTAAAATCTTCTACATCTTATGAGGTCGACATTATTACCGGAAGATGTGGCCATCCCTACTATAGTGTCTGATAAAATGTTTGCAACTCCAGCACCTGAACTTCCCTTTTTTCTGCATCCCATTATGGCCAAATCCATATCCGATGAATGGGAAAATCCAGACAAAAGATTTGGTTTATTTTCCTCTCTTGCTGCCAAGTACCCTATGCTTGATCAAGACACAAAATGGTGGGATATGGCTTCAAAATTAGATGCGGCCATGTCTAGACTGTCTAAAAAGACCTTGCTACCTGTGGAAGAAGGAATTGTACTTAAAGATTTTATTCATAAAAAGCACAAATCGGTTTTGAAAAGAGCTTATTTGGTGGCTGGAGCTGCACTAAGGCCAGCTGTTGCTTTTCTGGATTTAGCCAAGGCCTCCAGTATTTGGCTCAATGAGGTGGAAGAAATGGTCAAGAGAGGGGAACCTAAAAAAGTGATTATCAACGCATAAAATTGTTCTTCATTTATTTCAACATCATGGTTGGGTAGTGAATTTCTTGAAGTACCAACTTGTTCCAAAACAAGAGTTGCAATTTCTAGGTTCTCAGCTGGATATGATCAAATATCAGGTTTCTCTTCCAAAGGAGAAGTGTCTACAATTAATGAAGATGGTCCAGAATGTACAGTTACACACCATAACTACAGCCTTTGTATGCCAACAACTGATAGGCAAGATGGTGTTATCTATTCAGTCGGTGAAATGAACCCCTCCAGCTAAACTTTCTATCTCAGTGGAACAAATGTCATTCCAATCCTCTCCAGCTAATATCATTGCACCAAAACACTATCTAGAGTCTAGACTGGTGGAAAATCAGGTCAAACTTCAAACCAATATCATTGACAGGTCCCCGTTGGGAAAGGATTACCACGAATGCCAGCCCAGATTCATAGGGTGCACATTATCTAGATTCCTGGGTCCAGAAAGCCTGGCCACATGCAATATTGAAGAAATCAATGAATTTCAAAGAACTTAATGCTTTACTGAAACTCAGTCATCTGATGAAGGGGAAATCAATCCTAGTGATTTCAGACAACACCACAGCCATCTCATATATAAATAGCATGTGGGGGACTCGGTGCAAGTCATTGAATCTTCTAGCTCAAACAATTCTATCCTAGGCAGAGCAGCATCTTCTGAACCTGAGAGCCTTGTACCTTCCTTCCATTTAGAATGTCAAAGCAGATTTCCTGAGCAGGAATGTGATTCTTCCAGGGGAATGGGAATTAAACTAGGAAGTGTTTCAGTTCCTAACAACCAAATGGGGTCTCCCTCAAATAGATCTCATGGCTTCAGAGGCAAACTGCAAGATAAACAACTTCTGCTCATGGTACCCATCACGCTTTGCCAGGGTGACGGATGCCTTCTCAATTCAGTGGAAATTCAATCTGGCCTAAATTTTCCCTCCCTTTACTCTAATAGCGAAGGTATTGAAGAAAATAAAGAAGGATCAGACAATGGTCATTGCCGTTATTCCTTGGTGGCCGAGGAGACTTTGGTTTCCATTACTGCTGGAGATTACTTTATACTCTTTGGCTCCCTGGCAGACAGGATCTTTTGCATCAGGGGCCGATACTTCATCCCGATACGGGCACCCTATCTTTGATGGCTTGGGTATTGAGAGGGAATCCTTAAGCATGCAGGGTCTGTCAGAAGCCGTTATTTCCACATTATTACAGGCAAGAAAGAGATCTACATCTTCAACTTACTATAAACACTGGGAAAAGTTTTTAGCATGGTGCTCATCTCAGTCTCCTCCTGTGGAGCATATTTCAGAAATTCAAATAGTGGAATTCCTGCAGCTAGGGTTAGATAAAGGTTTATCTAAGAACTCAACTATCAGCAACCTCAGCTCTCACAGATTTCTCCTGGTCCTCCAAGCCATTAAGTCTCAGATTCTTCAAAGCCTTAAAACACATCAGACCTCCAATTAAGCCCAAGTCTCCTTCTTGGGATCTGTCTATGGTGTTAAAATCTCTTACATCTTCTACATTTTAACCTATGGAGTCAATTTCACTGGACAAGCTAACTTGGGAGATGGCTTTTTTGTTAGCAATTACATCTGCTAGGAGAGTATCTGAAATCTCCGAATTCAAATGTTCACAACCTTATCTCTCCTTTTTAGAAGATAGAGTTGTTATGAGGATGCATGAAAATTTCCATCCTAAGGTCATTTCACAGTTTCACGTTAATGAGTATATTATATTACCTCACTTCTTCCCAAATCCTCAGACAGAGGAAGAAACTACCATACCATACCTTGGATTTGGCCAGGTGTATATACATAAAAAGAACTGAATCCTTCAGGAAAGATGATTCTCTTCTGGTTCTAGATTCCAGTAAAAAGGCTGGTATGAAACCATCAAGAACATCTGTGGCGAGGTGGATCACCTCTTGTATAAAACGGACCTATCTGTCATCCAATAAGATCAGCCTTCTGAAAGCTCACTCTACAAGAGTAACGTCTACCTCCTGGGCATGTATTGCAGGAGTTTCTATCCAGGATATTTGCAGCGCAGCTACCTGGAGTTCTCCCCTTACATCTCGCCTAAATCTCTCCTAAATATAAGTTACATTTTTCTCAGGCCGAGTTTGGTCAGAAAGTTCTTGAATCTGCTTTGTTGTAATAAACATTTTTTCTTTGTGATCCCTCCCTTCTTATTATTATTGTTACTGCTTTGGTATATCCCATTGGTGACAACTGCTATGTGAAGGAACAGTAGAAAATTAAATCATACATACCAAAATGTTTTATTCCTGGACTGTAACATGACAGTGGTCACTAAGCTCCTCCCCTTCATGGTCACGCTCGGGCCAGATGGGACTGTGGAGAGGGGGGAGGAGGGAGCCTTTATTGATTCTGTTTCCTGTCCCATTGCATTGAAAGGGGTTAACCCATTGGTGATCACTAGTGATGGCCCGGTTCGCGGATTTTCCGGATTTCTGCAGATTTTCCGAACCGCGTTTTCGAAAATTTTCGAAATTACAAGGATTTATTGTATTTTCAAAAATGCACGGAAAAAGTATTTTAGAAAATTTTCGAAATTACGAGGATTTCACGTATTTTCGAAAATGCGGGACATACGTATTTTCTAAAATTTTTGAAATTACGAGGATTTCTCGTATTTCCAAAGAATTTTTCATTTTAATGGGTCCGCTCGTGGGTTTTCGAATTTTCTCGAAAATTTGCGGATCCTCGAGCGGACCGGATTTTGCGAAGTTCGGACATCTCTAGTGATCACTGCCATGTTACATTCCAGGAATAGAAAATTTCGGTAAGTATGATTTAATTTTCTACAATATTTCACATCCTTCTAAACAATCCTCTATTTTGTATTTGAGAACTCCTACTTCCAGTTATTTCTTCTAAGGTGAGATCTGCACTACTAAGGTATCCACTAAAAGCTATACAGCCTGACAGTCCTGCCCCACTCAACTTCCTGCCCAACTCTACAATGCATGCTACCAGATCGTATCTGTTCTACCTGGAAATTTCACTCATTTGCCGTTTACCACTCACCTGATTTGCTCTATAACATATAAAATATAATTATGATATATGAAGCTTTGCCAGTTAATTACATTGAATCAGGGGGTTAAATATCATTTTGCAGTGTTTGACTTACGTGTAATGTTATATTTCACAGGAAGTGGATGCTACATTTCTTACAAACACTCAGTTACAAACCAGACAGTGTGCATTAGAGGAAGAACTCACATTCCTGAGACATATTTTTGAGCAGGTAACATTTCTTGCTTGTTAAAATTCAGGTTGGTACAGTATAAAAATCCAAGACTTGTATTTCCAATTTCTCTTATTTAGTTGATCGTTTCATTGGTTGGTTGGTTGGTTGGTTGTCAGGAGTAGAGATGTTGTGTGGGTTTTAAATTGGAGCTGAAATTTTCTGAACTTTCTAAACGTTTTTCTCCAAAAATCTGATAATTATTGAATTTTCTAGAACAATCCAGCCACATGCTTATTTCACCAACCACAGAAGTGCAAATCCCCTGGGTGCCAATTTTCCAGTGTGTTGGAATGTTTGGTAATAGACCTGACAGTGTTGGAGTTGGAGAGAGATTTGTACTTTTTAGAAGATTTGAGCTTTTGGGGCCATATTTATAAAGGCGCATGCTTTTTAGTGATACCGTGCCTTTAACGATCTTTAAAACGATCCTTATTTACGATAGCGATTGGAAATTTACAATCCTCCATAGAATACCATTGCGGTATTTTACTACCTTATGGTATTCTACGGTAAATGTTTGTAAATTAATGAACATTTGCCGTAAATGTACGGCACGCAGTTATAAATGTGGCCCATGATTCAGTGGATTTCTGTGTGGTGGGTTAACACTTGCTGTCATATCCCCTATTCCCCTGTGTTCACACATCTACAGACTTTTTAAGGGTTAACCTCCCCTTTAGTCCTTTTGACAAATTTGTATCGGTCCTTTTAGAGGGCACCACTCCTGCTTTGGAGTTTAAGTCACGCTAATCAATGTTATATCGGTTTGCGCAACTTAAAATCCTTCATTGCCGCAGCTGTTAAACACGCAGCCACCGGAATCGATAGGGGCACTGTGGCCAGCCAGTTAAAAGTGGCAAAATAGTTTCCAGCACTTTGCAGTGCACTGAGAGTTGCTATTTGGTGCATCACTCTGTAGGGTTCTTGTATTTCCGGGGTAGTGAGTACTGCATACTTGTCCTTTAATTAAGCCAGTATGTTTTGTGAGAGAAACATTTGAATATCTATGTGTTAGTAATTTTGTAATTACATTAGACAAGGCAACTAGAAAGCTTAGGGAGAGGTGGGCCAAAAGTTGCAAAAAGCCCTCCACTGAGCATAAAAATGGAGAAACACCTTCTTATAACATAAGGCATCTTGCAGTCTCATGCTATATGAATAGCATTGCCCACAAAATTTAAAAAACAAGAAGTAATTTTTTACTTTCAGGTTCCTCAAAGTAAAGGGTGGAGATATGCAAAATACTCCTTTACGTCCCTTAGCTTATGCATGTGTCCAGAACTGCTGGCTTAACAACAGCCTATTCTACAGAGCCATCATCTGACCTGCAGACATGACATGTTTCGATCTTGTTAGATCTCGTCAGTGCAAGATACAGATTCATGGCTCTATGGTGTAGGACTTGGGTGTACAGTAGTATTGCATTAAAATGCATTTTGCATGTGACTGTGTTTTGATTAAACCCTAAACTGACTTTTAGGTGCTTTCAGGAATAAAACAACAAGGTTTCGAAAGCTCCGTAATTCTTTCTATGGACAACAATCGTGTGTTAGACTTCAATGACACTATTGCTGATGTTAAGAAACAGTTTGAAGACATAGCAAAAAGAAGCAAGGACGAAGCAGAATCTGCATATCAAACCAAGGTAAATTTGTGTACATGGATACACGTAAAGGGGGAAAGTATACAAATGTTGGTAAGTAAACAACATGATTTCTAATAAAAGCCACGTGTCACTGAACATTGTAATCTGATTGGTCAGATTTAGGGCAATTTTAAACATATAGATCAATCTCTACATTTGTATTATAATAGGAAGATCAATGTCATCAGTTCTGCTTTTCATGGGTTCTTTTCAATATTTCAAAAAGAAACCACAACCATAGCCCTAAACCCAATCCCCTAAATGTTAATGTGGATTAGAGATGTGGTGGATTTTCTGTTTTCAAAATTCTTTCTGTTGAAACTATTGGTGGAAATTTAATGAAGAACTGTTCATCAACTGTTCATCCGTTAAAACCTGGTTTAATCTATACACAGGACAAGGACCTTAGATTGCCCAGAATACTAACACAAAGTAAGGTATCTGCTAAGTGAAGGGAGCAGCCTGGAATGGACAGATGAGCTCCACTTTGTGAAAGTATTGAAGGCAATCTATTGTAATCCCAGGAGTGAGGACCTAGCATTTTATTTGTCTTTTAAAAATTTAATTTTAGGAAGAATTATGGTGTTTGTATAAATAAATATTAGAGATACTGTACGTAGCTTTAGGCAGCGGAACAAGTTAGAATGTTTCCCAACATTACATGAACAACACATGATCCAATAAAAGCAGGAAGGAAGCCTAGCCTATCAGCTTCTTTCACCTTGTCATGGACTCTACCTGGTTTCTGTTTTAATAAAAATACAGTTTCTTATTAGGATGCTTATAATAAAGAACTCATTGATTATAACTAGAGCTAACAATATGGTCAATATTATGGTAACATCAATACTGAACCAATATCGTAAAGTACGTGTTTAACTGCAAGAGCATTTTAAATGACATAACGTCCTTCATTAAAAAGTCAAAGTAATAAATAAGTATTAACAATTTTGTATATCAAGTTACAAAAAAAAAAAAAAAACAGCTGCAAAGAAAAGTACCTGAATCGGGTAGGATTGATAATTCCTACATCCAAATGTTTCTGTGAGGGTCTCCAGCATAAAGAAAACTGCTTCTGTCAGGCTTCTTCCATGCTTCAGAACTGTTTTTAATACAGTAAAGCCTGGGACACTAACCTGGCAGATGAAAACTGTACATGCTGGTGCTCCTCAACAAAAGGATATTGGGAGGTAGAACTGAACAGTCCTACCTGCCTGTCCCAGGAACAGTGTAGTTTCTATTTACATTTTTTTAGTTCAAAAAATAGTAGTTGGTTAAACAATGCCTCTCAATGAGTTGGTTAAATATATCTTATTAGCTTTCCCCCCCTTTTTTTTGGGTAACAGTACCGACAATTGCAGGACGCTGCCAGCCTTCAAGGAGATGATTTAAGAAAAAGCAAAAATGAGGTTTCAGAACTCAGCAGATCCATTCAGAGACTTAAGAATGAAATAGAAAATCTAATAAAAAAGGTAAATATAAGAAATGCAGTGGAATTCAGTGACTGCAGTTGGGAATGGTAAATCATTGCAATATATCAACCTATTGTACTAATCCCAATAGCAATATTACATTGGCACCATTTCTACCTGTTCAGTGAAGTGCTTAGAAGTCAATACTTTATAGGACACATAATGGAAAACTAAACCACAGGTAATTACCTAAGACTTGCACCTGGATTACCCACAGTATTCTAAAGATAAGTACACACAGTACCGGTAAAAGGACAATCCCCTTGGACCAGATGAGATCAGCTGTCTCATCTGCAAGTAAAACTTTCTATCAGCCCCTCTACTTTAGTACAGTTAGTCAAGTATAGTACAGTTAGTATACTATACCTTAGTATAGTTAGTCAAGTATAGTACAGTTAGTATACTATACTTTAGTATAGTTAGTCAAGTATAGCACAGTTAGTATACTATACTTTAGTATAGTTAGTTAAGTATAGTACATTTAATATACTATACTTTAGTATAGTTAGTCAAGTATAGTACAGTTAGTATAGTGAATAGGTTGGACTTGATGGACGTATGTCTTTATTCAACCTTAATTAATATGTTACTATGTTACATCATATACGCAGTGCAGTGCAGTGAAGAATGCTCTGATTTGTATGTGGGGGAGACCAAACAACAACTGCATCAACGTATGGCACAGCACAGAAGAGCCAAACCAAACAACAACTGCATCAACGTATGGCACAGCACAGAAGAGCCAATTCCTTGGGTCAGGACTCAGCCGTGTACCTGCATCTTAAGGATAAAGGACATACCTTTGAAGATTGTAATGTTAACATATTGGCAAAGGAACGTGACTGGTTCAAGAGAGGTGTTAAGGAGGCCATGTATGTGAAAATAAAGAAACCGAGCCTAAATAGAGGTGGGGGGGTTCGACACCAACTGTCTGCCATGTACAATGCTGTTTTAACACCTTACTCTGGGCGTTCCTATAACACCTCTTAGCCACTATCTAATCACACCCTTAACACCTGGCTGTGATATGCTAATTGGGATTTTCCAGGGTACATAATTGCCACAGATTCTTGTACAAGTCATTCTGAATTGAGAGATCCAGTCGGATGACTAGCGAAACGTCTTCAAGAACTACATTTCAAGTCCAGTTGATCTAATTGAATACAACAGATATACCATGACCTGGATGAATGAGAACCTGCATAAGCAAATGTAGGACTCATTTACAATAGATAATAATGGCAGTGGATTTATTCACATTTGACTTACGTGTTATTTATACTATGCTTTAGATACTATGTACAGTACTTGATTGCCTTGTATTTTTAGTTTATTTCACTAATGTCTCTGCTGGATGCACAGAGGGCAATGAATTATTGATAGAAAGTATTGAACATTTTTCCTGTTATTTAAAAATAAATGAAAACAACTCCATTAATTTCTTAGGAAGCAAGAGGCCTAAAATGAAAAATAAAAAGACCCCAATGTGAGGGAGGTATTGTTTCTTAACAAAATATAAGTGTATGCAAGACATGGATTGTATTTGTTTTATTTTTTTTAATAATTAAGTAACAGTTAAAGGGAATGTTCACCACCTACAAAAACTTTTAAATATCGAGAAAGCCACCCCAATTCTGTTTTCTACCCAGTGCTCCAAACCCAGATAAAGTATTACAGCATTTGGTGCACACTTCTGACCATAACTTACAGTACAGATACTCATGACTACAATGTATTAGCGGTTGCAAATTGGTTAACACATCATGAGCTGTGATCCTAAAATTTTTTGCATCACCCTATTAATGGTTTCATTTTGTTCAACACCTATGAGCTTTATTATTTTGATGTAGAATTTTGGTTTTAACGTCTTGTTCAGCCAGTGTACATAGGAGGCTATATTAATAAACAGATAGTAAAAAGTTATGTTTTAGTATAGTTCAAGTAAAATATATAGGTGGCGATGTTATAATGGCCGGTAACAGGCCAAATAGTGTAAATCCCAATCTACTCAATGTATTTTTGGGTTATCATTGGTTTTACTCTAATTTTGCAGTGGCTGCACATTTCCAAAGCTTTTCGCAGAAAAGGTTAAGTTTTGCGTTAACATTCCTTCAAAGTGTATGGACAGGGGCTGAGGGGAAAAGGTCCCTCCAAAGTGTATGGGCAGGGGCTGAGGGGAAAAGGTCCCTCCAAAGTGTATGGACAGGGGTTGAGGGGAAAAGGTCCCTTCAAAGTGTATGGACAGGGGCTGGGGGAAAAAAAAGTCCCTTTAAAGTGTATGCACAGGGGCTGAGGGGAAAAGGTCCCTCCAAAGTGTATGGACAGGGGCTGAGGGGAAAAGGTCCCTCCAAAGTGTATGGACAGGGGCTGAGGGAAAAAAAGTCCCTTTAAAGTGTATGCACAGGGGCTGAGGGAAAAAGGTCCCTTCAAAGTGTATGGACAGGGGCTGAGGGGAAAAGGTCCCTCCAAAGTGTATGGACAGGGGCTGAGGGAAAAAAAAGTCCCTTTAAAGTGTATGGACAGGGGTGAGGGGAAAAAAAGTCCCTTTAAAGTGTATGGACAGGGGCTGAGGGAAAAAAAAGTCCCTTTAAAGTGTATGGACAGGGGTGAGGGGAAAAGGTCCCTCCAAAGTGTATGGACAGGGGCTGAGGGAAAAAGGTCCCTTCAAAGTGTATGGACAGGGGCTGAGGGGAAAAGGTCCCTCCAAAGTGTATGGGCAGGGGCTGAGGGGAAAAGGTCCCTCCAAAGTGTATGGACAGGGGTTGAGGGGAAAAGGTCCCTTCAAAGTGTATGGACAGGGGCTGAGGGAAAAAAAAGTCCCTTTAAAGTGTATGGACAGGGGCTGAGGGGAAAAGGTCCCTCCAAAGTGTATGGACAGGGGCTGAGGGGAAAAGGTCCCTCCAAAGTGTATGGACAGGGGCTGAGGGAAAAAAAGTCCCTTCAAAGTGTATGGACAGGGGCTGAGGGAAAAAGGTCCCTTCAAAGTGTATGGACAGGGGCTGAGGGGAAAAGGTCCCTCCAAAGTGTATGGACAGGGGCTGAGGGAAAAAAAAGTCCCTTTAAAGTGTATGGACAGGGGTGAGGGGAAATGCCCTCCAAAGTTGTTGGACAGGGGCTGAGGGAAAAAGGTCCTTCAAAGTGTATGGACAGGGGCTGAGGGGAAAAGGTCCCTCCAAAGTGTATGGGCAGGGCGGAGGGGAAAAGGTCCCTCCAAAGTGTATGGACAGGGGTTAGGGGGAAAAGGTCCCTTCAAAGTGTATGGACAGGGGCTGAGGGAAAAAAGCCCTCAAATCTATAGACAGGGCTGAGGGGAAAAAAAGTCCCTTCAAAGTGTATGGACAAGGGCTGAGGAAAAAAAGTTCCTTCAAAGTGTATGGACAGGGGCTGAGGGGAAAAGGTCCCTCCAAGTGTATGGACAGGGGCTGAGGGAAAAAGTTCCCTTCAAAGTGTACGGACAGGGGCTGAGGGGAAAAGGGTCCCTCCAAATGTATGGACAGGGGCTGAGGGAAAGGGTCCCTTCAAAGTGTATGGACGGGCTGAGGGAAAAAAAAGTCCCTTCAAAGTGTATGGACAGGGGCAGAGGGAAAATGAATAACAATTTGAGGATTTAGTGCAAAATGGTCCACGTCTCTTGCTCTGAAAAAATAAATGTTTCTACACATGTATTCTAGTGCCCGTTTATGTAACGGGCTTAATGTCTAGTCTCTCATAATTCACTTAGCTGGGAACACCCAGCACAGAGGGGTACAGAGGGGCACAGAGGGGGGACTCAGCCACAGAGGGGGGGTAATCTGCCACATAGGGGGGGACTCTGCCACAGAAGAGGGGACTCTGCCACTGGGGTGGACTCTGCCACGGGGGAGGGACTCTGAGACAGGTGGGACGACTCTTCCACAAAGAGGGGACAACTCTGCAACAGAGGGGGGGGGACCCTGGGCTTCCATCGCCCATTAATGTAATGGGCTTAATTTCTAGTATATTATATTATATAAAGACAACCATAACCATCTAAGTACACTTTATACATATAAATACAAAGTACCCTCAGGTAAATGATAAACAAACCGGCAGACCACTCCCAAAATGGTCAGTGAAGAACCAGGGTAAGGCAGAAAGAGCACATTAAAAAGATAAGACGAACGCCAGACATGTTTTACCCAAGACGGACTTCCTCAATAGTATATATATATATACAACAGCTAAGTATAGAGTTCTTGGATCTGAGGATCTTTAAGAACGGTGATAAACTAGGAACGGCCTATATAGAAAGCCTACCGAATAGACACCCTACTGCACACAAACAGAGTTACCATCCGGCCCCCGTTAAGAGAGAGGTCCCGTATTCCCAGTTATTGAGAATATATAGGAACATACAGATATTACTCTACGGGATATACAGTAATGGAGGCCATTAAGAGGTTTCGAAGGGGATATCGAAAGTCCGAAATTGATTCGGCATTAATTAAAGTGGAGAACTGGCTGATGAGTGGGGGGGGAAAAACAAAACCTCTCACAAAGAGAGAGTATTAATTTCATCTCTAGCTTTCACCCCCTATAAAGAAGTGAAAAAGAGTGTCAATAGAACTTGGGCACTGGTCAAGAGGGACAGACTGTACCTTTTGCTTGACCCACATTCGGCATGTTTATAGAAAGGGAAAAATTTAGCAATATGTTGGTTCGTACTAACGTATGCCTGAAAGGAAACCCATGACTATGAAAGTGGATGTTTCAATGTCCTAACTGTGTGACATGCCGTAGTATGGTAACAGGCAATAGTTTTGTTCATCCCCAAACGGAAACGTATGTGATACGGGGTTGGTAATCATGTACCAGCAAGTTTGCATATATTTGATTATATGCCCATGGTCATTAGTGTACGTGGGTAAGACCACCACAACTGTTCGAGAGAGAATGGCGAACCATAGGGCAATCCATCAGGAATGCGATTGGGGGAAGGGAAGTGAGATCGCTAATAAGTTTGGTGACATGGCTGTTGCAAGACACTTTAACAACAACATCACCCCCTCTCATCATTGCGGTGTATGATTATTGATGTTATAGGGAAGGAAGTGGTGGTTTGGAAGAAAACTGCGCTCCTCCCCGGGAAAAGGTGGATATAACTAGAAACCCTCTCTCCAAGGGCCTCATGCACAGTGGGCCCTCCAATGCTTTTTTATGACAGCCTTTCGTAGCTTGTTTAGTACATTACGTCCATGAGCTATTTACCGTCTTTAGAGGTCTATCATGTATACATCTGGGAACCCATACAGGTGAACTCTCTGGTGCATTGTTCACTAATAGGTCATATCAGAGGACTCGTGGACATCCTTTAAGGTTGGAAGAAAAGAAGTTTCATCTTCAGGTTAGAGAGGTTTCTTTACAGTGAGAACGGTGAAACTGTGGAACTGTCTTCCAGCAGAGGTGGTAATGGCAAGTTCATTGAATAACTTTAAAAAAGGCCTGGATAAGTTTCTAAAACTAAAAAATATTGAGAATTACTGGTATTAATGCATATATCTGGTTGATCCAGGGATACTTTCCGATTGCCGTTTGGAGTCAGGAAGGAATTTTTCCCCTTTTTTAGCTGGGGTTTTTGCCTTCCTCTGGATCAACTGTTAGGTAGGTTTAAAAAAAAAAAAAAAAAAAAAAAAGTGAATAGGTTGGACTTGATGGACGAATGTCTTTATTCAACCTTAATTACTATGTAAAATTACTAGTAAACCTGAGTTATTTTTCAGCATTGAGGAATTAGAATAACCGTAGAGATTAGGTGTATCCTTGTGTATTGTGTATTCATCATTCGGAGTTCATGTAATATGGGTTGCGATACCTGTGGAGACTTAGGATGTAGAGTAATATTATTTAGATTGGGTCTACACTAAGGGTGGAGGGACCCGTATGACATCGGGGCATATTTATAAAGGTTCGTTAACTTTTCGCGGCCGTTTTCGCGGCCATTAACGCATAAATCGCGTTTACCGCGATTTATAAAGGCCCGAAAACGGCCGCGAAAAGTTAACGAAGCGTTAACCTTTCGCGCCGATACTTACCCGTTACCGCCGCTTCTATTTATAAAGCGGCGGTACTGGTTTCGCCGGCTAGTATCGGCTGTTTTACTTCGCCACCTTGAAGGAGGCGAAGTCAGCCGATACTAACCTCCCGCGGCGGGATGGGCAGGCAACCCGCGGCGGGTGGTCGCACCCCCCCGGGAGACACGCCCACCCCGCCCACACCCCCCGGCGGCAGCGGCGACCACCCGCCGCCGCCACTTCCCAGCAGCCCCTCCCAACCCGTTCCCCGTTCGCGGCAATCTCGGAACGGGAGGCTAGAAGGGGCTGCCGGGAAGGGGCCGCAGCAGGTGGTCGCGACCACCCGCCGCGCACCCCCTCCCCGGCAACCCCTCCAAGCCCCCCGCCCCGGCCGCTCCCGGGGAGGGGACGAGAGGGAGCCGCTGGGGGGGTGGAGGCTCCCTCCAGCGGGGCCCTGAGAAGGGCCTTTGGGCTTAGGGGGTCCCGCAGCCCGAACCGGGACCCCCCTCCCCGGCCCTTATAAGGGCCCTTGCGGCACTGACAAGTGCCTTTGGCGGGGGCCCCGAAGCTGAAACCGGGACCCCCAGTGCGGCTCTTAAAAGAGCCCTTGGGCGACGTCTCTTTCTTCCAGTCCCGGCGACACCAGCTCCGCCGAGGCCGCCGACCCCCGAGAGGTACCCCTGCGGCCGCCAGGGGTACCCCCGGCGGGCGCCGGCACTCAACGAGGCCGATGTTGCCGGCGTCTTGATCCGACGCGACGTCTTCGGGCTGGCGACACCAACCCCACTCAGGTCGCCGATGCCAGGCAGACTCACTGCGGCCGCCAGTGAGCCCGCTGGCACCGCCGGCCTCAGCGGAGCCGATGTTGCCAGCCGCTTCTTTCTTCTTTCTTCAGCCATCTACTGCGATGGCATCTGAGTTCCGCGGCGGAAAGCTCCTCTTTATATAGGTTTCAGAAATCCATAATCCGTTTCTGATCGTCAATTTTTAATACTTGCTTTACATTAACCAATCAGATTTCTGGAAAGTTCTGAAATCTGATTGTTAATGTAAAGCAAGTATTAAAAATTGACCAATCAGAAACGGATTATGGATTTCTGCAAACCTATATAAAGAGGAGCTTTCCGCCGCGGAACTCAGATGCCATCGCAGTAGATGGCTGAAGAAAGAAGAAAGAAGCGGCTGCAACATCGGCTCCGCTGAGGCCGGCGGTGCCAGCGGGCTCACTGGCGGCCGCAGTGAGTCTGCCTGGCATCGGCGACGAGTGGGGTTGGTGTCGCCAGCCCTAGATCGTGCGTCGGATCAAGACGCCGGCAACATCGGCCTCGTTGAGGTCGCCGGCGCCCGCCGGGGGTACCCCTGGCGGCCGCAGGGGTACCTCTCGGGGGTCGGCGGCCTCGGCGGAGCTGGTGTCGCAGGGACTGGAAGAAAGAAGACGTCGCCCAAGGGCTCTTTTAAGAGCCGCACTGGGGGTCCCGGTTTCAGCTGCGGGACCCCCGCCAAAGGCACTTGTCAGTGCCGCAAGGGCCCTTATAAGGGCCGGGAGGGGGGTCCCGGTTTCCCCCCCGGGGCTGCGGGACCCCCTAAGCCCCAAAAGGCCCTTCTCAGGGCCCCGCTGGAGGGAGCCTCCACCCCCCCCCAGCGGCTCCCTCCCGTCCCCTCCCTGGGAGCGGCCGGGGCGGGGGGCTTGGAGGGGTTGCCGGGGAGGGGGTGCGCGGCGGGTGGTCGCGACCACCTGCTGCGGCCCCTTCCCGGCAGCCCCTTCTAGCCTCCCGTTCCGAGATTGCCGCGAACGGGGAACGGGTTGGGAGGGGCTGCTGGGAAGTGGCGGCGGCGGCGGGTGGTCGCCGCTGCCGCCGCGGGGGGTGTGGGCGGGGTGGGCGTATGCCCCGCCCCCTTAGGAGCGGCGTCGGGAAGGGATTTTAAGTCCCTTCGCGGCGATACTATATAGGTATCGCGGGAATAGCGCTCGCCGTTATAAATACGGCGATAGCGCTATTTTCGCGGCCGCGATGTGCGGCGGTAATTTTTTTGCGCTAACATCGTTCCTTTATAAATATGCCCCTAAATATCGAATTATCGAATCAGCAAGTAAATATCGAATCCGCAAGTAAAATGTCTATTATACCTATACTTGAGTATTGAATCCGTGAGTAAAATGTCTATTACACCAATACGCGAGTATATATGGAATTATCGAATCCACGAGTAAAATGTCTATTACACCAATACGCGAGTATATATCGAATGATCGAATCCGCAAGTAAAATGTCTACCTATACACAAGTAAATATCCAATCCTCAAGTAAAATGTCTATTATACCTAAACACGAGTATCGAATCCACAAGTAAAATGTCTATTATACCTATACGCATGTATCAAATCCGTGAGTAAAATGTCTATTATACTTATTCGCGAGTAAATATCGAATCTGCAAGTAAAATGTCTATTATACCTATACGCGAGTATCAAATCCGCAAGTAAAATGTCTATTAAACTTATCTGCGAGTAAATATCGAATCCGCAAGTAAAATGTCTATTATACCTATACGCGCGTATCGAATCCTAAAGTAAAATGTCTATTATACCTATTCGCAAGTAAATATCGAATCCGCAAGTAAAATGTCTATTATACCTATACGCGAGTAAATATTGAATTATTGAATCCACGAGTAAAATGTCTATTATACCAATACGTGAGTAAATAACAAATTAACGAATCCACGAGTCGTTCATGGGATAATTATCGAATGTTCGAAAGTAGCGCCACTGTCACGGCCGTCACTGACTGCCTTACCTAAGTGCAGAGCCGCGGTTGAGGATCGAGGAGGAGGAGAATGTAAGTATAATAACTCAGTCTGGGAGCCGATTTAAACTGTTTCAATAAAACTATCTCCTGCTTTTGGGGGCTAATCTATTATATACTGAATTTTATAGATAGGGGTGGACATTCCCTTTAACCAATCAGATTTTCCAAAATATGATTGGTTACTGTAAACCAAGCATTGAAAAATTGACCAATCAGAAATGGATCTGGGTTTTCTGCAAACCTACATAAAGAGCTGCAAACCTCTGCGGAGCTCAGAAGTCATTGCGGTAGATGACAGAAGAAAGAAGCGGCTAGCAACATCAGCTCCGATGAGGCCAGCGGGCTTACGGTCGGTCGCAGTGAGCCTGCCTGGCATCGGCGACTTCAGTGGTATTGGTGTCGCTAGCCCAAAGACGTCGGGTCGGATCAAGACGCTGGTAACATCGTCGAGGCCACCGACGCCGGAGGTACCCCTGGTGGCCGCAGGGGTACTTCTGTGGGTTGGTAGTCTCAGCGGAGTTGGTGTCACCGGATGGAAGAAAGAAGACATCGCTCAAGGGCTTTTTTAAGAGCTGGCAGAGGTCCCGGTTCAAGTTGCGGAACCCCCAACAAGGGCACTTATCAGTGCCGCAAGGGCCGGGGAGGGGGGTCCCAGCTCGAGCTGCGGGACCCCTTAATCCCCAAAGGGCCTTTCTCAGGGCCGCAAGGGCACTTGTCAGTGTCGCAAAGGCCCTGATACGGCCGGGGAAGAGGGGTCCCGGTACGAGCTGCAAGACCCCTTAAGCCCTAAACTTCCCTTATAAGGGAGCAGCCTTCCCAGCAGCCCCTCCCAGCCCCCTGCTCCGTATCGCTGTGAATGGATTTCAACTCCCTTGGTGGCGCTAAGTGCAGTATCGCCGCGAAGAGACCTCAAATCACTGCCACACATCTCTGCGGCGATGTCGCTCGCCATTATAAATATGGCAAAAGCAGTATTTTCGCCAAGGCGGTAATTTAAGGGTGTATTTAATGGCCAGGGTTGTACAATAAAAAACGCATCATAAAATACCCATAACTGTGTCTCCCATACAATGCCACAGCAGTCCTTAAGCTTTAAGAATATCCCGTGTGGGTATCCTGCACATCTGTGATTTGTTGCGTGGGTGAAAAAATGAACATTGCCATCGTAATATTGTCAGATACGACCAGTACATTTTACCATCACTATAAAGGTTCGTCAACAGACATTGCCAATAAAGAACCTTTATAAATATGGCCCCAGTTTATGTATAGATTATTTTACATAACAAAGATTAGTGTTTTCTGTGTATTTGCCTATTTCTCACTGCTTACCAGGGGGTGTTACCTATTAACAATCAGTATGGCCCTGATCTGGTAATAGGGAATGTTCTGGTTTCGCTTGTCAAGCCATCAATTCCTTTACATAAAAGTTGCAGCCACAGCTAATGCTGCTGGGAATTTTCCCCTTTTTGGTTTGAAAATAAGCCAACTTTCACATGGACATTTTTTATGTGCAGTTAGGCCAAGAGGCTAAGATTTGGCATGATCTTGGAAGGAAAATATTCAGTGACCATGAAAAGGTTTTATAGGTAATTAGACACTAACCAGATGTATAGTGACAGTAATAGGCTTTAACCCCCAACTTGCAGTGGAGGCGCAAGTATCACAAGAGACACATGCGCAGCCACGACAAGTATATATCCCCTGCTGAGAGCTGGCAAGATTAACATTATGTTGGGTGAAACTTACCTGGCTCTGGGTAAATAGGACTTTTGCTGCTTCTGCTTGTGTAGTCACCATCTTGTGCTCTCAGCAAACACTGAAGGTTCGTTCACACGTGTGATTGCAGGTGCAGCCCCTCGACGTGCGATGTGTATGAACATCCGTTTCGGACGATAATCGGCACTTTCAGCAGAGAAAGTGCCCATACATGGCACGATTATTGTCCGAAACGGCCGTTCATACACATTGTGCGTCGGCGCCTGCAATCATGTGTGTATGAACCTTTAGTGTTGCTGTGGAGATAAACCAAAAATAACCTCAGATTAACTGCAGAGGGATAGCCTGGTTAATTAGAGTTGAACAGAGAGATTTCAGGGCATTTCTTTTAAGTGCAGCATTGTGATGGGGGAGGTCAGTGTAGGGAAAAATCACTAACAACCTAACATCCAACTTTCCCCCTTTAAAAGGTTTACTTAACAATAGTTTAGGCTTAATGTTGGAGGGAACATGCGGTCTGGGAGCCCTCCAATCACTGTGTACCAGTGCTCACTCACCCCTTCAGGTCCGCCTTTTGAGCTGTTCCATAAGATCAAGAAAGCACACAGGCAGGTTACCGGAGATATGATGCATGAAGAAAACAATTTTATTATTAATCAATGCTGCCACACAAAATTAAAAAAAACAAGATGGAGTTAGCTCTGCCCTACACTTATGTCACTAACCCCCCTGTCCGGTCCGCTTACCCACCTATCAGTTATCGGAAAACGCACTCCAAGTAACCGACAAGTCAATAAAACGGAACAGACAAGGAGGGGGTAGTGAACAAATCGGATATAACACTTAATATTTCTTAATATCTATATGCTCGCTACCACCCGAAATCAGGGGAATGACCTGCTAAATCTATATCTGGGGTTATCCACGCCCCCTAAATTATACAATCCTGTATGAAAAAGGTTATCCACACCTATTACTCTATACACAGTCATATATATATATATAGCTAATCAATACTTCTTCTATATTAGCGTAACTTCGAAGACACAGGTTTCGTTTTGGGATATACTCAGAATAGGACAATAAGTCTTTAAATGATTTTAGATAATTTATCAAAAGAGTGCATAAAAAATATACAGAAAACTAAGTTAACTTACTGAACATAAACGGTAACACACAGGTGAGGGTAGAAAGGGATAAAAGAAAGAATACTTAGAGATAAATGGTATCTGAAAAGTCCATGAACAGTGCAAGAAACTTGTAAATCCAATATAGAAAAAGTGAGTCCTAATTGATATTCCCTGATGGAAGCCAATATATGGTCCGTCCGATTGGCTAGATGATCCTTAAGATGTTATGATGAACTCCTGGGGTGAGTCTACATCCCAATTTATCCTTTTTCCTGAAAATGGGAGCAGTCTGGACTCTAGAGGGGTGGGCTTGGTCCTGCCCCTGAAAGGTGTTTCATATTGTTGGAGGGAACTTAAAAACTCAAATTTCCCTCTAGGATATACTGTCCGTACTTGATACCAAACATGACATACTTTGGAGTTTGTAGGCCTAAGAAGGATAATATCTTGAGTTTCCCAAGGAATATCATCGCCTACAAGGTATCTATAAATTCGGATTTAATTCTTGTATAAGCGGAGAATACTGAAAATATGCAATAATTCTATGCCCTGAATTATTAAGAAATATGAATGGGCTTTGAACTGCCATTTGGTTTTTGCTCAGTTCTAAACCAGAAGATTTCCTGCTGTTCTGGTGCCTACCAGCCTATAGAAGTCTATGCATTAGTACAGTGACTTCACACCTTGCCCCTTTGAAGGCAGACCTCATGCTGGTTTAAACAAGCACCAAATGGAGCTAGGTATGGGAAAGACAAGTCTTTTGTCAGGCAGGGATTTTTAACCCTGTACTTGCCTGACAGTTAAACAATGTGGGAACTGCCATACTGCTTGACCATGCCGATAAAGTGAGATAATTTGAAAATTAAGGGGGCGATGCACCAAAGGGCGCATCACTCCTGTTTTGGAGTTTTAGTCACGCTAACCGATGTTATATCGGTTAGCGTGACTTAAACTCCTTCCTTGCGGCGGCTGCGCGGCTAATGCGTAAGTTAACAGCGCAGCCGCCGCAAGCGATGTTATATGCCGAAATCGGCATTTTATTGCGGCACTTTCTACGCCAGCTAATAGCTGGCGTTGAAAGTGTCCGAATCGAACAGCGACTGGTAGCGATGTTCCGAGCGCCGCTATCGGCATATAACATCGCCGGGTTGTTTGCACCGGGTTGCCGATAGCGGTGCTCGGTGCATCAGCCTATAAGAGTGCAATTTCAGATATTGTATATGGGAGTTTACATTGCACTCCTGTTCGTCAAAACTTACAATCTTATACAATCTATCTGATGTTTAAGATGTATGAACTGCCTAGCCAATCACAGTATCAGATGCCCTTCTGCTTGTCTTCCGTGCATGGAAGACAGGGAGAAAGCGGCGAGGGAACGAAGGCTGGTAAGTACATTTGGGGAGGTCTTTGAAAGCTATAAACCTCGCAAGGTCGAGGTTTATAGCTTTTTCCTGCAGGATTCCAAACTTTAGTTTGGGGGGTGGGCATATCCTTAAAATGATATTCGGTAAGTTGGTCATCATATAGCACATCTGCATTAGGACTGCATAAAGACTGAAATATCCTATTCTAAGGCTAGGTACAGATGGGCCTATATTGGGACCTGATCAGTCAACATATCAGCCTCGACCAATTACTCCCAGTCATAACGTCATCCAAATCAAACGAAACTTCAATCGGACAGATCAGTAAATTATGGGAAATCGTGATCTTCTATACACAGCCCGGTCGATCATGATGAAATATCACTGGTGGCTAATTTTGCCTTGCCCGACAATATTTAAGAATATTCATCAGCATGGACTGGGTCAAATTATCGACCGGTGTGTCACTTTACTCACTTAAACAACTTTACAATATATGAAACTACAATTTGTAAAATTGTAAAAATTAAAATGATGGTACTCACATATTTATCTGTGCTTGCTTTGTCATTAATTATAGGAGAATGCACCGAGCGCCGATAGCGGCGCTCAGAACATCGCTACATGGCACTGTTCTATTTAGGCTATTAGCTGGCATTGAAAGTGCCGCAATAAAATGCTGATTTTGGCATATAACATCGTTTGCGGCAGCTGCGCTGTTAGCCACGCAGCCACCGCAAGGAAGGAGTTAAAGTCACGCTAACCGATATAACATCGGTTAGCGTGACTTAAACTACAAATCAGGAGCAATGCGCCCGTTGGTGCATCGCCCTGTTAATGTTTAGTGAGTCCTCCTAATTCCCCCCACCCTCCTTACTCACTGCCTTCTTGTAGTGTCTGCGACTCACCATGGACACTGCTCTGCTTACACATCTCCCCCTCCCTACTGCCTTCTTCTCTCTGCTGATTCTCTTAATTGTTGCAGAAAGTGTGCTGGCAGGCAGTCAAAGATCCTTGAAAGAGGTCAGTGATGGGACACATATTATAATTTCGGCTTTTGAATTGATAGGTCTTTCCCTGTAAGTGCTGTCATTTCAAATGATGATTTCTCAGAATCTACAGCTAAGATTTAAAATCCAAAAAAAAGTTTTGGATACCCTTTAAAGGGACACTAAACTCCCATAATAATACCTGTTTGCCATTCGTTTCTATTATTAACAGGGAGGTGAGAACGCTTATTCTCACCTCCCTGTGAATAATAGGACGCTCGGGGGACCTGGAACTTACCTTACCGCCGCTCCACTGCAAACTGCTCCCTCACTGACAGCCTCTCTGTCCCGACCGCGCGCCCTATCTTAGGCGCATGTGCGCCAATACAAAAGATGGGGCGTGCGATCGGGAGAGAACAGCTGTTCAGTGAAGAAAGGGCTGCGAGTGGAGCGGCGGTAAGGTAAGTTCCAGGTCCCCCTAACGTCCTATTATTCACAGGGAGGTGAGAATAAGCGTTCTCACCTCCCTGTAAATAATAGAAACGAAAGGCAAATAGTTATTTTTATGGATTTAGTGTTCCTTTAAGCTGAGCCTGTTGGGAGGGAATCAGACGAAGGTGCTAAGGGGATACAATTGGATTTATCAAAACAATTTCCATCCGTGAAACAACTACGATGCTTCGCTTTGGTGTTTTGGATGTTTCCAAAGGTAAAGTGTTGACATTACAGGAATAAGTGTATCTTCCACCAAATCCACTCATTGGGTATGCACTGGAAACCTCCTAGCATATCCACTGCTCACACATGATAAAACAAATAGAAACGTCTTAACTCTTTCTTGTAAAGTAGCTTTTGTAAAAGGGTTATGTTAGTTAGTTCACATAAAGGAAGGTCCAATAAAAACAAAGGATACACAGAACAATCCAATGCCCATCCAAATCCCTAGGTGTTAAACTACTCACTATACCCTTACCCTAAGAATATCGAGGAATATATGTATATAAACTTGCATATATAAATGCTTATAAATCAGAACAACTTGTAAAATCTTCTCATAAAAAGAGTAACTGCTTTTGGTCAGTCTATTGTAAAAATGGCCGACTGCTTGTATAAATGTAAATGGGCTGCCCACTCTATTGAAATATTAAACTGATAACACAAATCTGTGTCCATCCAATGTCTATATATAGGCCTTATTTATTTTAACTCAAAGACATATATAATTACCGGAATAGCCAGTAGTTTTGGTCTGAATACTCATGTTCTGAATGCCTGACTCCAGCCTGGAATAAAAAATATATATATATATATTAGGGTTTCACTGCACTAAAATTAAATATCCAAGACATCTATTGTGGAAACGTCTAGTGGTCTCCTATCATACCTGCTTTCTTCTCCTTCCAACAGCTTCCTGTAGGTAGCAATCTCAATATCCAGAGCAAGCTTCACATTCATTAGTTCCTGGTATTCACGCAGTTGCCGAGCCATATCCTGTTTAGCCTTCTGCAGAGCAGCTTCTAGTTCAGACAGTTTGGACTTGGCATCTTTCACTGCCAATGCTCCGCGTCCCTCTGCCTCAGCAATCTGTGACTCAAGGTTTGCACGCTGCATGAAAAAAAAAAAACAACAAAAAAATGGACAAATTTAAAGACCCGTGGTATTGGAAATTTCCGATAGAGCAGGTAATCCAATAATGGAGGTTGAATAAAGACATACATTCATCTAGTCCAATCTTTATACCTTTTTCTTTAACCCTAAGGCTGGATACACATGTTGGGATCTTTCGTCCTGACCAACCTTCCAACACTTGTGACTGGTTTGCCAGGACAAAGGAATGTCTGTCATGGCAAAAGTAGCTGCAGCTGACAGTCCGATGCGACCAAGCGTCCGTGATTTTCTGAGCGATTCAGACGGACAAACGGTCGCACGCTCCCTCTTGATCCAATATTTCTGGCCGATCAACCGATACACAGAAATGACAGTACGTGGGTCTGAAATATTGGATGGAGTGTACCTAGCTTAGCAGTTTATCTAGAGAAAGGCAAAAAAAACAGCTAGAAGGAGGAGAAAATAATTCCAAATGGAAATCAGTAAATATACCTGGATAAACCAGAACTGCAGCACATATATGTATTAATACCAATAATTCTCAATATTATATAGTATCCCTGTACCAACCAGAACTACAGTATATGTATTAATACCAGTAATTCTCAATATTATATAGTATCCCTGTACCAACCAGAACTACAGTATATGTATTAATACCAGTAATTCTCAATATTATATAGTATCCCCGTACCAACCAGAACTACAGTATCTGTATTAATACCAGTAATTCTCAATATTATATAGCATCATTGTACCAACCAGAACTACAGTATATGTATTAATACTAGTAATTCTCGATATTATATAGTATCGCTGTGCCAACCAGAACTACAGTATATGTATTAATACCAGTAATTCTCAATATTATATAGAATCCCTGTGCCAACCAGAACTACAGTATCTGTATTAATACCAGTAATTCTCAATAATATATAGTATCCCTGTACCAACCAGAACTACAGTATATGTATTAATACCAGTAATTCTCAATATTATATAGTATCCCTGTACCAACCAGAAATACAGTATATGTATTAATACCAATAATTCTCAATATTATATAGTATCCCTGTACCAACCAGAACTACAGTATCTGTATTAATACCAGTAATTCTCAATATTATATAGTATCCCTGTACCAACCAGAACTACAGTATCTGTATTAATACCAGTAATTCTCAATATTATATAGTATCCCTGCACCAACCAGAACTACAGTATATGTATTAATACCAGTAATTCTCAATATTATATAGTATCCCTGTACCAACCAGAAATACAGTATATGTATTAATACCAATAATTCTCAATATTATATAGTATACCTGTACCAACCAGAACTACAGTATATGTATTAATACCAGTAATTCTCCATATTATATAGTATCCCTGTACCAACCAGAACTACAGTATATGTATTAATACCAGTAATTCTCAATATTATATAGTATCCCTGTACCAACCAGAACTACAGTATATGTAATAATACCAATAATTCTCAATATTATATAGTATCCCTGTACCAACCAGAACTACAGTATATGTATTAATATCAGAAATTCTCAATATTATTTAGTATCCCTGTACCAACCAGAACTACAGTATAGCAATTAATACATAATTCTCAATATTATATAGTATCCCTGTACCAACCAGAACTACAGTATATGTATTATTCCAGTAATTCTCATATAATAGTATCCCTGTACCAACCAGAACTACAGTATATGTATATACCAGTAATTCTCAATATTAATAGTATCCCTGTACCAACCAGAACTACAGTATATTGTATAATACCAGTATTTCTCATTATATAGTATCCTGTACCAACCAAACTACAGTATTTGTATTAATACCAGTAATTCTCAATATTATATAGTATCGCCATTTTTATGCTCAAAAGGTGAATTCGCATGCGCAAACGTACAGGAAATGCGATTCCGCGTGTGGTGCAGTGTGGCCGTGCCCTAAGCATGTAACTAATAACCACTTTGTATACACTCTATGCAGGTGCACCGATAGAATAATTTTTAACCAGAATATTAGCACTTCCACAGTATTTAATGTACCGATAGGCTAGACACTAGTTAGAATTACTCAAAACCCAATCAGAGGCATTTTCTAGGAACTATCAGTTTTGCCAGGCAATTCAGAGGGCATCCCTTAAAGGATTAGTTCAGTCAAAAAATGCACCATTTTCTTTTTGCATTAATTAAAGAACAGGTGGTAAAGGACCGATGTTTTACCTCCCGTTCTTCAATTACTGTTACAGGACCCAGAAATGAAGAACTTAAAGTTACCGCAAGCATAAGATGGATATTAGATTAGACATTTGTCTATAGACAAAGTTAATTTTTAATTAGTGTATGTATGTATTTTCACCCTTTTCAAATTTCAGTATTTATATGTTGCATCTGACTACCAACAGCATAACTATTCTGAAAAATGCAGATTATAGTAAGAGGATTATTAAAAGGAAATTTCCACCTCTTTTTACAAAATTTTCTGTCGTGTGGGGGACCCTCTCCCACCCCAAACCGCTGTATTAGTTTGTAAAAAAAATAACCCAAACTCTGCCCTCTGCTTGCTGCCGGCAGTACAGAACGCCAGTGGAACCAGGCTGTGTAAGTAGAGTTCAGGTTATTTTTTTTACAAACTAATACAGCGGCTGGGGATGGGAGAGGGTCCCCTACACTACAGAAAAGGGATTTTACACTAGGGCACCATGAAGCAAACGGGGATCGGGAGGGAGAGGGGTAAAGGGCTACACTGAGCAAGCCAGAAACCTCTCAGAGGACACCTAAGAGGCAGAAACGTTTTACCTCCAGTCAGGCTCCTACTGACTGGAGCAGAGAGGTAAGGTAAGGATGTTTACACACTACACAGTGGGGCCAGCAGTGGGAGAGAATTTAGTTTTGAGGGTCGACATGCCCTTTAATAATTTAGTAAGTGGGTGCAAGAGTTTAAATGTCCTGTATTACATATAAAACATGGGTAAACTCACTTGTGCTTTCCTCAGACTGAATCCTTGTGATGTACCGGGTCAGTTCACTAAACTTGGTTTTAGTGTTCTTTAGGTCATCACCATGGCGACCATCTGATGTCTGTAGCTCTTGGTACTACAAAAAAAAAAAGGCAAGATGAGTAAAATGTAATTATACATTATGACTGTTTCTTTAAGAAAACATTCTAGCACAAGAGCAGATGTGAATATGTGCGTATATTTGAAAGGAGCTCACCTTTATCTGATACATGCTTTCAACCTCTGCACGGCTCTTGTTGGCAATATCTTCATAATGGGCTCTGACCTCAGCAATGATGCCATCAAGGTCAAGGTTGCGGTTGTTGTCCATAGATAAAACAACAGAAGTGTCAGAAATCTGGGACTGCAGCTCACGCAACTCCTGCAGGAAGAGAAACATTTAGTAAAGGTTTAGAGCTCTAATAAAGAAAAGTTTAATAAACATACAGCCTAATGTACATGCAGCATAATGTACAGAGTCTCAAATGAAAATATAGTTTTATACTAGGATTTAACCCAATACTGTGTAGCGTTGTAATTGATTGCATAATAATGCATTTTTTCTTTCAATATTACATTGAAAGAAAAAACCCATCAGGTAGGTAACTCACCACTTAAAAACCACCACTATAAAACCCCAGGCAGTGTAAAAATAACCCCGCAACCCCACAGGATTTGGGGACTAAAGGCTCATACACACCTGCATATTGTTACCAGACCCCCAAGCCCCGACCGACCCAGACAAACACAATCGACGAACAGCCGAAACGGCCAGGAGTCATTTGGTGATCCAAACGTCCCCCGACCGAACACATTCACACAAACTGTATTGCAACGATTTCTGAGCAGATCCAGATGGCAGAAAAACACTACATGTAGTCAACAATGACTAACCCCAAAAGGTCTAGTGACCACTAAGAAAACTCTACCAAAGCAAAAAGTGTGAAACTAGACAGACATCTCCTGGTGACTTCTAAATAAATAAGAGATTCTATACCTTGCCCTGAAAATGTTAACCACAACAAACTACATAATGTGAATGGTCAGAGAAAAGTCCCTGTTTTTCTTACTTCTCATATAGATGTCGGAGGAAGTTAATCTCATCAGTCAAAGCCTCCAAACGAGCTTCCAGCTGCACCTTGTCCATGTAGGCCTCATCTACATCCTGGAAAGTAAAAAAAAAATCTATATAAAAAATGTATTTTGTGCACAGAGAAGGAAGATTAATATGCAGGATAATGATCCTTTTATAGTGAATGTATCTCATACTGTAAATTATAAGGATATTAGAAGTCACAGAGGAGTTCCGTGACCATATAAAAGCACAAGGCCGCAGGTGACCTAATATCCTTATGATTTATAGTATTAGCCATTATAATTAACCCATTTCCCCTCATTTAAAGGCATCAAACCAAAGGCTCCTCCATCTTTAATATCTGTGCAGCATCTATCAATCATCTTTTTAATTACACCTCCCAGCCCATCTCAGCACCCCACATGCGCTCTCAACAAACCCCCTTCACAAACAGAAACCCCCTTCCCATGCACATAAAATACACAGTGGCACAAACACCAGATCACCCACCCCCATCCGTCAAACAACATTGCAAGCCATTGTTAAGGGTGCTCCCGTGGTTGCAGCACCCCCTCGCCTCGTGGCCACCATCAGTGTTTCGCAGGTATACTTGAGTCTTCACATTATATCCCTCAGTAAAACACCTTGCAAACCTTCCTCCAAAGTGAACTACCAGCCAGATCCTTGGACGTGATCGCAGTTGCCTACTTTTGCAATATAATCGACATCCTACTATGTAGTAGCGCGCCGATTATAAGGTTATCTTTAACAGTTGGATCCCACAGGGATCCATAGAAAGGTGTATTATATCTTATATAAGAGATATCTTACCTCCTTCAGCATCTCAAATTAATTTTCCATCTCTATGCATTGGTTGATTTCATCTTCATATCTACAAGAAAAAATAACAGACATGTAAAGGTCTATAGATGGGACATTAATCCAGGGCTTATTTTAAAGGAATAGAAACACAGAACAATCAATTAGTTAATTAAAGCCAATATGACAATGTGAATCGGTTTCTGCTCTATGCAATGGATTAAAATTTGACAGAACTCTCTAACTCTCTTCTATGAACTGTGCAAACACATTGCCATTTAAGGACATAAGATGCTTTACAATTTCATCTAACTTATAAAACGCTGGATCTGCTTCCAACACAAATATTAATCAACAGAGACCCAGTGAAATGAAGATTCTATGGGATCACTAACATCACACCAGATAACAGACCAAAGATGGAATGTAATAAGAGTTCCAATGTAGAATGCAAGGAAAAACAAACTGCAATTAAAATGAAGATATCGAAAGTGAAGTTGAATTTGGATATTAAGCTGCTAGAGAAGGTAACCTGCAGCATCTGTAGTTCAAGTAGAAACCATACCAGGGAGTTAATTAACCTATTCTTAAAAACAATGAAATTATTCCAGGATGAAAGTCAGTAGCACAGGTGCATGGACCATGATGAAATGTCATATCTGCACTTGAGGAGTGTTAGGCTACGACAGCAGCGGTTACCATGCATTTGTGCTGTGATTCAAAAAATAATGGTTATCACATGTGCTCCAAATACATTGCACAAGTAATGTGTGCACTTTGCTGCGATTCTTACAAGCTAACGGATCGAAAGCACAACCATTGGTTTGTGAGAGATCTCATTAGTGTGGCCTAGCCCTTTGGGTCAGTTTTACTACCCTAAGAAGCACTCACTTGTTCTTGAAGTCCTCCACCAGACCGTGCGTATTTCCTAGTTCAGATTCTAAGCGCATCTTCTCCTGGCCCAGGGTATCAAGCTGCCGGCGCAAGTTGTTGATGTAGGTCTCAAACATGCTGTCCAAATTGCTACGAGATGCCTTCTGGTTTTGCAAAAGGTTCCGCTTGGTTTCCAACATCTTGTTCTGTTGCTCTAGAAAAGATAAAGGATTATGAATTACATGATGAATAGCATCTTTATTGGTTTCACAAAGATACTAGATGCTAAGGTAACATGGTAAACATTACACCTTTCCTTTTGATTCCTTGCTATACTCAACCTATATCAAGTACTAGCAGAGTACACAATGTTGCCCATGTTTTTTCCAATGATCTGACCTGAACCTGCAGCTGAAATTTAACAGGCCCGCAGTTTTCTAACCGAAACTGACCCACAACCCATTCAAACTCGCCAAAATATACCTGAACCTGAGCCGCAAATCCGTTAAACCTCAGGTGCACAACACAATGCAGGATTCTAGGCCAGATCTCCCCAATTATTTACCTCCCAACATTTGAGGAAGTGGGGTTTCCCACGAAACGCGTTAAGCGGACCCCTGCTTCCATGAGTAACTCTATCCTCTTATCACAACAACAGGACAAGATGAAAAGTAAAGCACTGTACCAAAGCTGGAATCCAGAAAACTTAAAGGGCTTCAAAGTTCAGTGCAAATACATACAGGGCAGTGCGCTCCTGTTCTGGAACTTAAGTCATTCTAACTGATGTTATATTGGTTAGCCTGACTTAAACTCTTTCATTGCGGTGGCTGCGTAACTAACGGGAAAGTTAACCCCGCAGCTGCTGCAATCAATATTATATGCCGAAAGCGGCGTTCAATTGCGGCACTTTAAACGCAAGCTAATAGATAGCTTTAAAAGTGCCATAATAGAAAAACACCAGCTAGCGATGCTCCGAGAGCAGTGCATCTCCCTCATAGTCTTAAGAAAAAAAAGAACAGTATTTTCCTATTTTAATGGTCTTAAACTTAAATTGTGTGCATGCTTCAGAAATACTGACTTCCTGTTTGCAGGACCCCTACTAGAGTAGTTATGGTCTTGCCCTTGACCCAGCGCCTGGAGACCTGAGCATGTTTGACCTATCGAACAGTCAGTCAGAAATTACTGTTAGGAACATTACAAGGTAGTGTGCATCCTGGGAAGAAGGACCTCAAATGTCCGCTCACTAATGTCAACAGCAGGGAATAGCTAAGGGTATAAATTAGCTAAGGGTATATATAGGGTATATATAGAAAATATATAGAATACCTAGGTATGTATAATAAAAAGTAAGATTTTTTTTTTAAAAATTATATTTTCCACTGAACTTTCCCTTTAATAGCTATTTGGCATAGCGGAATTGGGGCTAGAAATCAGGGGTGTCCCTGGCAATCTATCACATTTAGGAGGTATGCAAAATAACCTGATTTTACCACCAGATGGCAACACACGGGTTAATTTACTTAAAAAGTGTTTTTTAAAAAAGTGTGATCTGTAAAAGTTGTAAAGTAGCCAGTTTTTTTCCCCAGGTCCTGAAAAATATATATACCAAGTTTCATCAAAATTTCCCAGCCGTTCGGAATTTGTAAACAAGTAGCTTTTTATTAGTTGTGCATAGTGCAGCCCCCAGTATTGGACCTTTCTCAAGCCAAATAAATAAAGTGCATGACAGTGTAGTGCTTTAAGTGATTACATCACTTCCTGTGACCACCCAAATAAATTACATTGAATATACAAACCATATAAAACCATGTGCAACATGCCTCCCATGCCGGGAGGCACGCCCACCCCACCCTCGACCACCCGCCGCCGCCGCTTCCCAGCAGCCCCTCCCAACCCCTTCCCCGCTCGCGGCAATCTCGGAACAGGAGGCTAGGAGGGGCTGCCGGGAAGGGGCTGCAGCGGGTGGTCGTGACCACCAGGCCGGCGGTGCACTTTGCATTGCGCAAAGTGCAGTATCGCTGCGAAGGGACTTAAAATTACCGCAGGACACCACGGCAATAGCGCTCGCCGTTATAAATATGGTGATAGCGCTATTTTCGCGGCCGCGTGTGCGGCGGTAATTTTTCTGCAGTATTAACGTTTTTTTTATAAATATGCCCCTAAGTGTTGTGTATAAAAAGTGTAATTTAAAATATAATAAAACATTATGATAACAATATATATACACAATGGAAATTATGTGTGTGTATGTTTTGCTATGTGTGGATATAGAATCTTAGAATCTTT
Source organism: Hymenochirus boettgeri (assembly GCA_019447015.1). Lineage (NCBI taxonomy): Eukaryota > Metazoa > Chordata > Amphibia > Anura > Pipidae > Hymenochirus > Hymenochirus boettgeri. Next base: position 286,380,649 of record CM033470.1, on the reverse strand, counting down.
ACACAGGTATATTTTAAACTGTTACTCAGACATGATGGTACCTCATATATTATAATATATTATAACAGAAGGTACCTCACAGCATCATTGCCCTAATAATATAACGTATAAACAAACATTTCTTATTCCCAGTTTACCTAAAGAGATGGATTTATCCTTTATATACTCATTATACAGATCTAATGTGAAAAAAGGCTTCAGAGCAATTTTTAATAACTGATAACTGCTTTTTATTTCAGTATTACAGTAAATCCTTGGTTACCTGCCTGGCTTTACCACTAGAGCAAAGGCTAAGGACTTGCCAGCGAGCACTTTCATCCCAACCATTAATAGTGGCTGCCAATTCAAATTGTTCTAGCCAATCGTCCACTCCCTAGTTACCCCATCAAATGGATCAGGTTTAAAAATAGGTTTGGCAATTGGGCCTGGTAGAGCGACGGCGTCTAATTGGGGAATTTCATCTGCAGGTACCAGGACAGGAGGATTTAAATCAATACTATCAGTAGCAGCCTCCATAGCTTAATACAGAGAACAAATATACAAAGAAAACAGGGAGAATAAATGGTATTACCAGCACTGCTAAAACACCAATTTGTACCAGATCGCTGCTTTATGGAAGGATTATGGGTAGCATGGCACACAGTGGGTTACTCTGGTGGTCTGGCACAAAGCAGACAGTGCACATAAACAGTTTCCCCACATAACATGTGCAGTAATCAGGAGTGTCCCTGTCTATGGTGCACTACTTTGAATATTGACCAGGCCTGTATATTGTGTGTCCTTGTAAATTGGTGAACACTTATCTGTTGCCTCAGAGTTTGTATCCAATAAGGTAAATTGTCTGTCCAATAATCTGTCCTCCCAACAGGTGGTAACAGGATCTTGTGTTGCAGTCAATATCACTACAAATTACACACCACAATCTCCTTCACTTTCTGTCTTCCTAGCCATATAGAGCAGAGATGTCTTGTCTCTTATTACTCACTGACACAACCTGCAGGCTGGAGATGTTATATAAGGAGCCTTAGTGTATATGTCCATTACAATACACATATAGTAGAAAAAAAGTACATAGCACACTCTAGTCTTTAACAATATCCAGTGTATTTATTCACACATGTAACGTTTCAGTACCCGTGTGGTACCTTTTTCAGACAACATGATGAAGAAGGTACCACATGGGTATCAAAACGTTACATGTGTGAATAAATACACTGGATATTGTTAAAGACTAGAGTGCGCTATATACTTTTTTTCTACTATATATGATTGAGTGGCCAGTGGCTATGTCCTTATAGTAGCACCCAGCACTATATACCATTTAAAGGGATGTGCGGAGACCAAGTGTTATACCTTTTTCATTACAATACACATCACATCCTGTGTAGCAGACAGAAACTTTTTATGGATTACACTTCCTTTCCTTTGTATTTCTCATTCACTGGTTATTATTACATTATTATTCTTCTTATATTATTCAATATCAGCCCTATTTAAAGGGTAAGTAAAGTCAAAAAATAAATCACTGAAAAGTTCGAAACAAAATCAATTGATTGTTAATGATACGAGGTTTACATTTCTAACTTTTGATACTGCCGCTAGTTTTAACATTAGGGCTTGCCATGTGTGAAATGGAGCAGGGTGGGCACACCCAAGTGGTGTGTGAAACCTGTATGTTCGGCTTGTGGTAATCGTGGTGACAATGCTTCGTGAGGTGGGCTGCTTTGTTGAAATAAAGTCTGGCATGAAACTGCAAGCAGGGTGCTGGACGGCAGCCGCGTCCGTGATGGGTGAGAGGCAGCCAATCACAGACGCAGCTTCTGGCTATCCAGAAAACGTCGGAGGAGAGAGATAATGTAAGTAGAGTTTGGGGGAGTTTCTGCAAACTACTATAGCGGTTGGGGCTGGGGGAGGGGGAGCCCTACACTACAGAAAAGGGTATTTGTGCTAGGGGTAGGGAGAGGAAAGGAAGGGGGGTGGGGGGGGCTGCAGTGCATATGGCAAATTTCTCCGGAGGAGAGACAGGAGGCAGGTCCAGGCTCCTGGTGGTCACTTTTTGGGACTTTACAGGGACATTACAGGAGAAGAATATTGGAGCAGGGATGTAAAGTAAGGTATACATACAGAGTGGGGCCAGTGGGTTAAATTGTAGTTTTGTTGGGTGGACATGTCCTTTGAAAAAGGAAATTGAAGGAAAAACAAATTACTTGCTTTGAAAAGCTCATATTCCCATTTTGGTTTTTTTATACAGAATAGTCACTTACTACAGTTTATGCTATGAATTGGTGTTTAATTGTTACATTATTATTTAAATTGTTGGGCTTTTGGCTGAAGTCCTAAATATCTTACATGGATAAATAAGTTGTGTGCTGTCACAAATATGTTGGAACAATAAGTTGGTAAGTTATGCATCAGGTACTTGTCTCCAGATATTAGAACAAATGGCAAGTCAAATCTAAACCCAGAATGGAAATTCTTGGTATGTCAGTTTGAATATTTTTCTAGCTACTAGCTTTTTAAATAAATGTTACACATTTCTTACATTATCCATGTAAATAAAAACTAACCAGTATTAACTGTTAATCAGAGCTTTGCATGGGAAGGAGGTTTGTTGCACAGATAAAGAAATATTTGGAATACTAATCTTACAATCCAAGATAAGGGGGTAGAATTAAGAAAAATGATTTTAGGATTTATATCAACATATAGTGGTTAGATTACATTTTATTTAACTAAACCTCCATTTACTGCAGAAACCAAGATGCTGATGACAGATAAGTTTCCCTGTCTGGACCTTTTTTTTAAACTTGTTTTAAATCATTAGATTACATTTGATGTAATTCTAGAGATTTGAAAGTGAATGTTAATACTAGAAAAAAAACAAGTTTCTGGTGTGGGAACTAGGTATGGCGTCGTGTTCGAAACTAACCTGTGTGTCGAAACTAACCTGTTCGTTCGAACATGTTCTGTTGAACTAAACTTCGAGAGGATCATTTTATAGGTTGTAACCTGCTTATACAGTACCTCATTGGGAATATTTAAAGCAATTTTAAAAATATAAATTATACAAATATATTAAGAAACACTATCAGGGTTATTATATGGTGCTAATTTTGCCCCAACCAATCAGATCTTATCTAACATTTGAAAACTAACATCTGATTGGTTGGGGAAAAATTAGCACTATTTAACAATAAGAACTTTTATATGATATACCTATATAAACTATACAGTATATGGTGTGTAATATACTGGGGCAGCTTTTTACATTTTATTGCAGACACAAATACTTTGTTTTCAAATTTAAACTTTTTCAAACTGCTGATTGCTATAAATTATGGAACAAATGTGTTTAAATGAGTTTTAGGCTTTTAAACATAAGGAACTTACAAAGAAAAACTATTATGCCCTCCTAATAGCTGCAAAGCACATTTATAAAACCATAAAATTAGGTACATCAACTACCCAAATAATCTGAAATCATTGGTCAAAAGATACTCAATGCTTCTTCATTGCAGTGCAGTGAGTGCTGGAGTTTTGTGTAATGATAAAAATGCCAGTCCACCATTGCACACTGAAATCATTATAAGAATATATATATATATATAAATCCACTAAAAAAATTTAAAGCACTCACAGATCTTAGCAAACAGTATCCAAAAAAGTTTATTCCATCAACATGTTTCGACCAACTAGGCCGTCACCTGTGAGTGCTTCAAATTTTTTCATGGATTTCTTGATGCAATTGGGACAGCACCCAGGCAAGTATATAATATTATGTCGAGTGCAATCGACTTTTGGGTGTGTGTGTGTGTGTGTGGTGTGTTATAAGGTAACATGGTAAACATTACACCTTTCCTTTTGATTCCTTGCTATACTCAACCTATATCAGTACTCAGAGTACACAATGTTGCCCATGTTTTTTCCAATGATCTGACCTGAACCTGCAGCTGAATTTAACAGGCCCGCAGTTTTCTAACCGAAACTGACCCACAACCCATTCAAACTCGCCAAAAATACCCTGAACCTGAGCCGCAAATCCGTTAAACCTCAGGTGCACACACAATGCAGGATTCTAGGCCAGACGCTCCCCAATTATTTACCTCCCAACATTTGAGGAAGTGGGGTTTCCCACGAACGCGTTCGGACCCCTGCTCCCATGAGTAACTCTATCCTCTTATCACAACAACAGGACAAGATGAAAAGTAAAGCACTGTACCAAAGCTGGAATCCAGAAAACTTAAAGGCGTTCAAAGTTCAGTGCAAATACATACAGGGCAGTGCGCTCCTGTTCTGAACTTAAGTCATTCTAACTGATGTTATATTGGTTAGCCTGACTTAAACTCTTTCATTGCGGTGGCTCTAACTAACGGAAAGTTAACCCCGCAGCTGCTGCAATCAATATTATATGCCGAAAGCGGCGTTCAATTGCGGCACTTTAAAAACGCAAGCTAATAGATAGCTTTAAAAGTGCCATAATAGAAAACACCAGCTAGCGATGCTCCGAGAGCAGTGCATCTCCCCTCATAGTCTTAAGAAAAAAAAAACATTATTTTCCTATTTTAATGGTCTTAAACTTAAATTGTGTGCATGCTTCAGAAATACTGACTTCCTGTTGTCGCAGCCCCTACTAGAGTAGTTATGGTCTTGCCCTTGACCCGCCTGGCGACCTGGCACATGTTTGACCTATCGAACAGTCAGTCAGAAATTACTGTTAGGAACATTACAGGTAGTGTGCATCCTGGGAAGAAGGACCCTCAAATGTCCGCTCACTAATGTCAACAGCAGGGAATAGCTAAGGGTATAAATTAGCTAAGGGTATATAGGGTATATATAAAAATATATAGAATACCTAGGTATGTATAATAAAAATAAGAATTTTTTTTAAAAAATTATATTTTCCACTGAACTTTCCCTTTAATAGCTATTGTCATAGTGGAATTGGGCTAGAAATCAGGGTGTCCCTGGCAATCTATCACATTTAGGAGGTATGCAAAATAACCTGTTTTACCACCAGTGGCAACACACCGGGTTAATTTACTTAAAAAGTGTTTTTTAAAAAAGTGTATCTGTAAAGTTGTAAAGTAGCCATTTTTTTTTCCCCAGGTCCTAAAAATATAATATACCAAGTTTCATCAAAATTTCCCAGCCGTTCGGAATTTGTAAACAAGTAGCTTTTATATTAGTTGTGCATAGTGCAGCCCCCAGTATTGGACCTTTCTCAAGCCAATAAATAAAGTGCATGACAGTGTAGTTGCTTTAAGTGATTACATCACTTCCTGTGACCACCAAATAAATTACATTGAATATACAAACCATATAAAACCATGTGCAACATGCCTCCATGCCGGAGGCAACGCCCACCCCACCCTCGACCACCCCCGCCGCCGCTTCCCAGCAGCCCCTCCCAACCCCTTCCCGCTCGCGGCAATCTCGGAACAGGGCTAGGAGGGCTGCCGGAAGGGCGCTGCAGCGGGTGGTCGTGACCACCAGGCCGGCGGTCACTTTGCATTGCGCAAAGTGCAGTATCGCTGCGAAGGACTTAAAATTACCGCAGGACAACCACGCATAGCGCTCGCCGTATAAATATGGTGAATAGCGCTTTTTGCGCCCGCGTGTGCGGCGGTAATTTTTCTGCAGTATTAACGTTTTTTTTATAATAATATGCCCCTAAGTGTTGTGTAAAAAGTGTAATTTAAATATAAAACATTATGAATAAAACAAATTATATCACAATGGAAATTATGTGTGTGTATGTTTTTGCTGTGTGTGGATATAGAATCTTAGAATCTTTAACACAGGTATTTTTAAACTGTTCCTCAGACATGATGGTACCTCATATATTATAATATATTATAACAGAAGGTACCCACAGCATCATTGCCCTAATAATATAACGTATAAACAAACATTTCTTATTCCCATGTTTACCTAAAGAGATGGATTTATCCTTTATATACTCATTTATACAGATCTAATTGAAAAAAAATGCTTCAACAATTTTTAATAACTGATAACTGCTTTTATTTCAGTATTACAGTAAATCCTGGTATACCTGCCTGCTTTACCACTAAGCAAAAGGCTAAGGACTTGCCAGCGAGCACTTTCATCCAACCATTAATAGTGGCTGCCTTCAAAATTGTCTAGCCAATCAGTCCACTCCCTAGTTACCCCATCAATGGATCAGGTTTAAAAATAGGTTTGGCAATTGGGCCTTGTAGGCGACGGCGTCTAATTGGGGAATTTCATCTGCAGGGTACCAGGACAGGAGGATTTAAATCAATACTATCAGTAGCAGCCTCCATAGCTTAATACAGAGAACAATATACAAGAAACAGGGAGAATAAATGGTATTACCAGCACTGCTAAAACACCAATTTGTACCAGATCGCTGCTTTATGGAAGGATTATGGGTAGCATGGCACACATGGGTTACTTGGTGGTCTGGCACAACAGACAGTGCACATAAACAGTTTCCCCCACATAACATGTGCAGTAATCAGGAGTGTCCCTGTCTATGGTGCACTACTTTTGAATATTGACCAGGCTGTATATTGTGTGTCCTTGTAAATTGGTGAACACTTATCTGTTGCCTCAGATTTTGTATCCAATAAGGTAAATTGTCTGTCCAATAATCTGCCTCCCAACAGGTGGTACACAGGATCTTGTGTTGCAGTCAATATCACCTACAATTACACACCACATCTCCTTCACTTTCTGTCTCTCCTCTAGCCATATAGAGCAGAGATGTCTTGTCTCTTATTACTCACTCACACACCCTGCAGGCTGGAGATGTTTATATAGGAGCCTAGTGTATATGCCCATTACAATACACATATTAGTAGAAAAAAAGTACATAGCACACTCTAGTCTTTAACAATTCCATTGTATTTATTCACACTGTAACGTTTCAGTACCCGTGTGGTACCTTTTTCAGACAACATGAGAAGAAGGTACCACATGGGTATCAAACGTTACATGTGTGAATAAATACACTGGATATTGTTTAAAGACTAGAGTGCGCTATATACTTTTTTCTACTATATAGATTGAGTGGCCAGTGGCTATGTCCTTAGTAAGCACCCAGCACTATATACCATTTAAAGGGATGTGCGAGACCAAGTGTTATACCTTTTTTCATTACAATACACATCACATCCTGTGTACAGACAGAAACTTTTAGGATTACACTTCCTTTCCTTTGTATTTTCTCATTCACTGGTTATTATTACATTATTATTCTTCTTATATTATTCATACATCCCTATTTAAAGGGTAAGTAAAGTCAAAAAATAAATCACTGAAAAGTGACTTTATTTAACATAACACCTATAAATTCAAAATGATACCCACACAGACACAGGTAAACACACTTGGTGGCCCACCCTTCCATTTCCATGGCAGCCCTTATTTAAAGGCTAAGTAAAGTTAAAAATGAAATCGATCATTAAAAATTGATTTCTTTTTATCTTATAAATACACACTAATACCACACATAGACACAGTTAAATTAAACCCACTTTACTGCCCCACCCTTTTAGTTACATGGCAGCCCTATTTGAAGGAAATAAAGTCAAAAATAAAATGTTGATTTTTTAACACTCCAAAATTAAAAATGTTGTGTTACCCACAAAATCTACAGATACAGTACACAACACACAGCTACTGATGCTCCCCTACACCCAACCAACCTTTTCCTTCCATGGCTACAATACACACCAATAAAAATATAAGTACTTAGCCAGAATAAGGTATGAAATCATTGCCATAGAAATATGATTGACTTTTAAAGAAACTATAACATATTGCCCTTATTTAATCTGTATTTTCAAGCAGAATTCAAAGTATAATAATTAAATATATCCTTTAGATATACATTCATTATGTATTTTTTTATTTTAATTGCAGGAGAATCTTCCTCGGATACCCCACCCCCCCCACCGTCCCCGCCAGAGGAAGAATGTAAGCGCAGCCTATTGAAAAATTTTTTTTTTCTAAATCTTTCATTTGTCCAAAGCCACATTACAGCGCACACGAGTGCGAGCGCTCCAGAAACAAGCTACAAGCGTGTGTTTCCGGTGCGCTCATGTGTGTTGCCGTGCGAGTGCAGTACGATAGCATAATTGTGCAAAAATTGAGGATCACATTAATTGTGTCCACACTATTGTGTGCTTTTTAACACGTTGATACGTCCAAGCCCTTTAATCCAATGTTTCATAATTTTTGACAACTTCTCCAGATTGTTTTAGTAAATGTATTCGAACATTTAATGACAGTGAGAGTTAAAATAAATTTCCTTTTTTTTTTTAGCACTACCACCAACTAGCCCCCCGGCTCTCCATTGCCCCCACCGGGCAGACCATTTGCCCTCTCCGGGCAGCCCATCGCCCACTCCGGGCTCTCATTGCCCACCCCGGGCTCTCCATTGCCCCCATCGGGCAGTCCACCGCCCGAAGTGGAGGCACCTGGCACCAGCCAGACACGTAATGGTATCCTAAGCAATTTTTTATCTTTTTATTTGACCTTGATTGCATCAAATAATTAGTGAAATTATCAGTCATAATTAAGGGAATTTTATTATTTCACTGATAAAAATTTTTGTTAACAATGCAACAAATCTATTAATTTGGCTTGATAGACAATCACAGTTCTCTTCATTTCTCATTCCCATTTATTGTCCCCGACTCTGGGCTTATCTTGTCCCTCAGTTTTTGAGCTTAAGTACGAATTCGGTCCAAACATCCAAAATTATCACAAGAAATGTTCACTACATAGCCTTTTAGGAAATGTTCTTATACATGTAATATATTACTAATGGATTGGACGGTGATTGTTGAAAATAAACATTTTTTTTTCTACAGGCCCCCACCTTCTCCATGCTCCTCCCCCTCTCCAGCCCTTCCACCCTCTCCAGCCCCTCCAGACTCTCCACCCTCTCCAGCCCCTCCAGCACCTCCAGCTCTCTCCAGTCCCTCTGGCAGCCATGCTTGAGAATCGTAAGTAAATCATATGCAACGTTAATGAAATGTTATACTACAAGACTATTAATATCTGTATTTTCCCAGTGTAAAATCCACCTACATGATGCAACATTGGGTACTGTGGGTTTGACAATGCTTTTAATGGGGGGTGCCCACTTCCCAAACAAAATTTTTGTATGTAGCTCAGTCCTAGTGATACAAAACCAAGAATGTTCTGATAAATTTTAGCAATAACGTAATGTTTTTATGCCAGCATTACCTACTGCTGTTTTCATTGATCCCCCATGATGCAATAATATCACTTTAAGTGGAAGTTCAGTGATAATATATATACTTTTAAGAAAAAAAAGAGCAGTATTTATCCATCCCCAATGCCCTTAATCTGCCCATATCATCATCAGCATTGTGTCTGTTATAAAATAAATGCAACGGAAATAATGACTTCCTGTTGCAGACCCCTATAGAGACCGTTATGGTCTTGCCCTTGACCCAGTCCCCTGGGTTGATTTCAGTTGGTCAGTAAGAGATCTGAGCATGTGTAACCCATCCAACAGCCATCAGTAGAAATCACTGTTACCATAACTAGGTATGCATAATATAAACTAAGAATTTAGAAATAATGATGTCTTATACTGAGCTTCCTTTTATGACATACCGCAACATTATAGCTTGCAGTACCATGTATGTGTAAGTAGTTATCGGTGCAAAATTGCATCTACCGCATGGTGCTTTAGGAAATGTGCGCTTTTTGCTCAAACATCTTCAACACAATTCTCTCATATGTTTCCTCCACAGAACTACAGAGCATGCGGCGGGAGATGCGCCACATGGTGCGCCGCCTGGACGCCGCCTGACCAGACTGGAGAGGAGGGTAACCCCAGTAACCCCAGTGTTTTGGTTTTTTTTTGAATATAGTTATAAAAAAGAAAAATTATATATTATATATAGATATATATATAAAAACTGTTTTAAAAAAATTGTTTTTGGGCTTTATTTTTCGTATATCAAATTATTTCAGATAGATCCATAATCAATTTTTATTTGAAAAAATTAAAATACACATATCTATTAAGCTAGCTATATGTCTGGTACTTATATTGTATATACCTTACCATTAATGCTAGAGATGGCCGGTTCGCGGACCCGACCCGGGTCCGCCGCGGATTTCTCCCGTCCGCGAACGGCGGATTATTCCCGACTTTCCGGACTTTCCGGACTTCCGAACTTCCGAACTACTACGTATTTTTTTTTTTTTTATACGAAATTTTCGAAAATACGAGTATCTCCGTAATTACGAGGATATACGATATTTTCGGGATCCGGATAAACCGAAGATCCTCGTAATTACGAGGATTCGCGTAATTACGAGGATTCTCGTAATTACGAGTATTCTCGTAATTACGAGAATACGCGTAAAAACGATAATATTCGTGTAATTTTTTCAAGACGGAGCAAGCACATGATCCAAATTAAGCCAATGCAGCTATCATAGTTACGGAAAGCCTCGTTTTTTTACGGAATCCTCGTTTTTCGGGATCCTCGTATTTTTCGAAAAATACCGTTTCTTTTAAAGTCACGCTAGCGACTGTACTTTTTAGGTATTGTTGGCATTTATACGTGCTTCTAAGGCCTTACCCCAGGTCCCTGAGTGGTTAAGTGCACGTTACCAAGGCTATTTAGACCACTTTTAATGCGGATTTTGCCGAACTTTCATTTTAATACGTTTTAACGGGTCCGCTTCGCGGATTTTCGAATTTTCGGATTTTTTCGAAAATCCGCGGATCCTCGTGCGGACCGGATTTTTTCGAAGTTCGGACATCTCTAATTAATGCCATACCCCTCACCCCATTGGCTACTCTCCCTCAAGGTATGCTTCATGCAAGGAAAGCAGTGAAAGGGTAAGGCTTCGTAGGAACAGCAACCATTGGAGTTACAGCAGGCCCACTGCAGTTTGCCACCATTGTTGTGGGGCCAGGCAGGCTTGGCCCCACTGGACATACCCCTCACCCCATTGGCTACTCTCCCTCAAGGTATGCTTCGTGCAAGGGAAAGCAGGTGAAAGGTAAGGCTTCGTAGGAACAGCAACCATTGAGTTACAGCAGGCCCACTGCAGTTTTGCCACCATTGTTTGGGGCCAGGCAAGGCTTGGCCCCACTGGACATACCCCTCCACCCCCCATGGCTACTCTCCCTCAAGGTATGCTTCGTGCAGGGGAAAGCAGTGAAAGGGTAAGGCTTCGTAGGAACAGCACCATTGAGTTACAGCAGGCCCCTGCAGTTTGCCACCATGTTTGTGGGGCCAGGCAGGCTTGGCCCACTGACATACCCCTCACCCCATGGCTAACTCTCCCTCAGAGTATGCTTCGTGCAAGGGAAAGCAGGTGATGGTAGGAACGCACCATTGAGTTACAGCAGGCCCACACTTGTAAATATGGAGTACGGCTCTCGGGCTAGGCAGGACCCAGAGCCTGAAAACATTAGCCACAGATAGCTGTTGCAGCTGTATGAGATGGTCAGAGGTATGACAACCACAAAGGTGCCTCATGGAAGAGAGAAGAAGAAACAAATATGGAGTACTGCTCGCCTCGGGCCAGGCAGGATTGAACAGAGCTGAAAACATTAGCCACAGAGTACAACTGTCGCTACACAAAACCACACAGACAACGGACACACATATACAGAAAGACAAACAAAAAAACAGGACACCTAGACCTCTAAAAGGTCTAACAAAATTTGTTCAAAGGACTTATAAGGAAGGTTAATCCTTAAACGACTGTTGGGTCTCAAGATGTGTTGAATAACCGGGTGTGTAACAACAAGTGCTAAACCACCACACTGAAATCCACACACAGAAAGCTCAAAAGCCAAAAATCTCTCTCCAACTCCTACACTGTCAGGTCTCCACTAAACACACTCCAACACACTGACAAAATGTCGCCTGTGAAGCAGGCCTTTTTAACCCAGTGCTGGCAATAATCATGTTAGCTGCCATTGCTAATTTTACTCATGTGGCTTGCTCCGTCTTGAAATAATCCCCAAAATTTGAATTTACAAGAATTTTCTCGTTTTACGAGTTTTTTCCCGGGTCCCGGAAGATCGCAGATTCTCGTAATTGTGGAGATACTCGTATTTTCGAAAATTTTCGTAAAAAAAAAAAAAAAATCGCGGTTCGGAAGTTCGGAAATGAAGGTGGGCCACCAAGTTGTGTTTACCTGTGTCTGTGTGGGTATCATTTTTGAATTTATAGGTTTTATGTTAATAAAGTCCTTTTCAGTGATTTATTTTTTGACTTTACTTACCCTTTTAAATAGGGCTGATATTGAATATATAAAGAAAATAATGTAATATAACCAGTGAATGAGAAAATACAAAGAAGGAAGTGTAATCCATAAAAAGTTTCTGTCTGCTACACAGGATGTGATGTGTATTGTAATGAAAAGTATAACACTTGGTCTCCGCACATCCCTTTAAAATGGTATATAGTTCTGGGTGCTACTATAGACATAGCCACTGGCACCTCATCATATATAATAGAAAAAAGTAATATAGCGCACTCTATGTCTTTAACAATATCCAGTGTATTTATTCCACATGTAACGTTTTGATACCCATTGGTACCTTCTTCATCATGTTGTCTGAAAAGGTACCACCCAGGGTACTGAAACGTTACTGTGTGAATAAATACACGGATATGTTAAAGACTAGAGTGTGCTAGGAAAGAGGAGAGGTAAGTAAGAGTTTGGGAGCTTTCTAAAAAAAAAAATATGCGGTTGGGGCTGGGAGACATGGGGAAATGATACTTAGGGTTTTATGCTAGGGGAGGATATTAGAACGGGAGGGAGGGGGGAGGAGGGGGGAGAAGGGCTGCATTAACGCATGGCAAAAATCTACCTGAGGCAGCTAAGCAGGCAGTGTCCTTATGGACTCTGCTAGCCTCCTGGTAGTCATTTTTGGGACTTTGGGGGGGGACTACAGGAGAACCCTATGGAGCTGGTGGTGAGGTAAGGATTAAACTACACTACATGTGTGGGCCAGTAGTTGGGGGGATTATAGTTTTGGGGGTGGACATGCCCTTTAAAGCTTCTTACCTTGGTTTTAATTAGCAGAGGTCTAAGCCAGCAAAGTAAAAAATCTCCCATAAATAAAGTAACAAGCTTCTATCTGCCCTATGCATGAGACCAGAGCAAGTGTCGGGATGGGATCAGATGACATTTGATTTCATTGGTCTTGTAAATCCTTCTGGACATTATGATCATGGGTGTGGGTGATTCTAGTGATAAGAACAATTTACCACTTCATGAGGTTCGGCTAGAACTACAGCGGTATGTGGACCTCCAATGATTGGCATTTAAAACTCCAATCATTGTACAACACGCAAATAAGACATGGAATGGCTGGGAGTTGTAGTTTTAAAACAGCATGAATAGCTATACCCATATAATGTGGTAGATATTGGTTGCAGCTTCCACCTGCTCCTACCCATAATCCTCTGTTTAGGTACTTTGCTTGTATCTTTACGTCCCCCATAATGCAGTTTACACAGTAGGTGAGATTAAAATGTATATTCTTGCAGGACATATTTATAAAAGCATAGATAGGTAACAAGTAGATCTCCAATGTTTGAAACTATAACTCCCCCATTCACTCTATAGCAAAGGAATGCTGGAAGTTGTAGTTTTTAAACCATCTGGATAACTACAGTACTGGTTAACTATCCCTATCACAGATCAACAAGAAATAGTTTGGCAGATAAGATTTAAATAGCTGAGGCCCATGGGTACGTAGAGTTGTACAGTGAGGAGGCCCATGGTAGGTAGAAGTTGTACAGTAGAGGGCCAATGGTAGGTAGAAGTTGGACAGTAGGAGGCCCATGGTAGTATAATTGTACAGTAGGAGGCCCATGTTAGGTCGAAGTTGTACAGTAGTGGCCCTGGTAGGTAGAAGTTGTACAGTAGAGGCTCATGGTAGGTAGGTAGGAGACCGTAGAAGCCAGTGGTTAGGAGGTAGGAAATATAAATAATACCTGTGGTAGTTTTAGGTGATGGTAGGTTTTCTATGGGTACTAATAAAACATTTATTTTAACTTTAAGACTTTTTTTTAACTTTCCCTGTACACTTTTAGGAAGAAAGACTAGGCTGGGTACACTGAGCATTTTTTTTGGGCCAATCAACCCATAACTTCCATGTTTGGTGGACTGGGACGAAAAATCTGTGGCTGCTTTAGGCTGCTGCCATGACCGATTTCAGGTGCCGTTTGTTAGGATTGGAGGAACGGGCAATCAGACGTGTTGGTAAATCACAGCAATGGTGTGGGTTCCCATTGCCGCAACAGTCCACAAAATATCCTTTGTGTGTACCCACGGGTTGGTTTTGGTCCGAAACTTGCGGGGTATGAAGCGGTGGAAGCCAGGTTGAAGAATCTTCCTCGGATACCCCACCCCCACCACCGTCCCCTGCCAAGGAAGAATGTCAGCGCAGCCTATTGAAAATTTTTTTTTTCTAATCTTTCATTTGTCCAACGCCACATACGCGCACACATTGCGAGCGCTCCAGAAACAAGCATACAAGCGTGTGTTTCCGGTGCCTCATGTGTGTTGCCCGTTCGAGTGCAGTACGATAAGCATAATTGGTGCAAAATGGAGGATCACATTAATTGTGCCACACTATTGTGTGCTTTTAACACGTTTGATACGTCCAAGCCCTTTATCCAATTTTTGCATAATTTTTGACAACTTCTCGATGAATTGTTTTAGTAAATGTTATCGAACATTTAAATGACAGTGAGATTAAAAATAATTTCCTTTTTTTTTTAGCACTAACCACCAACTAGCCCCCCGGGCTCTCCATTGCCCCCCCGGCAGACCATTGCCCTCTCCGGGCAGCCATCGCCCACTCCGGGCTCTCCATTGCCCACTCATCCGGGCTCTCCATTGCCCCCATCGGGCAGTCCACCGCCCGAAGTGGAGGCACCTGGCACCAGCCAACACGTAAGTGTATCCTAGCAATTTTTTTATCTTTTTTATTGACCTTGATTGTCAGCAATATATAGTGAAATTATCAGCCATATTAAGGGAATTTATTATTTCACTGAAAAATTTTTGTTAAAAAAAATGCAACAAATCTATTAATTTGGCTTGATAGACAGCATCACAGTTTCTCATTTCTCATTCCCATATATTGTCCCCGACTCTCGGGCTGTATCTTGTCCCTCAGTTTTTTGAGCTTAAGTTACGAAATTCGGTCCAAACATCCAAAATTATCCAAGAATGTTCACTACATAGCCTTTTAGGAAATGTTCTTATACATGTAATTATTACATGGATTGGACGAGTGATTGTTGAAATAAAACTTTTTTTTCTACAGGCCCTCCACCTTCTCCATGCCCTCCCCCTCTCCAGCCCTTCCACCCCTCTCCAGCCCCTCCAGACTCCCCACCCTCTCCAGCCCCCAGCACCCCAGCCTCTCCGTCCCTCTGGAGGCCATGCTTGAGAATCGTAAGTAAACTCATATGCAACGTTAATGAAATGTTTTATACAAGCCTATTAATATCTGTATTTTCCCCCCAGTGGTAAAATCCACGCTACATGATGCAACATTGGGTACTGTTGGTTTGACAATGCTTTTTATGGGGGGTGCACCACTTCCAAAAATTTTTTGTATGTGCTCAGTCCTAGTGATACAAACCAAGAATGTTCTGATAAAATTTACAATAAACTAATGTTTTATGCCAGCATTACCTACTGCCTGTTTTATCAGTGGATCCCCCATGATGCAATAATATCACTTAAGTGGAAGTTATGATAGATATAATACTTTTAAAGAAAAAAGAGCATATTTTATCCATCCCAATGACCTTAATCTGCCATTCATCAATCAGCATTGTGTCTGTGTATAAATAATCAACGGAATAATGACTTCCTGTTTGCAGAGCCCCTAATAGAGACCGTTATGGTCTTGCCTTGACCCAGTCCCTGTTGATTCAGTTGGTCAGTAGAGATCTGAGCATGTTAACCCATCCAACAGCCAATCGTAGAACTCACTGTTACCCAATACTAGGTATCTATAATATAAACTAAGAATTTAGAAATAATGATGTCTTATACTGAGGCTTTCCTTTTATGACATACCGCAACATTATAGCATGCAGTACATGTATGTGTAAGTAGTTATCAGGTGCAATTTCATCTACCATGGTGCTTTAGGAAATGTGCTCTTTTGCTCAAACATCTTCAACACAATTCTCTCATATGTTCCTCCACCACTAACAGAGCATGCGGCGGAGATGCGCGCACATGGTGCGCCGCCTGACTCCGCCTGACCAGACTGGAGAGGAGGTACCCCAGTAACCCCAGTGTTTTGGTTTTTTTGAATATAGTTATAAAAAAAGAAAAACTATATATATATATATATATATATTATATAAAAACTGTTTAAAAATTGTTTTTGGGCTTTATTTTTCGATATATCAAATTATTCAGATAGATTCTAATCATTTTATTTGAAAAATAAAATACACATATCTATTAAGCTAGCTATATGTCTGGTACTTATAATTGTATATACCTTACCATTAATGCTAGATTGGCCGAGTTTGTCGCGGACTGAACCGGGTCCGCCGCGGATTTCTCCCCCGTCCGCGAACGGCGGATTATTCCGGACTTTTCCCGGACTTTCCGGACTTCGAACTCGAAACTACGGATTTTTTTTTTTTTTAACGAAAATTTTCGAAAATACGAGTATCTCCGTAATTACGAAGGAATATACGATATTTTCGGGATCCGGATAAACCGAAATCTCGTAATTACGAGGATTCGCGTAATTACGAGGATTCTCGTATTACTAGTATTCTCGTAATTACGAGTAATATACGCGTAAAAACGAGTAATTCGTGTGTAAATTTTCAAGACGGAGCAAGCCACATATCCAATAGCCAAGGCTCTACCACGCATCAGTTACGGGAAAGCCTCGTTTTTTACGGAAATCCTCGTTTTTACGGGAATCCTCCGTATTTCGAAAAATACCGTTTCTTTTAAGAGTCACGCTAGCGGACTGTACTTTTTAGTTATTGTTGGCATTTATACGGCTTTCTAAGGCCATTACCCAGGTCCCTGAGTGGTTAAGTGCCGTTACCAAGGCTATTTAGACCACTTTTAATGCGGATTTGCCGAACTTTCTATTTATAATACGTTTTAAACGGGTCTCCTCGCGGATTTTCGAATTTCGGATTTTTTTCGAAAATCCGCGGATCCTCGCGTCGGACCGATTTTTCGAAGTTCGGACTCTCCTAATTAATGCCATACCCCTCACCCACTGGCTACTCTCCCTCAAGGTATGCTTCATGCAAGGGAAAAGCAGGTGAAAGGGTAGGCTTCGTAGAACAGCAACCATTGAGTTACAGCAGGCCCACTGCAGTTTGCCACCATTGTTGTGGGGGCCAGGCAGGCTTGGCCCCACTGGACATACCCCTCAACCCCGATTGGCTACTCTCCCTCAAGGTATGCTTTCGTGCAGGGAATAGGCAGGTGAAAGGGTAAGGCTTCGTAGGAACAACCATTGAGTTACAGCAGGTCCCACTGCAGTTTGCCACCATTGTTGTGGGCCAGGCAGCTTGGCCCCACTGGGACATAACCCCTCACCCCATCGGCTACTCTCCCTCAAGGTATGCTTCGTGCAAGGGAAAGCCTGTGAAAGGGTAAGGCTTCGTAGGGACAGCACCATTGAGTTACAGCAGTCCCACTGCAGTTTGCCACCATTGTTGTGGGGCCAGGCGAGGCTTGCCGCCACTGGACATACCCCTCACCCCATTGGCTACTCTCCCTCAGAGTATGCTTCGTGGCAAGGGAAAGCAGGTGAATGGGTAGGAACATCACCATTGAGTTACAGCAGGCCCACACTTTGTAATATGGAGTACTGCTCTCGGGAGGCAGGACCCAGAGCTGAAAACATTACCCACAGAGTAGCATGGTTGCAGCTGTATGTGATGGGTCTAGAGTAGGTGACACCAACACAAGGTCCCTCATGGAGAGAGAAGGAAGAACAAATATGGTAGTACTGCTCTCGTGCGCAGGCAGAGATTGAACGCAGAGCGCTAACACATTAGCCACAGAAGCACTGTCGCTAGTCACAAACACACGCAGACACGTGACCAGCAGATAACAGAAAGACAAACCAAAAAACGGGACACCTAGACCTCTAAAGGTCGAACACAAAATTGTTCAAATGGACTTATAGGAAGGTATATCCTTAAACGACTGTTGGTCTCAAGATGTGTGAATACAGGGGTGGGTACAACAAGTGCTAACACACACCACACTGAAATCCACACACAGAAGTCTCAAAAAAGCTGCAAAATCTCTCTCTCCAAGCTGCCTACACTGTCATTCTCCAACGTAACACACCTCCAACACACTGACACAATGTCGCCTGTGAAGGCAGCCTTTAATCTGCCAGGGGCTGCTAATAATCATGTTAGCTGCCATGTGCTATTTTAAATCATGGTGGCTGTCTCCGTCTTGAAAATAATCCCCAAAATTTGAATTTACAAGAATTCTCTTTTACGAGTTTTTCTCCGGTCGCCGGTAAGATCGCAGATTCTCGATTTTGAGAATACTCGTATTTTCGAAAATTTCGTAAAAAAAAAAATAAATCCGCATCGGTTCGGAAGTTTCGAGGGCGAAATCGGAATAATTACGTGCCTGGTCTGGACGAAAAATCCGCAGCGGATCCCGTTCGGGTCGCGTCGAACCGGCCATGCTCTAGTAACCACGAGTAGTGTTAAAAATCCCTTCATGTCTGTGCATAGAAAGTTACGAGGCTGATCTGCCCTTACATTCCTTCCTGCTTCCTGTAGTCAGGCTGCTTGGCTCACTCAGCACCTGTCACTGCGTCATCTGGGATGCTGTAAATCTAATGGGTCTTCTCAGTTTGTGGGGCAAATGGTCTGCTAGTTCAATGCAGTGACAGCTTTGAGTACTACAAGCTACTGCAGGTGACTACTTACTATTGGTGGCAGAGTGCCCTTAACTATTTGGGCGTCAGGGGAATTTGTAATGATGGTAAGCTTAATTAAAAGTTTATTGAACCTTGCACTCCACATGTTTTAGAACTTAGATTCCCAGCAACCAAAGCTGCTGGGAGTTGTAGTTTTCCAAACATTTCTGGAGTGTCAGGTATGAGATTAATGGTACTCGATTTTTTGCTATTACTGTATGGGAATTATATGTATGGGAATTATGCCTGGTCCGATTTAAAGGACCATCACAACAATAAATGATTCAGAAGGCAGTAGTGGTCGATAAATTTCACCCTCGGCTTATAACTCGAGTCACTCAGTGTTATTTACAATTTTTTCAGGTAAGAATAGTACCACGGCTTATACCTCGGGTCGACTTATCTTTGTCGGACCATAAAACCTTCAGAGGATGTGCAACCGTTACACACGGGGATGCTAGAATAGACTGCCCATTGGGCTTGCTTATGGCAGATAAATTCTGTTGATAAATGGTAAGGTGATGCATTTTGGACATTAAAAATCATTTTGCCCCTCCGTTTTTTGCTTATACTATAAATGGCTCAGTTTATAGTAAATCGCCCTGTTGGAAGGGATCTTCAAGTTTTGGTGGGATACAATCTTAAAGGTAGCAGCATTGCCAGGTGGCAACATCCAGAGGCCAGCATGGTATTGTCTTGTATAAAGACAGGTATGGGTTCAAGGAGGAAATATTATTCTTCCTCTTTAACAAGCACTGTAGGCCCTCCATTTGGAATATGGCAGTGTCAAATTTTGGAATGCCTTGTACAAAAAGGGACATCTTTGGAAATGGAAAGGGTTTCACAGAAGGGCAACTAATAATAAGGGGATTTGGGGTGCGTTGATATGAAGAAGCTGAAAGTTCAATTATGTACGCTCTGAAAATGCCTTTAGCGTGGGATATGATTACTGTGTTATAAATGACATTAACGGCCATACAATAAATCTAGCTGGCGGGCTTTGTTCCCCAATAAGAGCATGTCAAGGATACGTCGGACATCCCTTAAGACTTGAAGAAAAAGGTTTTAGCTTCCTTCAAGTTCAAAGGGTTTTCACTGTGAGAATTGTAAAGCTATGAACGTCTCATGGACGTTGTTTATGGCAGTTCATTGGTTTAAAAAAAAAAGCCCTGGATGGTCCTCTTTCCCTCATTTAAAAAAAGTAAAAGCCCTAAAGGGCTGGGGGGAAGTGGAAAAAGCGCTGTATTTTAGGATCCATGTGTTTAGAATGAGAAATGCAAAGTTGACTAATCGTACTATGAGTAAAAGAAATGTAATAAGTTTAAGTTAGGAACGCTTCCAGACTGGGGTTACCTTGACGTGGTTGAAGCTTTTCAATTCATGTGATCACGTAATGTTACACTAAAACCCTTGTGTATATAAGTATGCCAGTGTGCAGTAATATGATATTGTATGGGGGACCTAAACTAGAGTTTGTGGGGGTCCAATTTTCCAGACCTGCACCCAACCCCGAAAAATCTGCACCCGACACGCAACCTGCTTTTCCATCCAGCAAAAAGCAAGGTCCTAAGCACATCCAAACCTCAGGGTGCTGATTCTTGCGACCCCTACCCCAGGGAGTACATATATTCCAATATAGAAATCAAAGTTGAAGAGATCACACGTTTGTGTGGGTTTAGTTGATGGTTCAATAAACATTTGTTCACGTGCAAGGCGTGCGATTCTTCAACCTGCTTTCCACCCGCTTCATACCCGCAAGTTTCGGACCCAAAACCCAACCCGCTGTGTACACACAAAGTATTTTTGTGACTGTTGCGGCCAATAGGGAACCACACCATCTGCTGTGATTTACCAACACGTCTGATTGCCCGTTCCTCCAATTCCTAACAACAAACAGGCACCTGAATCGGTCATGCAGCAAGCCTAAAGCAGCACGATTTTTCGTCCCAGTCCACCAATACATGGAAGTTATGGTTGATTGGCCCAAAAAAACTGCTCAGTGTACCCATATTTGTCTTCTCCTAAAATGTGTACAGGAAAGTTAAAAAACAAAGTCTTAAAGTTAAAATAATGTTCTTATTCTCCCATACGAAAAACTAGCTAGCTGGCTCTGACTGTATCCATACCTACCCATGACGACGCTTCTACCTGTACCACTTCTACCTACCAGGCCTCTACTGTACAACTTCTACTACATGGGCCCCTACTGTACTTTACTACCATACCATGGGCCTCCTACTGTCAAACTTCTAACCTACCATGGCCCTCCTAATGTACAACTTCTACCCTACCTGGGCCTCCTACTCCTAGTACCAACTTCTCGTTACCCATGGGGCCCAGCTCATTTTAATCTTATCCTGCCCAACTAGTTTCTTGTTGATAGTGTGTGGATGAGTTAACCAGTACTGTAGTTATCCAGATGGTTTAAACTACAAAACTTTCCAGCATTCCTTTGCATAGAAGTGAATGGGGGAGTTATAGTTTTCAAACATCTGGAGATCACTTGTTACCATATCTATGCTTTTATAAATTATGTCCCTCAGAATAATATTTTATCTCACCTAATGTGTAACTTGCCATTATGGGGGACAGTACAGATACAAGCACAGTACCAACAGAGGATATGGGTAAGGGAGGGTGCGACGAGGAGTCTGCAACAAAATTCCACATTTAATGGGTATAGTCTATTCATGCTGTTATTAAAACTACAACTCCCGCATTCCATGTCGCTTCACTTGCGTTTTCAATTGATTGGGAGTTTTAAAATTGCAATCATTGGAGGTCCAAGCATACTCTGCTGTAGTTTCTAGCCGAACCTCATGAAGTGGTAAATTGTTCTTATCACTAGAGATCAATCACACCCCACCCCGCATATTATCTAATGTCCAAGGATATTACAAAGAACCAATGACATCAACATGTCACTGATCCCAGCAGACACGTTGCTCTGGTTCATGCAGATAGGGCGATAGAAGCTTTTACTTTATTTATGGGAGATTTTTTCACTTTGCTGGCTGACTCTGCATTTAACACCAAGGTAAGAACTTTAAAGGGCATGTCCACCCCCAAAAATATAATCCCCCCCAAAACTATGGCCACACCCCCCCCAGTTGTAGTGTAGTTATCCATTACCCTCACACCGCCTCATAAGGGTTTCTCCTGTAGTCTCCCCCCCAAGAGTCCCAAAACATATGATACCAGGAGCTAGCAGAGTCCATATCGGACACGCTCCTGCCTGCTAGCTGGCCTCAGGTCGATTTTTCCATCTGCGTACTGACGCAGCCTTCTCGCCCCCACCCCTCCCATCCCTCCCTCACGTTCTAAGTAATCCCTCACTCCAGCAATAAACCCCTTAAGTTATCATTTCCCATCCATGCTCTCCCCAGACCCAACCATTTTTTTTTTTTTAGAAAGCTCCCCAAACTCTTACTTACCTATCCTCTTTCCTCCGCAGTGATAGTGAGCTGCCGGCAAGCCTGCGTCTGTGTTGGCTGCCCAGCTCAGCCATCACAACGCGGCTGCAGGTCCACCCGCCTGCTGCTTGCATTTCCTTTCAAGCCGAGGGCACGGAGAGCGCGGCGAGGATCGAGGGTGTGAGGGAGTGGAGGGAGGTGGAGGTAGTAGAGTTTGGGGGGGCGGGCTTTCTAAAAAAAAAAAATCATGATAAGCGTGTTGGGCTGGGAGCCGCAGGGGGGACACATTATAAAAAAAAAGTTTCATGGGTGGACATAGCACTAACCTTTGATATTTAGCACCATTTGATAGTAGATGATTTACATTCCTAAAATGTGTACAGGAAAGTTAAAAAAAAAGTCTTAAAGTTAAAATAAATGTTTTATTTATACCCATAGAAAAACCTACTGGCTTCTACTGTCTCCTACTACCTACCCATGAGCCTCTACTGTACAACTTCTACCTACCATGGGCCTCTACTGTACAACTTCTACCTACCATGGGCCTCCTACTGTACAATTTCTACCTACCATGGGCCTCCTACTGTCCAACTTCTACCTACCATGGGCCTCCTACTGTACAACTTCTACCTACCATGGGCCTCCTACTGTACAACTTCTACCTACCCATGGGCCTCAGCTCATTTTAAATCTTTATCTGCAACTATTTTCTTGCTGATCTGTGATAGGGATAGTTAACCAGTACTGTAGTTATCCAGATGGTTTAAAAACTACAACTTCCAGCATTCCTTTGCTATAGAGTGAATGGTGGGAGTTATAGTTTTCAAACATCTGGAGATCTACTTGTTACCTATCTATGCTTTTATAAATATGTCCTGCAGAATATACATTTTAATCTCCACCTACTGTGTAAACTTGCATTATGGGGGACAGTAAAGATACAAGCAAGTACCATAACAGAGGATTATGGGTAAGGAGCAGGTGGAAGCTGCAACCAAATATCTACACATTTATATGGGTATAGCTATTCATGCTGTTTTAAAACTACAACTCCCAGCATTCCATGTCTTCACTTTGCTGTTGTACAATGATTGGGAGTTTTAAATGCCAATCATCTGGAGGTCCACATACCTGCTGTAGTTCTAGCCGAACCTCATGAAGTGGTAAATTGTTCTTATCACTAGAATCACCCACACCCCATTGATCATAATGTCCAGAAGGATTTACAAAGACCAATGAAATCACATGTCATCTGATCCCATGCAGACACTTGCTCTGGTCTCATGCATAGGTGCAGATAGAAGCTTGTTACTTTATTCTATGGGAGATTTTTACTTTGCTGGCTTAGACCTCTGCTAATAAAACCAAGGTAAGAAGCTTTAAAGGGCAATGCCACCCCCAAAACTATAATCCCCCCAAAATATGCCCCCCCCAGTATTGTAGTTATCCTTACCCCTCACACCCCCATAGGGTTTCTCCTGTAGTCTCCCCCCAAGAGTCCCAAAACAAGATAACCAGGATGCTAGCGAGTCCATATAGGACACGCCCTGCTGCTAGCTGGCCTCAGGTCGATTTTTGCCACTGCGTAATGCAACTCAGGCCCTTTCACCCCCCCCCCTCCCTCCCCCTCCCTCACGTTCTAAATCCCTCCCCCTAGCATATAAACCCTATAAGTTATCTTTCCATCCCCATGTCTCCCAGCCCCAACGCATTTTTTTTTTTTTAGAAAGCTCCCCAAACTCTTACTTACCTCTCCTCTTTCCTCGCTTGAGAGTGAGCTGCCGGCAGCCGCGTCTGTGATTGGCTGCCGCTCAGCCAATCACAGACGCGGCTGCGGTCCGCCCGCTCTGCTTGCATTTCCTGCAAGCGAGGGCAGGAAGCGCGGCGAGGATCGGGGAGGATGAGGGGAGGTAAGTAGAGTTTGGGGGGCTTTCTAAAAAAAAAATTATAGCGGTTGGGGCTGGGAGCCCAGGGGGGACCATTATAAAAAAAAAACTTTCATGGGTGGACATAGCACTTTTATATTTAGCACCATTTGATAGTAGATATTTACATTATATATATATATATATATATATATATATATATAGTTTTCATTTTTTGATATTATTTGCATTCTGTGTTTATCACTTTATTATTTGTTAAATTGGTTTTATTTTGTTACTTTGCATATATCATTGATTTATTTTTACTGGTTTTTCTCTAGGTGGTGCTGTCTTGCTTATTTGCAGACTACACCTTGTAATACGTGAATCAGTCTTTATGGGGTTAATATTTCCACCCGCCAGGTGTAGACAATTTTCCCTTATTGGGATGTGTATTTAGCAGGGGCATGTCCATCTAGGGAATACTCCCTCTGATGAAGTGACCGGGTTATCACGAAACGCGTCAGGGCTTAGACACGCTCCCTCTATATATGTAGTGCCGTGTTCTGATTATGCTGTGTACATGTGAATAAAAGTTACATTTTCACTATTGGACCCGCTGGCAGGTATCCATTCCTTCTATTTATACTTACCGATTGTCTTTTGGAGTTCCGGAACTCCCATTGGAATACATCCTCGCGGGACTCAGACAGTTGAGCGGTCCAGGTAGTAGTTACGGATTATTTTGACTTGTATAAGAAGTTTAAACCCTGCCTATTCCAGTCACTCCAGCATTAACTGCTTTTTTACCCAGTGATCTCTGCAAAACCTAACCAGGCAATACAAGAGTTAAAGTTCAACATACTGTTCAGTTCCCTCCGATTTCAAAAATGTAAAAGCCTTTTTCTTTTTTTCCCCTATTTCCCTTTTTACCTGAGCATTAAGCCATGCAGGAGAGGACCTCCTTTTTTTACACTTGTTCCCTAAAGGTATACATTTAGAAATTGAATAGTTTATTATACCTTTAAAAGGGCATGCGGTCGGGGCAGAGCGGCTGTCAGTGAAGGAGCAGCTTGCGATAGAAGCACGGTAAGGTAAGTTCCAGGTCCCCTGAGCAAACTATTATTCACAGGGAGATGAGAATAAGCGTTCTCACCTCCCTGTGAATAATAGAAACGGATGGCAAATACTTGTTTTTTTAAAGGGACACTAAAGTCCCATAATCCAGAAATTCAACACTGTGCCATTCGTTTCTATTATTCACAGGGAGGTGAGAACGCTTATTCTCACCTCCCTGTAAATAATATTATGCTCGACGACCTGAAACTTACCTTACAGCCGCTCCTTCACTGACAGCCGATCTGTCCCGACCGCGCTGCCCTATCTTAGGCGCGTGCGCGCCAATACAAAAGATAGGGCGCGCGATCGGGAGAGACAGCTGTTCAGTGAAGGAGCGGCTGCGAGTGGAGTGGCGGGTAAGGTAAGTTCCAGGTTCCCCCGAGCGTCCAATTTTACACAGGGAGTTGAGAAAAGCGTTCTCACCTCCCTGTGAATATAGAAACGAATGGCACGAGTTGTTTTCTGGGTTAGTGTTCCTTTAAGTTTGTGTTCCTTAACAACATAAATTAGCTTTCCTAAAGTTAAAAGATTTTGTTAACCAGTGCACTTTTGTTTTTGCAACTATATTAAAGACTGTGAAGGTTCTCATTCATCCAGGTCATGGTATATCTGTTTGTATTCAATTAGATCAACTGGACTTGAAATGTCGTTCTTGAAGACGTTTCGTAGTCATCCGTGGCTTTCTCAATTAGAATGACTTGTACAAGAATTGTGGGGCAATTATGTACCCTGGAACACCCAATTAGCATATCCACAGCCAGGTGTTAAGGGTTGTGATTGATTAGATAGTGGTAAGAGTGAGGGTGTATAGGAACGCCAGAGTAAGTGTTATAAAACAGCATGTACATGGCAGACAGTTGGTGTCGAACCCCCTCAAGAAAGATACAGGATCACCATTCTACCGGCAGATAAAGGAAGATGCACAGTGGGTACTCAACACCTCGACTACCATGATAAGGGACCATGCATCCTGGCCGATAAACCAAACATATGAGGCTTTTTAACAGGGATCCCACCAGCCGTTACAAGAAAAGAGTCATAGACTTACTACAACGCTCAAAAAGGATTAAAGCATTGACGAGCAATGTATCATCGCCTCTACCCTGGTGAGGCACATCCTGCATATATGGACTCCCAAAGATACATAAGGAAGGGGCCCCACTAAGACCTATAGTCAGCAGCATCAACTTGTAACATACAAGGTGGCCAAAATATTAGAAACATCTTGGACCTGTGGTGGAAGTTCTAAGCATCAATCCAGAAACTCTCAGGATTTCACCCAACAAGATTAAGATATGTACTCGGTGTAAAGAAACTATTGGTGTCCTATGATGTGACTTCTCTCTCACTTGTATACCCACCAAGGAGGCTGTTGACATGGTGAGGAAAACGGCTGGGCAAGACAGCACTCTTACCAGCAGAACTGATTCTAACCCAGAACGGTGTGTTCCTTGTTGGACTTGGTGCCTGAATACCACATTTCAAATACAGGGATAAGTTCTATAAGCAAAAACATGGATGTGCTATGGGATCTCCGTTTCACTATTGTGGCCAACCTTACATGGAGGAGGGTAGAAACAACACAGGCGTTAATCCTTTAAGGGCATAGCCACAGCACATGGTTCAGATATTTGATGACACTGTGGTTAAAAATCCACCAGAAGGAAGTACAAGCTTTCACAGAACCATAAGCGGTGGACCAAAACATTAAATTCACAAGGGAGAGAGGTACAAACACAACAAACTGGCTTTCTTGGACTGCTTGGTAGAAGTTAGGAAAATGGTAAACTAAGAGAAGAGGGTTTACAGAAAACCCAACACACACAGATCAGTATTTGAGTTTGGACTCCCACCACCCTTTAGATCACAAGCGGGTGTCATCAGAACCCTGCAACACACAGAGCGAGAACATCCCCACTAGCACAGAGGCGAAGGCTAAAGAAATGAAACATCTCAGAGGAGCCCTTAAAACTGTGGATATCCAGACTGGCCTTTGTCAAAAGAAGTAGAAGGAAAGAAAAGAACACAAATACCAACAGTGAAGGGGGAAAAGCAAGACAGGAGGAAGAACATGGTCATCCCATATGTAGCAGGGTCTCTGAGAAATTAAGAAGAATTTTCAAAAAAAACATCGTAGTTCCCTGTCTGCTTTAACCGAACAACACACTGAGGCAGCAATTGGTACATCCAAAGGACCCAATACCAAAACACAAGAAAAGCGACATCATATATGCGGTGGCAGTGCAGTGAAGATGCTCTGATTTGTATGTGGGGGAGACCAAACAGCAAACTGCATCAACGTATGGCCCAGCACAGAAGAGCCAATTCCTCGGGTCAGGACTCAGCCGTGTATCTGCATTTAAGGATAAAGGACATACCTTTGAAGATTGTAATGTTAACATACTGGCGAAGGAACGTGACTGGTTCAAGAGAGGTGTTAAGGAGGCCATTTATGTTGAAAATAAAGAAACCAAGCCTAAATAGATAGAGGTGGGGGGTTGACACAACTGTCTGCCATGTACAATGCTGTTTTAACACCTTACTCTGGGCGTTCCTATAAACCCTTAGCCAACTATCTAATCACACCCTTAACACCTGGCGTGTGATATGCTAATTGGGATTTTCAGGGTACATAATTGCCACAGATTCTGTACAAGTCATTCTGAATTGGAGAAAGCCAGTCGGATATGACTAGCGAAACGTCTTCAAGAACTACATTCAAGTCAGTTGATCTAATTGAATACAACAGATATATTAAATGACACTATATCATGATCACTAGTTCCCTAAGCTTCCCATTACCTTCATCTCCAAAATGAGCTCTCAGGGTTATTAAATATCACCAGATTCCAACAACGCGTCTGTCTAGTAGGAACTTCTACCATCTGTGAAAGAAAATGCTCATAAAGAAGATTTAAGAGCTTGTGATACCTTGTAGTGCTGGCAGTTCCCTTACTCCAATCTATGTCAGGGTAATTGAAATCCCCCTTGCCCCATACCAGCAGCCTTTGCCAACTGCATATGGAGATTAATTTCCACATCCTCACTGGCATTTGGCGGCTTATTACATACACCAACAATTTATTTACCCACCTTCTTACTTCCTGTACACAGCTCCACCCATATTGTTTTTGCCTTATCGTCTATACCTCCATCTATCTCATCTTTTAAATTTGGCTTCAATTCTTATTTAACATAAATACATACTCCTCCTCCTTTCTTAATACCACTGCCATGTATATATAATAAGTATCCTTCAATATTTACTGTCCATTCATGTGAATCATTTAGCCATGTTTCTGCTATACCAATCAGATCATACCTTTCCATTAAAGCTGTTAGTTCTAGTTCTCCAGTTTTTCCAGACAGATTTCTTGCATTTGTAAACATACACTTTAGATTATCATTCCATTTACTTCCAAACTTGGACGTATATGCCTCCTTATCCTCTATGCTCCCCCCCCCAATAATAATCTATATAATCCCTCTATCTACCCCTGTGTAGTCCAATGTACCCCCCCATACCTAGTATAAAATCTTCTCCTACCCTCTAGCCATCTTCTCTTCCAAAAACAGCTGCACCATCATCATTGAGGTGCAGTCCATCTCTATTAATGAGCCTGTAGCCAACAGAGAAGTCAGCCCAGTTCTCTAAAAACCCAAACCCCTTCTCCTTACACCAGCCTCTTAGCCACGCATTTATATTCCTAAGCTCCCATTGCCTCCCTAGCATAGCATGGCTGTGGTAGTATTTCTGAAAACACTACCCTTGAGGTCCTTACTTTAAACTTGGCCACTAAATCTCAGAAATCATTTTTAAGGACCTTACCTCCACCTCTAACTTTGTCATTGGCACCAACGTGAACCAAGACTGCCGGGTCGCTCCCAGCCCCACCCAATAATCTGTCTACACGATCCACCACATACTCGAACTCTAGCACCAGGCAGGCAACACACTGTTCAGCATGTAGCGTGGCAGATTACCCTATCTACCCTTCTAAAAAAAAAAAAAGTTCCCTACCACTACCACCTGCCTATACTTCCTAGCCCTAGTCCCTCCCTTGTATTAGAGATGGCCATCCCCTGGGTGCTCAAGGGAATGGCCCGCTCCATACATGCTACTTCTGAGCCACCATCCTCCATATCTTTGCCTAACACGGCAAATCTGTTGGGATTGACTAGCTAGGAAGAAGCAAATCTATCCTTCCGTCCCCTACTTCCCCTGGTGACCCTTACAAATCTATCTTCCTTTATCACCTTATCTGCCCCATCTCCACCCTCCAGTTGACACAGAACAGGATTTTGAATGCAGTTTTCCTGTAAACATATTTAAATTCTCCTGTCCCTTTTCAGAAAAACAGAAAAGTCTGGGGATCTGAACCCATGACCTCATGGGCTGTGTGTTTCTAAAACAAGTGTTTAAACTGGCAAGCCACCACTGCATATGTAAATAATAGAAGCTTTATCATTTGGAAAATAATAATTAAAAAAAAAGTTAAATGAGATGACTATTTTGCAAGGCTCTATGCAATTCAAGCTGCCTGGTAAAAAGAAAATACATGTTAACAAGGAGCATAAAGACAGAGAATACTGTGGTCAGGGGTGTGGCCAATAACTGCACATTTTCACAAGGCTCTTTGAGGACTACATGGGCTGTGAGTTGTTCTTGGCTTCTTATTTACAGAATCTATTTCTCACATGATGAGAAGATTTTTACAATATTTAGGTGTACTGGAGAGAAAAGCTTTAACATTAGGATTTAGAGAACTTAAGTTTAGTTCTCCTTTAAGGTAAGTACAGACATAGCACATATGATGCCTGACCCCAATGAACGGCCACTTTAGCCGACAATTCATTAGTGTATGACGGTCAGACATAGTTGAGAATCCGCGACTGCAAGCACATATATGATAGAATGGTCGCCCGACACAGGTGTTAGTCATGCAGACGGGTGGTATAAAAAAGTGCCCTGGTAAATCAAGGAGATTTGGTGGTGGGGAAGATTAAATGTGCACTAATTGTATTAGTTAATTATTTTTTAATGCTTTAAAGGTTTGACATGCACTTTAAACTCATGCAGTTTAACTACATTGAAACCAATACAGCTTCATATTCTAATGAAAATAATGACCAAGCTGGCATTGTTCTCAAGATAGAGGTCAGGGGCCCTCTTACCACAGGATTGGCGGAGTGAGCCCACACACTACAACAACCGAGCCACTCAATCTCACTTAGATCCTTTTGTGCATCCAATAACACAACATGGCAGCACCCTTTCACGGCCTTGGGGATCTTGCAAGATTTATTTGACGCGTGCTTACATTATATTGCGAGTGTTAGAAAGGGGAATATTGACCAGGAGACTTTTTTTTCTGACCTTGGTGACAAGTGCATGTGAAACCTACATCTAAATTCTTTAGTAAATAACACTGTTCTCTCCAGAATCTTTTTTCAGCCGTATGGCATGAAAAAGTAGCCGGGTGGGTGCCCGGCTAAAAGACGGAGGACACTGGCTCTGCCTATAGGGTTTTTTGCAAAAACACCCTATTCCAGGGGCATAAGTACCAGGGGAGCAACCGCAGGGGGGCCTGGTAGGCAAGGGGGCCCCATCTCCCTATTTTTCCTATGACAGATATAGCCTCCTCCCAGAAATCCACTGTGGATGAAGCACGGATAGGGGCCCCATCGTAGTTGTGCTGGTGGGCCCAGATATTCCTAGTTATGCCACTGCCCTATTCATTTTGTTTTTTTATGAAAAGGAGCATAAAGAGTGGTGAGCAGTAGAGATGGCATTGGTGCCCATTGGAGAGTACACGCCCACATTAGTCCCTGCTACCACAGTAGTAAAGCACTGCTTAATATGCAAGTTATTTGCATGTCCGTTCTATCCCTCCATTATGTGTAATGAACTCCTATTCCCAATGACCCTTTTATTTTAAAACGGTTGATAGTTCAAAAAGTCAAAGCAAATATTTCAGACTACACCGATTTGCTTTCCTTTAAGGCACATCCTTACTTTAACCCTGGACTAACACAGTTTCAGTGCTATATTTGGTTTCATTTACACTTTATGACTTTTCATCAGAATCAGTGCGTAGTGAGTTGGGGCAAAGGTCCATGGCCCTATATGGAGAAGAGAACTGTACCCTTGGATTAGTTATTACCAACAGCATTTCCGCCAATACAACTTTCTGAATAAAAAAAAATTCTATAAACTATTAATACATGCTTGTCATTTTCATAAATATGATAACCTATTGCAGGAATATAACTCCCAGGAACAACAGCAAATTTACAGGCCTGCTCGACTTTTGCGAGTGAAATTTTGTTCGATCAGCTGGAAATATTGGAGGTAATTGACCCATGTGTATTCACCTTCAACGTGGGATATGGCGTTTGACTTCCCTCTCTAGATCCCATATTAGGAGGAACACATTGGCATACACTTGCAATGCCTGTGGGTGGCGATATTCTACTAACAATCTGCCACCCAATGGCATTTACCACCATGAATTCACCCAACTGCACAATATAACGTTTAAATAATTTTTAATACATTCCATTTTGTCTGTGGCAACGACCTGTTAAAATAAAATGAGATTTTGAGGATTTATGGGTTTTACATTTTTCTCAGGGATATCCAACCTGCACGCTACAGATGTTTGCAAACTACAACTGCCAGCACTACAACAAGAGAATGCTGGGAGTTGTAGTTTGCACTTATCTGAATAGCTGCAGGCAAGATATCTGAACTACACACAAAAGGGATAAACTAGAATCATTACTATCAACCCATCTAGTAAAATATAATCACCTTAGAAAACAGGAGGCCACAGGGTGAGGGTGAGATGTTTAACACAAGCCATGGAAATATATAATTATTACCCATAATAAACAAGGTTCAGAGTCACATGCGTAACTAAACCCAGATTATAAGGATATAACATACAGAATGGAAATAGGAATTTCAGGTTAGAACATTGACTAGGCCAGATCTGATGCACAGGGAGGGAGTTGGTATTTAAAGGCCATACTGATGCTATAAAACTACAAATCCCAGAATTCCAAGAGAGCCAACACCATCTGAAGGGGTGGATGGTACATGGACGATGCCCCTCTATAGGAGAAGAGTAAAGACCACCAGGGGGCCCACAGGGCCACTCACCTTGTCTATGAAAGAGGCAAACTTGTTGTTGAGGGTCTTGATCTGCTCATTCTCCTGGATCCTCACTTGCTGGATGGTCGGGTCGATCTCCAGGTTGAGCAGCGCCAGCAGGTTCTGGTTGCCACTGACCGAGGTGATCGGGGACAAGACCAAATGACTGGCCGAGGGCATGGGCAGAGGATGACTTTCTGAATAAGGAAGGCTAAGGAACTATCAGAGCCGCGCAAAATTTGTTTAGGCCACGTCCCTTTTCATGCCCAGGCCACGCCCACTTTATATTTTACATTTTAGCAGATAGTGCATATGGAATAAGATTTGAAAAATTTCCCATGAACATTTATAATAGGTTTAATACAAATACCTAGTGTTTCTATAATTCTATACAGAAGCCAGAATTTCCTTTTAAATGTTCCATCCCTTATATTATATAAATAAATTTATAATTTCATGGGGAATACATTGGGTTTTTCGGAGGTACTATGTTGGTGGGTAAAGTAATATACATAGGGACAGTGTTTATGTATTGTTTAAGCACTAAATAATTACCGTATATACTCGAGTATAAGCCGAGGTTTTTAGGTTTAAAAATAAACTTAAAAACCTTGTCTCGGCTTATACTCGAGTCACATCAAAAATGAGCTGGAAAATGGTTTTTCACTGGTAAGGTTTTTCACTTACCAGTCCATTAGGTCGCCCGATACAGCTGCCTGATATGCCGGGAGACCGATGCAGGGAGACTGATGCAGAAATGCAGAGAGAACGAGCGGGTACTGGTATGTGCACGCGGGCACGTTAGGCGCGGGCACGCCATTACGTACGGACTGTACTACAGTAATCTGCCGGAGGAGGAGCGAGCTTTCCTATTCTCCTGTCCGGTCCTGTGGGACCGGTAAGTTACCATATATTCAATTATTGCCTGGTTACTGGTTATTCTTACTGTAATTTGGGGGTACAAATGCCAATACAAATGTTAGGAAACTACAACTCCCACCATGCTTTGATTGCTGGGAGTTGTAGTTTCCAAACATCTATAGTGGAAAGGTATTAGGGTATTAGGGTGGGGGACAGTATGCCATAGAGTAACCCCCAATACCTTTCTACTATAGGTGGTTGGAAACTACAACTCCCAGCAACTAAAGCATGCTGGGAGTTGTAGTTTCCAAACATCTACAGTGGAAAGGTATTAGGGTTACTGTATACCCTCGGCTTATACTCGAGTCAATCATGTTTTTCTAATTTTGGAGGCAAAAATGGGTACATCGGCTTATACTCAGGTCGGCTTATACTCGAGTATATACGGTATATCAATATTAACAAATATGAAGTAATGACATTAAAGTATATAAAAAATGTAAATAAGGCAAAATCTATAAATAAAAGTACTTGCACAGTATCCAATGGTGTGCTTAATATTGACAGCAGTGTTAGCAAATCAAAACATTTTCTGAGTGTTAGTAGGAAAATAGTAGGAAGTTGCAAGACTTATATGTCACTTCCTTTGTAAAACATGTGACAGTCTCTCACCTCACCCCACCCCTCTCAATAGAAACAAAGGAGAGCTGCTGTTTGCTGGACAGTAAGAGATATCTATATATCAGGGATAGGCAACCAGTAGATCTCCAGATGTTTTGGAAACTACAACTCCCAGAATTACCTAACTACAGAGTGCTTGTAGAGGAATGCTGGGAGTTGTAGTTTTAATTCCCTAACTACAGAGTGCTTGTAGAGGAATGCTGGGAGTTGTAGTTTTCAAACATCTGGAGATCTACTGGTTGCTTATCCCTGCTCTATATGATAGGGGGACTAAAAGGAAAACATCTACATGCCCACTTCTCTGAGACAATGAAGTGAGTTTATTAATCATCTATTACATTATTTAAGCAATAGACCCCATAGAAGCCATGAACCTGTGTCCTGAACTGATAAAATATAATAAGATTGAAACATGACAGGATAGTCTGGGTTCTTTATAGGACATCATATTTACCAATCGTGATCCCTCTCTATCACATTTACCAATAGTGATCCCTCTCTAATGGAATACCTGGTGACAGCTGTGAGGGCTATTGCGCCCGTGATTTTTGCTAAAATGGAAATCGCGGGAACGCGAAAATTCCCGCGATTTCCAATGCGCATGCCATTGTGCGTCCGTTTGCGTTTTGGTAATGCATGCATTCACCATTTTTGGTGCGTTAACGCATGCGTTTCCGTAATGGAAAACGGCAAAATTGCATGCGCAAAACGCAGGCGAAAATGCACAAGAATCACGCACAAAATTGCGTGCAATTACGCTCGCGATTGTGTGCGCGATTTGGTGCGTTGTAGTGTGGCCTCGGCCTTAATGGGGAGGGTGAGTAATGAAAGACAGATTGATATCTTTAATTATAGGATGATCCAATGGATCATACTAACCAATCAGATTATTTTCTAAACAGAATTTGTTACATTCAGATTCTTTCAGAAAGATTCTGATTAAGCTGGGTACACACGATTAGATATTTCGGTCCGATCGACCGATAGTTCAGTGTATCGGTCGATCGGACCGAAATTATCGCATTCGAATGTGCCCATGTCCGATCGACCGTTCGTCCAAATCGGACGAAAGGATGATCGGACAGGGTGGAAAACCTCGTCCGATCGTGCGGTCCTCTATGGACCGCACGATCGGTCGCGGTGACTATCAGACGCGGCTGCTTTTGCCGCGACCGACAGTCCTTCCTCCTGGCCGACCGTTCGAAAGTATCGAACGGTCGGTCAGGAGGAAAAATCGCTAGGTGTGTACCTAGCTTTAGTTAGTATACCAATCAGTTACTTTCTGAAAAAATCTGATTGTAACCAATTCTGATTTGAAAGAATCGGATTATCTGTTTCCCAGACCATTTCTCAGGTCCCAGAGCCATTTACAGTAAGTTACTGTATCATCTGTATATTGTGTAAAATGTTCAATTTAGGTGATGTGACACTAATAGAACCAAGATTTCATAGAATTTCTTGTATTTTTAACATCTTGCCTTTATTTTTTTGTACAAATCCCTATGGTAGTGTGCATAAAGATTTTATATCTTCTGTATCCACATATAGCTAAACATACACCCACATATTTCCCACTGTGCACCAACGAGCACACTTTTGCTAGTAACACATATAAAAATATCTTCAAAACTATGTAAATAAAATAACAAGAACAAGAGTATATTGCAAAAATATTCAGGAAAGCAATTTCCGTTTACCTTAACTCATTTATGGACCACAGTTACACTTTAATCTTGTTTAAAGGGTCACTAAAGTGGTTAAAACCACATTTGAAGGGAAACAAAGGCTGTAAAGTATTTTTAACCACTTTACATGGCCTTTAATTGCAGCAATGGGTACTTGTTCAAGTGCAACCTATTTAACCAAAGAATAGATAATATATAATTTCTATATTATACAATAATGTAATATGGTCCCAAATGGCTTTTTTTTGCTCTTAAACCGAAATACACAAAATATTAATTGTATTAAAGGGTATGTCCACCTTTAAAAAAAAATTTTCACCAAAGATTCCCCCTTTCCCCCCAACCCCAACTGCTATGTTAGTATTCTTAGAAAATGCCCCAAACTTTTTGGCTGAGCGGCAGCCACTCACGGACGCGGCTGCCGGGAGTTCAGTGTGGCAGAGGCAAGAGGGAAGGTAAGTAAAGTTTCGGGCATTTTCTAATAATACTAACATAGCGGTTGGGGCTGGGGGGACAGGGGGAATCTTTGGTCAAAAGGGTTTTACACTAGGGGGAGGGAATCCTAATCGGGAGGGAGAGGGAGGGGGAGAAGGGCTGCAGTACGTATGCCAAACTTCTCCTGGAGACCAGGTAGGAGGCAGAGTCCTATATGGACTCTGCTATCCTCCTGGTGGGCAGTTTTTGGGACTTTGGGGAGGACTACAGGAGAACCTTATGGAGCTGGGATGTGAGGTAAGGATTAAACTACACTACACAATGGGGCCAGTAGTGGGGGGGATTATAGTTTTGGGGGTGGACATGCCCTTTAACATATTAGAAAATGCCCGAAACTTTACTTACCTTCCCTCTTGCCTCTGCCACACTGAACTCCCGGCAGCCGCGTCCGTGATGGCTGCCGCTCAGCCAAAAAGTTTGGGCATTTTCTAAAATACTAACATAGAGTTGGGGTTGGGGGGAAGGGGGAATCTTTGGTGAAAATTTTTTTTTAAAGGTGGACATACCTTTTAATACAATTAATATTTTGTGTATTTCGGTTTAAGAGCAAAAAAAAGCCATTTGGGACCATATTACATTATTGATAATATAGAAATTATATATTATCTATTCTTTGGTTAAATAGGTTGCACTTGAACAAGTACCCATGCTGCAATTAAAGGCCATGTAAAGTGGTTAAAAATACTTTACAGCCTTGTTTCCCTTCAAATGTGGTTTAACCACTTTAGTGACCCTTTAAACAAGATTAAAGGGTAACTGTGGTCCATAATGAGTTAAGGTAAACGGAAATTGCTTTCCTGAATATTTTTGCAATATACTCTTGTTCTTGTTATTTTATTTACATAGTTTTGAAGATATTTATATGTGTTACTAGCAAAAGTGTGCTCGTTGGTGCACAGTGGGAAATATGTGGGTGTATGTTTAGCTATATGTGGATACAGAAGATATAAAATCTTTATGCACACTACCATAGGGATTGTACAAAAAAATAAAGGCAAGATGTTAAAAATACAAGAAATTCTATGAAATCTTGGTTCTATTAGTGTCAATCACCTAAATTGAACATTTTACACAATATACAGATGATACAGTAACTTACTGTAAATGGCTCTGGGACCGAGAAATGGTCTGGGAAACAGATAACCGATTCTTTCAAATCAGAATGGTTACAATCAGATTTTTTCAGAAAGTAACTGATGGTATACTAACTAAAGCTAGGTACACCCTAGCGATTTTTCCTCCTGACCGACGTTCGATACTTTCGAACGGTCGGCCAGGAGGAAGGACTGTCGGTCGGGGCAAAAGCCAGCCGCGTCTGATAGTCACCGCGACCGATCGTGCGGTCCATAGAGGACCGCAGATCGGACGAGGTTTTCCACCCTGTCCGATCGTCCTTTCGTCCGATTTGGACGAACGGTCATCGGACATGGGCACATTCGAATGCGATAATTTCGGTCCGATCGACCGATACACTGAACTATCGGTCGATCGGACCGAAATATCTAATCGTGTGTACCCAGCTTAATCAGAATCTTTCTGAAAGAATCTGAATGTAACAAATTCTGTTTAGAAAATAATCTGATTGGTAGTATGATCCATTGGATCATCCTATAATTAAAGATATCAATCTGTCTTTCATTACTCACCCTCCCCATTAAGGCCGAGGCCACACTACAACGCACCAAATCGCGACACAATCGCGAGCGTAATTGCACGCAATTTTGTGCGTGATTCTTGTGCATTTTCGCCTGCGTTTTGCGCATGCAATTTTGCCGTTTCCATTACGGAAACGCATGCGTTAACCAGCAAAAATGGTGAATGCATGCATTACCAAAACGCAAACGGACGCCAAATGGCATGCGCATTGGAAATCGCGGGAATTTTCGCGTTCCGCGATTTCCATTTTGCAAAAATCACGGGCGCAATAGCCCTCACAGTGTCACCAGGTATTCCATTAGAGAGGGATCACTATTGGTAAATGTGATAGAGAGGGATCACGATTGGTTAATATGATGTCATATAAGAAACCCAGACATCCTGTCATGTTTAATCTTATTATATTTTATCAGTTCAGGACACAGGTTCATGGCTTTATGGGGTCTATTGCTTATAATGATAATAGCTGAATAAAACTCACTCATTGTCTCAGAGAAGTGGGCATAGATGTTTTCCTTTTAGTCCCCCTATACATATGAGCAGGGATAAGCAACCAGTAGATCTCCAGATGTTTGAAAACTACAACTCCCAGCATTCTCTACAAGCACTCTGTAGTTAGGGAATTAACATACAACTCCCAGCATTCCTCTACAAGCACTCTGTAGTTAGG
The DNA here is from genome assembly GCA_019447015.1 of Hymenochirus boettgeri. Lineage (NCBI taxonomy): Eukaryota > Metazoa > Chordata > Amphibia > Anura > Pipidae > Hymenochirus > Hymenochirus boettgeri. The sequence goes on along the minus strand of CM033470.1, from coordinate 286,342,078 downwards.
TAATTCTGGGAGTTGTAGTTTCCAAAACATCTGGAGATCTATGGTTGCCTATCCCTGATATATAGATATCTCTTACTGTCCAGCAAACAGCAGCTCTCCTTTGTTTCTATTGAGAGGGGTGGGGTGAGGTGAGGACGTCACAGTTTTACAAAGAAGTGACATATAAGCTTGCAACTTCCTACTATTTTCCTACTAACACTCAGAAAATGTTTTGATTTGCTAACACTGCTGTCAATATAAGCACCACCATTGGATAACTGTGCAAGTACTTTTATTTATATATTTTGCCTTATTTACATTTTTAATATACTTAATGTCATTACTTCATATTTGTAATATTGTATACCGGTAATATTTAGTGCTTAAACAACACATAAACACGTCCCTATGTATATTACTTTACCCCCAAGAATGTACCTCCGAAAAACCCAAAGTATTCCCCATGAAATTATAAATTTATTTATTATAATAGAAGGGATGGAACATTTAAAAGGAAATTCTGGCTTCTGTATAGAATTAAGAAACACTAGGTATTTGTATTAAACCTATATAAATGTTCATGGGAAATTTTTCAAATCTTATTCCATATGCACTATCTGCTAAATGTAAAATATAAAGTGGGCGTGGCCTGGCATGAAAGGGACGTGGCCCTAAACAAATTTTGGCGGCTCTGATAGTTCCTTAGCCTTCCTTATTCAGAAAGTCATCCCTGCCCATGCCTCGGCCAGTCATTTTGTCTTGTCCCCGATACCTCGGTCAGTGGCAACCAGAACCTGCTGGCGCTGCTCAAACTGGAGATCGACCCGACCATCCAGCAAGTGAGGATCCAGGAGAAGGAGCAGATCAAGACCCTCAACAACAAGTTGCTCTTTCATAGACAAGGTGAAGGCCTGTGGGGCCGCTGGTGGTCTTTACTCTCTCTATAGAGGGGCTCGTCCATGTACCATACACCCCTTCAGATGTGGTTGGCTCTCTTGGAATTCTGGGATTTGTAGTTTTATAGCATCAGTATGGCCTTTAATACCAACCCCTCCCTGTGCATCAGATATGGCCTAGTCAATGTTCTAACCTGAATTCCTATTTCCATTCTGTAGTTATTCCTTAAATCGGGTTTAGTACGCATTGACTCTGAACTTGTTTATATGGGTAATAATTATATATTCCATGGCTTTGTGTTAAAATCTCACCCTACCCTGTGGCCTCCTGTTTTCTGTGATTATATTTTACTAGAGGGTTGAAGTAATGATTCTAGTTTATCCCTTTTGTGTGTAGTTCAGATATATTGCCTGAGCTATTCAGATAAGTGCAAACTACAACTCCAGCATCTCTTGTTGTAATGCTGGCAGTTGTAGTTTGCAAACATCTGTAGCGTGCAGGTTGGATATCCCTGAGAAAAATGTAAAACCCAAAATCCTCAAAATCTCATTTTATTAACAGGTCGTTGCCACAGACAAAATGGAATGTATAAAAATATTTAAACGTTATATTGTGCAGTTGGGTGAATTCATGGTGGTAAATGCCATTGGGTGGCAGATTGTTAGTAGAATATCGCCCCACAGGCATTGCAAGTGTATGCCAATGTGTTCCTCCTAATATGGGATCTAGAGAGGGAAGTCAAACGCCATATCCCACGTTGAAGGTGAATACACCTGGGTCAATTACCTCCAATATTTCCAGCTGATCGAACAAAATTTCACTCGCAAAAGCGAGCAGGCCTGTAAATTTGCTGTGTTCCTGGGAGTATATTCCTGCAATAGGTTATCATATTTATGAAAATGACAAGCATGTATTAATAGTTTATAGAATTTTTTTTTATTCAGAAAGTTGTATTGGGGGAAATGCTGTGGTAATAACTAATCCAAGGGTACAGTTCTCTTCTCCATATAGGGCCATGGACCTTTGCCCCAACTCACTACGCACTGATTCTGATGAAAAGTCATAAAGTGTAAATGAAACCAAATATAGCACTGAAACTGTGTTAGTCCAGGGTTAAAGTAAGGATGTGCCTTAAGGAAAGCAAATCGGTGTAGTCTGAAATATTGCTTTGACTTTTTGAACTATCAACCGTTTAAAATAAAAGGGTCATTGGGAATAGGAGTTCATTACACAAATGGAGGGATAGAACGGACATGCAAATAACTTGCATATTAAGCAGTGCTTTACTACTGTGGTAGCAGGGACTAATGTGGGCGTGTACTCTCCAGGGCACCAATGCCATCTCTACTGCTCACCATCTTTATGCTCCTTTTCATAAAAAAAAAATGAATAGGGCAGTGGCATAACTAGGAATATCTGGGCCACAGCACAACTACGATGGGGCCCCTATCCGTGCTTCATCCACAGTGGATTTCTGGGAGGAGGCTATATCTGTATAGGAAAAATAGGGAGATGGGGCCCCCTTGCCTACCAGGCCCCCCTGCGGTTGCTCCCCTGGTACTTATGCCCCTGGAAGGGTGTTTTTGCAAAAAACCCTATAGGCAGAGCCAGTGTCCTCCGTCTTTTAGCCGGGCACCCCACCGGCTACTTTTTCATGCCATACGGTGAAAAAAGATTCTGGAGAGAACAGTGTTATTTACTAAAGAATTTAGATGTAGGTTTCACATGCACTTGTCACCAAGGTCAGAAAAAAAAGTCTCCTGGTCAATATTCCCCTTTCTACACTCGCAATATAAGTAAGCACGCGTCAAATAAATCTTGCAAGATCCCCAAGGCCGTGAAAGGGTGCTGCCATGTTGTGTTATTGGAGCACAAAAGGATCTAAGTGAGATTGAGTGGTCGGTTTGTTGATGATGTGGGCTCAATCCGCCAATCCTGTGGTAAGGGGCCCCTGACCTTTATCTTGAGAACAATGCCAGCTTGGTATTATTTTCATTAGAATATGAAGTGTATTGGTTTCAATGTAGTTTAACTGCATGAGTTTAAAGTGCATGTCAAACCTTTAAAGCATTAAAAAATAATTAACTAATACAATTAGTGCACATTTAATCTTCCCACCACCAAATTCCTTGATTTACCAGGGCACTTTTTATACCACCCGTCTGCATGCTAACACCTGTGTCGGGCGACCATTCATCATATATGTGCTGCAGTCGCGATTCTCAACTATGTCTGACCGTCATACACTAATGAATTGTCGGCTAAAGTGGCCGTTCATTGGGGTCAGGCATCATAGTGCTAGTCTGTATTACCTTAAAGGAGAACTAAACTTAAGTTCTAAATCCTAATGTTAAAGCTTTTCTCTCCAGTACAACCTAATATTGTAAAAATCTTCTCATCATGTGAGAAATAGATTCTGTAAATAAGAAGCCAAGAACAACTCACAGCCCATGTAGTCTCAAAAGAGCCTTGTGAAAATGTGCAGTTATGGCCACACCCCTGACCACAGTATTCTCTGTCTTTATGCTCCTTGAACATGTATTTTCTTTTACCAGGCAGCTTGAATTGCATAGAGCCTTGCAAAATAGTCATCTCATTAACTTTTTTTTTTATTATATTTTCCAAATGATAAAGCTTCTATTATTAACATATGCAGTGGTGGCTCGCCAGTTTAAACACTTGTTTTAGAAACACACAGCCCATGAGGTCATGGGTTCAGATCCCCAGACTTTTCTGTTTTTCTGAAAAGGGACAGGAGAATTTAAATATGTTTACAGGAAAACTGCATCAAATCCGTTCTGTGTCACTGGAGGGTGGAGTGGGGCAGATAGATAAGGTGATAAGAAGATAGATTTGTAAGGGTCACCAGGGGAAGTGGGGACGGAAGGATAGATTGCTTCTTCCTAGCTTCATCCAAGATTTGCGTGTTAGGCAAAGATTGAGGATGTAGCTAGTCAATCCCAACAGATTTGCCGTGTTAGGCAAAGATATGGAGGATGGTGGCTCGAGAAGTAGCGTATGAGGGGGGGCCATTCCCTTGAGCACCCAGGGGATGGCCATCTCTAATACAAGGGAGGGACTAGGGCTAGGAAGTATAGGCAGGTGGTAGTGGTAGAGGGAACTTTTTTTTTTTTTAGAAGGGTAGATAGGGTAATTGCCACGCTACATGCTGAACAGTGTGTTGCCTGCCTGGTGCTAGAGTTCGAGTAGTGTGTGGATCGTGTGTAGACAGATATTGGGTGGGGCTGGGAGCGACCGGAGTCTTGGTACGTTGGTTGCCAATGACAAAGTTAAGGTGGAGGTAAGGTCCTTAAAAATGATTTCTGAGATTTAGTGGCCAGTTTAAAGTAAGGACCTCAAGGTAGTGTTTTCAGAAATACTACCACAGCCATGCTATGCTAGGGAGGCATGGGAGCTTAGGAATATAAATGCGTGGCTAAGAGGCTGGTGTAAGGAGAAGGGGTTTGGGTTTTTAGAGAACTGGGCTGACTTCTCTGTTGGCTACAGGCTCATTAATAGAGATGGACTGCACCTCAATGATGATGGTGCAGCTGTTTTTGGAAGAGAAGATGGCTAGAGGGTAGGAGAAGATTTTATACTAGGTATGGGGGGGTACATTGACTACAAAGGGGTAGATAGAGGGATTATATAGATTATATAGGGGGGGGAGCATGAGGATAAGGAGGCATATACGTCCAAGTTTGGAAGTAAATGGAATGTAATCTAAAGTGTATGTTTACAAATGCAAGAAATCTGTCTGGAAAAACTGGAGACTAGAACTAACAGCTTTAGGAAAGGTATGATCTGATTGGTATAGCAGAAACATGCTAAATGATTCACATGAATGGACAGTAAATATTGAAGGAATACTTATTATATATACATGGCAGTGGTATTAAGAAGAGGAGGAGTATGTATTTATGTTAAATAAGAATTGAAGCCAAATTTAAAAGATGAGATAGATGGAGGTATAGACGATAAGGCAAAAAAATATGGGGGAGCTGTGTACAGGAAGTAAGAAGGGGGTAAATAAATTGTTGGTGTATGTAATAAGCCGCCAAATGCCAGTGAGGATGTGGAAATAATCTCCATATGCAGTTGGCAAAGGCTGCTGGTATGGGGCAAGGGGATTTCAATTACCCTGACATAGATTGGAGTAAGGGAAACTGCCAGCACTACAAAGGTATCAAGCTCTTAAATCTTCTTTATGAGCATTTTCTTTCACAGATGGTAGAAGTTCCTACTAGACAGGACGCGTTGTTGGATCTGGTGATATTTAAAACCCTGAGCTCATTTTGGAGATAAAGGTAATGGGAAGCTTAGGGATAGTGATCATGATATAGTGTCATTTAATATAGGTTGCAAAAAACAAAAGTGCACTGTACAAAATCTTTTAACTTTAGGAAAGTAATTTATTGTTGTTAAAGGAACCTAACTAAAGGAACACTAAACCCAGAAAATCAACTCTGTGCCATCGTTTCTATTATTCACAGGGAGGTGAGAACGCTTATTCTAAACTCCGTGAATAATTGGACGGCGGGGGGACCTGGAACTTACCTTACCGCCACTCCACTCGCAGCGCTCCTTCATGAACAGTGTTCTCTCCCGATCGCGCGCCCTATCTTTTTGTATTGGCGCGCACGCGCCTAAGATAGGGCGCGCGGGTCGGGAACAGATCGGTGTCAGTGAAGGAGCGGGCGTAAGGTAGTTTCAGGTCCCCGAGCATAATATATTACAGGAGGTGAGAATAAGCGTTCTCACCTCCCTGTGAATAATAGAAACGAATGGAAAGGTGTGAATTCTGGATTATGGGACTTAGGTCCCTTTAAAAAAACAAGTATTTGCCATCCGTTTTATTATTCACAGGGAGGTGAGAACGCTTATTCTCATCTCCTGTGAATAATAGTTTGCTCAGGGGACTGGAAATTACCTTTACCGTTGCTTCTATCGAAGTGTCCTTCACTGACAGCCGCTCTGCCCCGACCGCGTGTCCTTTTAAAGGTATAAATAAACTATTCAATTTATAATGTTATAATTTAGGGAACAAGTGTAAAAAAAGGAGGTCCTCTCCTGCATGGGCTTAAGGTCAGAGGTAAAAAGGGAAATAGGGGAAAAAGAAGGAAAAAGGCTTTTACATTTTGAAATCAGAGGGAACTGACAGTATGTTGAACTAACTCTTGTATTGCCTGGTTAGGTTTGCAGAGAGAGATCACTGGGGTAAAAAAGGCGAGGTTGTAATGTGGAGTGCTGGAATAGGAGGTCGTTTAAACTTCTTATACAAGTCAAAAAATACGTAACTACTACCTGGACCGCTCAACTGTTGAGTCCGCGGGGATTATGTATTCACAAGGGAGTTCCGGAACTCCAAAAGACAATCGGTAAGTATAAAGAGAGGAATGGATAACTGCCAGACGGGTCCAAGTAGTGAAATGTAACTTTTATTCACATGTAACAGCATAATCAGAACAAGGCACTACATTATAGAGGGAGCGTCTGTTAAGCCCTACGCGTTCGTGATAACCCGGTCAATTAATCAGAGGGAGTATTTCCTAGATGGACAGTGCCCTGCTAAAGAACACATCCCAATAAGGGAAAAATTGTCTACAACTGGCGGGTGGAATTTTAACCCCATAAAGACTGATTCACGATTACAAGTGTGTCTGAAATAAGCAAGACAGCACACTAGAGAAAAAACCAGTAAAAATAAATCAATGATATATACAAAGTAAGAAAAATACAACCAATTAACAAAAATAATAAGTGATAAAACACAGAATGCAAATATCAAAAAATGAAAACAATATCATATATATATATATATATATATATATAATCTATATATATATAGATATATAATATATAAATAGATCTATAGAATATACTGGATACAACAAGTCATAGCAACTGAGAAATAGATACATGGATGTAAAGGGTAACTACTGTAGATAAAATATCATAAATAGACAGTGGGAAAAGAAAAAGTAAATATTTAATCGTGTCTGTTTAGCTATATATGGGAAGACTACACTCAAAAATCTGTTAAGACTTGAGATGTATAAAAGTATAATGTAAATATCTAAATATCAAATGGGTTTAAGCTATGTCCACCTGAAAATTTTTTTTTTAATATATGGTCCCCCCTGGGTCCCAGCCCCAACCGCTATAATTTTTTTTTTAAAAGCCCCCAAACTCTACTTACCTCCCCTCGATCCTCCGCCGCGCTCCGGCCCTCTGCTTGCAAGGAAATGCAAGCAGAGGGGCGGGACCGCAGCCGCGTCTGTGATTGGCTGAGCGGCAGCCAATCACAGACGCGGCTGCCCGGCAGTCACGTCGCCGGAAGGAAAGGGAGAGAGAGGTCACGAGTAAGAGTTTTGGGGAGCTTTCTAAAAAAAAAAAAAAAATGCGGTTGGGGCTGGGACGACATGGGGATACTAACATAGCGGTTGGGGCTGGGGGGACAGGGGGAATCTTTGGTCAAAAGGGTTTTACACTAGGGGGAGGGAATCCTAATCGGGAGGGAGAGGGAGGGGGAGAAGGGCTGCAGTACGTATGCCAAACTTCTCCTGGAGACCAGGTAGGAGGCAGAGTCCTATATGGACTCTGCTATCCTCCTGGTGGGCAGTTTTTGGGACTTTGGGGAGGACTACAGGAGAACCTTATGGAGCTGGGATGTGAGGTAAGGATTAAACTACACTACACAATGGGGCCAGTAGTGGGGGGGATTATAGTTTTGGGGGTGGACATGCCCTTTAATTATACTTACTGTATATAGTCAAGGCTCAAGTCACCTGCACCACAATGACCTTTTTACAACGTGCACTTTGCCTGAAGATAATAATTTCAGTGTTAACTCACTGTCTGAGTCAGACTACAAACAAATGTTCGTCTTAAAAAAAGGAGGCAATTTTATTTGGGGCATACAGAAATGGAATGACCTTGCTTAGGGGGGCAGAAAGCCAAGTAATGTATTAAAGGGGAAGTTCAGTGCAAATACATGTACTTTTAAGAAACAGAGTAGTATTTTCCATCCAAATAACCTTAACCTGCCCATTCAGTATTTTGTCTGTGTATAAATAAATGCTTCAGACATACTGACTTCCTGTTTGCAGGACCCCTAGTAGTGACTGTTATGGTCTTGACAAAATATACAGTCCTCTGCGCTCGTACTAAGTGTGGGTGCTTACTCCTCACAAAATCCAACCCTTGGTGGATAGGTATATCAGAAGAAGACAACGTCGAGGGTCACACTCCAAACAATTTATTGATAAGTGACCACACATCATATCACAACATTTGGGGAGGTATAAACGTGCCCCCTTCCTCAGGTGTAGAAGCGAGCACGTTTAAGTGCAAGGCCATACTGTTATAGTCTTGCTCTTGACCCAGCGCCTGGATTGATTTAGTTGCTCAGTAGAGATCTGAGCATGTTTGACCCATCCAACAGCCAGTCAGTAGAAATTACTGTTAGGAACATTCCAAGGATGTGGTGCATCCTGGGAAGAAGAAGGATCGTTACAGAACCTGAAATGTCAGCTCACTAATGTCAACAGCAGGGAATAACAAGGGGTGTAAATTACACTGATTTTTCAAAATGGAAGAGAATATGTAGTATAACTAGGTATGAATTGAATGCATAATATAAAGTAAGATTTTTAAAAATAACGATATTTACCACTGAACTTTCCCTTTAAGAATTTCTCAGGCTAAAACCGCATTTTTCTAGCAAATAGGGAGGGGAGAAATTCTAGAAATTGTATATAGTATAATATAATTACACCAAGTGAGTCTATATCAGGCTATAATTACACCTAGTGACTAGGTGCAATCATAGCCTGAAATAATATAAACACTTTGTGTAATTATATATACTGTAATTTAAAGGACAACTCCACCCTCATAAAAACATATTTTAGATAGAATGGCCTTTTTAAAATATGTTGATATATCATACTTTGTCCTATGAATTCATTACTGTATGCCTGCTACGCTTCTGGTTGCCTCATGGAAACTGAGCTATTTAGAAACCTGTGCTGAGCCTGTACTGAGCCTGGGCATGCTCAGAAGAGGCAGACAGGGGATTAACATTCAGTCATTGGCTGTGATGTCAACTGACAAATCCATAACTGATTGTTGTTAACTGGAAGAACCAGGAAACAGAAACATGGGCAACAGGACATTGTGCAGGATTTCAGGTTAGACTTATATATTTCAGATTTCAAACTATTACCTTTAGGGTTTTGGGGGGTGATTTGCCTGTATGCAAGTTTTCATTTTTCCTTTTAAGGAATTCGCATTTGATTTCTCCTTTTGAGATACGAAATTGCATGCGATTGTGGATGGACACACAATTGCATGCGTTGCCGCGATTGCGCAAACGCAAATAAATCGTGCTACTGTGGCCTAGCTCATCTCAACAAATCTATATCAGATAAGTTCCCAAATCATATTATAGCTGAAGCCTGGCTGAAACCAAATTGCCAGCCATGATCTGCAAATCTAAAAAAATTCCATTCAGTCACAGTCTAATTTCCCCTCAAGCATTAGATACAGTTATAAATCTTTATAAGGTTGGGTACACGCTACGAGCGAGCACTCGGCCGGGACAAATGTCCGTCGGTCGCGGCAAATTCGACCACGGTTGAATTTACAAACGATTGACTGTGCAGCTCCATAGAGCTGCTCGTTTGATTGTGATTTTCCGATACGATCGAGGTCGATTTTTGGCCGACCGACCGAAAATGCAGTGAATTGGCCTTAAAATATTGGCTGGTGTGTACCCAGCCTTAATAATTGAATGAATATTATGCTATGTGGATCTTCTAACCTGGCAGCAGCAGTAGACAATGCTCATCCTCCAAAAGGAAGAGCACACGATAATGGGCGCTTTTTATTTTCGGCTGACACCGGCGAAGACATTTCCACGACACCGCGCGGCACTCTTCTTGTGAGGTCATACGCACGACATGCTATTTGTGACATGCGCGTGACGCCCGCTCAGCACTTCAAGGTTCTATGTATGGGGCATATGTATGGTAAATCTGCCTATGGACTTGAGCGGTGAATTATATGGAAACCTTGGGTGGGAGGGGTGGGGACAGTTCTCTGCACACCTAACTGGCTGAATAGTGGTGAGGGAAGGGTGGAGCTTACACCTGCTAGTGTACAGCAGGGGGCGCAGTAAGGAAGTTCTAAAAACTTGTAATATCCCTGGGAGAGAACAGGGAACCAGGAATGTTCCCCTCACCCTGAGAGGAATCATCCCACTGAAACTATAGACCGGTAATAATAATAAGGTAAGGAACCAAGACCAACCCCTGTATGTCATCTTCTAAACAACTTCCCTTTGTAGGCCCAGATAAAGTTGCCCATACACTACCTAGATATTGTCTATAGAGAAAGTAATCTACAGCATTTATCCTGTTATAGGCCACACTACTGGACTTTTACATGTGATCCTATTGCACTTTTGAAAGTGCACACAAGTGTGGCCCAATTGATGTCAACAAACTAGCGTGATGAGATTCACTTTTTTGCACAATCACATGTGATAATTGCGTGATCACAACGCACAAGAGCACATTATAGTGTGGCCTCACCCAAAATCCCATCTGGCCCATTCATTTTGTGATCTCAAATTTATTGCACAACGGACGGACTAGGTGGTTCCTAGATTAGACCTGCTTATAGACTACTATACGGGGTAGTGTATGGTCACCTTAGGAACCACCCGCCTCGTTTCTTTTCTACAATCAACTCGCAATCACAAAATGAATGGGCCAGACAGAAATGTCTCAAGATAAGTACCGCTGGTTGTAATGTGATCTTTAGGGGGCCTAAATACATGCTATGCTGTAAACAAGACAGTTATATATCGCTGGTTAGATCTGCGGGTAGAAAGTTTGGGTGGTAGTTGGCTTAAAGCTCCAAAAAAGTGATTGATCCCAGACATGATGATGCTCAACAAAACGGGTGTACAATTAACACCGGTTTTGGCCAATAATTGCACATTTGGCTGTTCATCAGGCCTGTTGAACTGGCCTTCCTTTGAAACAGATGTTAATCGCCAGGCTCCTAACAATCTGATATAATCTAGTTTTGGTATGAACTGCCTATTTTTTGAACTGCATTAAGATTGTACTATCCTATTATAAGGCTGGGTTTACATGGGCCCATATTTTGATCCAATTAAACTGTATTTTGGTAGACAGGGTTTAATTATCAACAGTACGGATTCACCCGCAACCAACCATTGCCGGTCATAATTTAGTTTAAATCCGATAATTTGACATCTCCGTTAATGTTAGACAATCATGTGGTATTCTATAGACTGCACAATTGATCCCATCGAAATATCGCCGGTGGCAATTTTTGCCTTGACCAACGATATTTCAACCCAAGTGACAGCGAGGACTGGGTTGAAATGTGTACCCAAGTCTTTTCTTACCAAGAAACAATAACAACTTAAGTCCTTTGTTTGCCAAATAAAGATATGGCTGACTGGAAAATGTCTGTCGAAAAGAAGTGTGCCAAGTGTTCCAGAGGCAACATTTCAGAGGGCATGTCCACCCCCAAAACTAAAATTTAACCCCTTAGTGGCCACATTAAGAAGTTTAAAACAAGCCTTACCTTACATTTCTGCTCAAAATGGTTCCCCTACTATGCCCCTCCAAAGTCCAGGAAACTGCTTTGTTTTTCTCTCCCTCCCCCTAACATTACCTTTGGGTATGCGGTAGGGCATGCTCCCCCAGCCCCAACCACATTAATATTAATGTTAGAAAGTCTCCCAATCTTTACTTACCTTCCCTCTCCTCCGCTGTTCAGAACTCATGGCAGCCACGGCTGTGATTGGCTGCCTCTCAGCCAATCACGGACGCTGCTGCTGGTCCCGCCCCCTGCTTGCAATTCCATGCAAGCAGAGGGCCTGTACAGTGTGGTGGAGGAAAGAGGGAAGGTAAGAATCAGGGGACTTTCTAACAATAATATTAATGCGGTTGGGGCTGGGGGAGCATGCCCTACCACATACCCAAAGTTTTCAAAAGGGGTGGACATGCCCTTTAACCTTTATTTCTGCTTCAGTAAACAACAATACACAAACGTTTAAAATAACAAAAAAAACATTTATTTTAGCAGAGTTATTTGAAGATTTTAGGCACTTCCAGAATCCAGTACGGATGGATAAGGCTTGGCGAGAAGGAGCTAGTATGGTAATATTCTCTTTGCAAAAACTAGGTTGATAGAGATGAAGATTGCACAAGAAGCCAAAAAGGAAAAAGTGAAAGTAGAAGGAAAGCAGAGCTGAGCCCACAATTTGCTGAACTTGTCTTAAGCGGAGCCTGCTGGGAGGGAATCATATGACTGTGCTAAGGGGATACAAATGGATTTCAAAACAATTTCCAACCATGAAACAAAATTAAAAATCTGTCATGTGTATTAAGAGCACCATCAAATGTCACGGATTTAAGTGGTATTTTTTTTGCCTTTATCTAGACAATTTTGGTTCACATTTTGCATGTTCAGAGCAATATGTAGGATGGGCATAGGGCATCTACCCCAGGACTTCTTCCAGATTTCTGCCTTGTAGGAGGCTCAACTCTAAGAGCCCAGGCTGTGGGACAGCAAGGTGTAAGGTGCTCATTTGGAAAAAACATCTGAGGATTCTGACAGGACTCTTCCATCCTTGGTCTCCACAGTCTTCACTACGATGCTTCGCTTTTGTGTTTTGGATGTTTCCAAAGGTAAAGAACTGACATTGCTGGAATAAGAATAGCTTCCACCAAATCCACTCATTGGGTATGCACTGGAAACCCCTCCAGCGTATGCACTGCTCACACCTATGAAAACAATTAGAAAGGTCTTAATTCTCGCCTCAATTTCTAGTTAAGTTGCAATAAAGGGTCACTTTACCCCAAGGATACACAGAACAATCCAATACACATCCAAATCCTTGTGGGTATATTCACTATAACCTTACCCCAAGGATATCAATAGGAACTTCACCCATGAGATATAGTAAAATCTAAGAAAAATAGTAACTGCTTCTGGTAAGTATATAATAAAAATGTCAGACCGCTCTATTCAAATATTAAACTGATAACACAAATCTGTGTCCATCCAATGTCTATATATAGGCCTTATTTATTTTAAATTGTAAAGAAATATATAATTACCGGAATAGCCAGTAGTTTTGGTCTGAATACTCATGTTCTGAATGCCTGACTCCAGCCTGGAATAAAAAATATATATATATTATTAGGGTTTCACTGCACTAAAATTAAATATCCAAGAAACTATTGTGGAAAAGTCTAGTGGTCTCTATCATACTGCTTTCTTCTCCTTCCAACAGCTTCCTGTAGGTGACAATTCAATATCCAGAGCAAGCTTCACATCATTAGTTCCTGGTATTCACGCAGTGCCGAGCCATATCCTGTTTAGCCTTCTGCAGAGCAGCTTCTAGTTCAGACAGTTTGGACTTGGCATCTTTCACTGCCAATGCTCCGCGTTCCTCTGCCTCAGCAATCTGTGACTCAAGGTTTGCACGCTGCATGAAAAAAAAAAAAAAATCCCAGTTCATAAGTGTTTTTTTTTTTTTTATAATGTATGCACAGATAGAATGATTTTGGACCAGATCATTAGCACATCCACACAGTTAGGACACTAGTTAGGATCGCTCATTTTTTTTTTTTTTTTAAAGGGTATGTCCACCGTTATTTTAACTTTTATGTTTCCAGTTAACTGAAGGACAGGAGGTAAATGCGAATGTCTTACCTCCTGTCCTTCAGTAAAACTTACAGGAGACCAGAAGAAACTTACCGCGTAACGATCCAGCGCTGCTGACAGCCTCCGACTACACTGACATTCTCCGACGGATCCACAGTCCTTTGCATTGTGTGCGCACACATGCTAGGAGTGTGGACCGGCGGAGACTGTCAGTGAGGCCGGCGCTGGAGCGATACGTGGGTAAGTTTCTTCTGGTCTCCTGTAAGTTTTACTGAAGGACAGGGGTAAGACATATCGCATTTACCTCCTGTCCTTCAGTTAAACTGGAAACATAAAAGTTAAAATAACGGTGGACATACCCTTTAAGTGCAAGTCCAGCCTTGAAATGAAAACGTACATTAAAGGTAAGTCACCCCCCAAAACGTTAATAGTTTGAAATCGAAATATATAAGTCTAACCTGAAATCCTGCACAATGTCTGTTTCCCCTGGTTTTGCTTCCTGGTTCTTCCAGTTAGTAATTGTCAGTTATGGATTTGACAGTTGACATCACAGCCAGTGAATGTTAATCCCCTGTCTGACTTCTGAGCATGCCCCGGTCAGTACAGGCTCTGTACAGGTTTCTAAATGCTCAGTTTCCATGAGGCATCCAGAAGCATAGCAGGCATATAGTAACAAATTCATAGGACAAAACTATGATATATCAACATATTTTAAAGAGGCCATTCTTTCTAAAAGATGTTCTATATGATGTTCTATGAGGGTGGAGTGGTCCTTTAAACTAGTTTTATTTGAATTTCCACAGCATTGGATATTATAACCACATTGCAATATATTATTATAACATTATAATGACAAAAGAGGTTTACAATGTAAGAGCTGTTTTATGGAAAGTTCAGAGCCAATACTACCAAGTAATTCAGGGTGGCATCCCTTACCCTTTTCAAATTGCAGCATTAATATGCTGTAAGCTTCTATATATTCCTACCCACAGCATAATCACTTACTCAGACATAGTATCTGGGAAAAAAAGCAATCCCTGTCATAGGGTAAAGCAGATCACCCTGACATGAACGAGGAGCGTCTTTCTGCTTGTGATAGGTGTGTCCAACCAAGTACAGATGACAATTTTTAAAGGAAAATGATCTAGAGATGCATTTGAGTAAAGGGTATCTCCACCCCCCCAAACTATTTTTTTCTGTAGTGTACCCCAGCCCACCCCCAGGTGCAAGGTTAAGATTTTTTAACACTATACAGTGGGGCAAATTAAGTTCTGGGGGTGGACATGCAATTTAAAGCAATGTTTATTTGCAGAAAAATGGTGCTAAATATATTTTAAAATTTAACAATTGGGTACAAAAGTATAATGTTTTGCAGATTGTCTCTGTATTGCATATAAAACATGGGTAAAACTCACTTGTGCTTTGAGGGCATCAATCTCAGACTGAATCCTTGTGATGTAGCGGGTCAGTTCACTAATCTCGGTTTTAGTGTTCTTTAGGTCATCACCATGGCGACCAGCTGATGCCTGTAGCTCTTGGTACTACAAAAAAAAAAAATTATATATATATAATTTAAAAAAAAAAAAGGACAACATGAGCAAAATATAAACAGGGTTATTCAATAAAAATTCTTAGCGTTTAAAATGGTGCCAATTTTGCCCCAACCCATCAGATCTTATTTAACATTTGAAAAAAATCTGATTGGTTGGGGCAAAATAATCACCATTTTCAGCGATAAGAACTTTTATTACATCTCCCTGAAAGTGTTATACATTATGACTGTTTCTTTAAGAAAACATTCTAGCACAAGAGCAGAGGAAATGTGCGTAATTTGAAAGGAGCTCACCTTTATCTGATACATGCTTCAACCTCTGCACGGCTCTTGTTGGCAATATCTTCATACTGGGCTTGACCTCAGCAATGATGCCATCAAGGTCAGGTTGCGGTTGTTGTCCATAGATTAAACAACAGAAGTGTCAGAAATCTGGGACTGAGCTCACGCAACTCCTGCAGGAGAGAGAAAATTTAGTAAAGGTTTAGGCCTAATAAAGAAAAGTTTAATAAACATACAGCCTAATGTACAGAATCGTAAATGAAAATAGTTTTATACTAGGTTTGAACCCAATACTGTATAGCTTTGTAATTGATTGCTTTGTGCATCTGTTACTAGTACAGTACTTGGTGGGAGGAGGGAACTGGGCCCCTGTAGGTACACTTCTGACCCTAGGTATCCAGATGTTTAGAGTCAGAAAAACACTACATGTAGTCAGACTATGAAAAAGGTCTAGTGACCAATAAGAAACCTCTACCTGAGCAAAACCTGAGTGAAACTAGCCTAAATCTTATTTTAAGAAATAAGAGATTCTATACCTTGCCCTGAAAATGTTTAACCACAAACAAACTACATAATGTGAATGGTCAGAGAAAAGTCCCTGTATTTTCTTACTTCTTCATATAGATGTCGGAGGAAGTTAATCTCATCAGTCAAAGCCTCCAAACGAGCTTCCAGCTGCACCTTGTTCATGTAGGCCTCATCTACATCCTGGAAAGTAAAAAAAATCAAGGTTGTGCACAGAGAAGGAAGATTAAAATGCAGGGTAATGATCGTTAAAAATATATCTTACCTTCTTCAGCAACACAAATTCATTTTCCATCTCTGTGCGTTTGTTGATTTCATCTTCATATCTACAAGGAAGAAAAAAAAAAAACACACATGTAAAAGGTCTATAGATGGGACATTAAGCCAGGGCTTTTTTACCTTACATAAACTTTTATGGGGGGAAAAAGGCAGCATTTTCCCATTCTAATGGTCTTAAACTGCCCATTCATGTATGTAAATAAATTCTTCCGAAATATTGACTTCTTTTGCAGAACCCCTAATAGAGACCGTTATGGTCTTGCCCTTGACCCAGCAACTGGGCTGATTTGGTTGCTCAGTAGAGATCTGAGCATGTTTGTTCTGTCCAACAGCAAATCAGTAGAAATTACTGTTGGAAACATTTCACGTTCGTGTGCACTCTGGGAAGAAGGACTGTAACAGAACCTGAAATATCAGCTCACTAATGTCAACAGCAGGGAATAGCAAGGGATATAAATTCAACTGATTTTTCAGAATGGAGAATATGTAGAATAACTAGCTATGCATAATATAAAATAAGAATTTTCAAAATAAAGATATTTTCTACTGAACTTTTCCTTTAAAGAAGAGCGCAGAACAATCATTTAGTTAAAAAAAAGCCAATATGAAAATGTGAATCAGTTTCTGTACTATGCAAATAGATTAAAATACATTTGACATAACTCTCTGAACTCTATGAACTGTGCAAACACATTGCCATTTAAGGACATAAGATGCTTTAGAATTTCATCTAACGAACGCACAGTACCGTTGGTTCGGCTTCCAACACAAATATTAATCAACAGAGATCCAGTGAAATGAAGATTCTATTCGATCACTTAAATCACGCAAGGTAACAGACCAAAGATGTAATGAGTCACAATGTAGCTAGCAAGGAAAACAAAACTGCAATAAATAAATAGAAGGCTGGTATAATAGTCAACAGACAAGTTCAAAAATAATTTGAATCTGGAGATTTAGCTGGTAGAAGTGGTAACCTGCAGCATCTGTGGAAACCACAAGGGGGGGTATAACTACCTTTTCTTAAAAACAATGCATCTAAGGATGTAAAGTCAGTAGCACAGGTGCATGAACCATAATTACACGTTTCAGTATATCTGCACAGAAAGCACTCACTTGTTCTTGAAGTCCTCCACCAGACCTTGCATATTTCCTAGTTCAGATTCTAAGCGCATCTTTTCCTGGCCCAGAGTATCCAGCTGCCGGCGCAAGTTGTTGATGTAGGTCTCAAACATGCTGTCCAAATTGCTACGAGATGCCTTCTGGTTTTGCAAAAGGTTCCACTTGGTTTCCAACATCTTGTTCTGTTGCTCTAGAAAACGTACCTGAGAATAGATAAAGGATTTTAACAAATTAATTAAAGAAAAAGATAAACAAATTCCTCTAACCACGTCAAGGTAACCCCAGTATGGAAGGTCCTAACCAATTACCTTTCATATCCCCTGCTGGGTTGCATTTCAATGAATTACACAATAAATGGCACCTTTATTGTTTTTTTACAAAGATACCAGATGCTATGGTAACTTACACCTATCTATACCTTCAAGCATTACATTTTCTTCTAAATTTTCAGGGGTGCTCACAGTAGCACCACTAGGGGAAGTGGTGCCAGGAGCAGTTGGCCTCTTGTGCAACTTCCCTTTCAATAGAAGTAAATGGAGACGGTCCCGCGATCGGGAGCCCACCAACATACACAACGAGTGTGTATTTGGCATTTGTTGTTTTCAGCACTTAAATAAATGAGTATTTTTTGAATACCATATTGAGTGTGCCTACCTACAAACTATATATGGCCCACCAACATTGACTTCTATTACAAGGGATTGCCGTGTCCTCAGCAGGATTTTCAACCTGCTTCAAAAGCAAGGCGCCCCAGGGACTGCACTAGCAAACCCCCATGAATGTCTCAAGGCCACTTTTTGACTCTGCTCCCAAACCACCCAAGCCCACCCCTGGACTGCCCAGATTCAGTCACAACCACCTAGCAGTCCCATGGGACAATTCACCAATTGCTTGTTCATTGTACACCAATGCTGTAAACCTTTTATGGGCTTAATAAGAGGTGCTAAAATTTGCCCGGGCTGATTTAAAGCAACAAACCAAATGTTATCTTTTTAATAGTCTACTACAGTTAGTAAACATTTGATAACATCTGATTGGTTGAGGAGTATTAATAGCGCAAAATTTGGAACTTACTATTAAACAAGCCCTTTAGTCTTCTAGTGCAATCTATTGGGGGGTTTACAAAATCCCTATCCCACAGCCACCAATATGGGGTTCGCTTCCATTATTCTAAGCTCCTTTACTATCACAAGCTCAAGATGATTTTACTGGTCTAAACAACAGGCGTATAGGGTAATTAGCAGTAGGACCAGCACCAATGCCCACAGGAGGGTACATGACCCCCTTTGTCACTATGGCGGCTGCTACCCCAGTAGTTAAGCACTGCTTAATTTTCTACTTGTTTGCATGTTCTTTCTATCCCTCCATTGTGTGTAAGGAAATATTCCCTATTAATGATAAAATATAGACGGGTGTAAGTGTTAAAACAAATATTTCAGACAATAACAATTTGCTTTCCTTTAAGGCACATCCTTATGGTAACCCAGTCCAGGGTAATACAGTTTCAGTGCTATATTTGGTTTCATTTAGACTTTATGACTTTTGATCAGAATCAGAATCAGTGCGTAGTCAGTTGGAGCAAAGGTCCATGGCCCTATATGGCAATATCTACAGGTAGAATGTTTCATAACAGCTCCTCCCTTTTACTCCCAACAGGAAAGGGATTCATATAATTACAGATTATAACTGGCACTGTTCATGTACAGGAGAATCAAGGCCATTAGGAAAAGCCAATCTTTTGGATTAAATAATGTATATAAAATACGGATCAAAGTATCAGGGCCAAGTTCAACTGTACCCTTGGATAAGTTATTACCAACCGCCTTTCTGCCCGTGGAACTTCCTGAATAAAGAAATGTTCCATAAACTATTAATACATGATTGGTTATTAGGATTACAATAAAACCTATTACAGGAATACAACACCCAATGCCAAGTTACATTTTTGGGGCTTGCAGATTAGCCACAACAGAAGCAAAACCACCTGTAAGTTATGTATGTTTGTACAATAGGAGAGAAACGTTACAGGATCAAACTTTATTATGAATCTCCTTTTCTGCTGAGAGGAAATAAAATTCTTTGCTGGTGATTCCAGTCATTAGGTTGTTCCTGGTTCTAAATGGACAGAACCTTTTTAACTGTTCGACATGGAGGGTAAAGTACAACTGAACAGAAAGTACAGACTGAGCTGTTATTTACTTTGGCAAATCCTACCTGTCCCGAAGCGTATGATATATGAATGAAATCATAAATAACAAAGGTATTTACAGACCTGCAAGTCAAACGCAGGGTAACACGTATATAATATTATATAGATAGATATTGGGCTGGAAATGATTGGTTCATTTCATTCCTACTGGAAGTGTACACTGTGCAAAAAGTGCCATTCATTGCAGATTAGTTCACCCCCCCACCCCGCCCCCCCCCCCCAAAGATTTAAATAACAAGCAACATCTAATGGGGCTCCATTTAAATAATTATTATTTAATAATAAAACACTTTCTGCTCCACTGAACAAACCATGACAGCCATGTTGGGAGAGTAATTTCAGTCAGTTGGTTTGAAATATTGACCCATGTGTGCCCAGCTTAAAGGACTATCAACCTACAACATGGGGTGTGGCATTGGACTTCCCTCTCTAGATCCCATATTAGAAGGGACACATTGGAAAACATTTACAATGCCTGTGGGTGGCGATATTCTACTAAAAATCTTCCACCCAATGGCATTTACCACCATGAATTCACCCAACTGCACTTTTTTTTATTCTGTACAACATTTTACATTCACTTTTGTCTGTGACAATGACCAGATACAATACAATGAGATTTTACCGACTTGTAGTTTAATATTTTCTGTCCCTATGCACCAGGGATGTCCAGCCTGCACCCTCCAGATCTTTGCAAACTACAATTCCCTGCACTGCAGATAATGAATGCTGGGAGTTGTAGTTTGCAAACATCTGGAGGTTGGATATCCCTGCACTACACATTGTACAGATAATCTACCCATCCCTATTGTAAAATAAAATCACTAAAGAGCTCCATGTCCACAGGGTGAGAGAATTAACACAAGCCATTGAAATATATCATTATTACCCATAATACACAAGGTTCAGAGTCACATGAAGCAGATTATAAGGATATAACGTACAGAATGGAAGGGAAATAGGAATTCCAGGTTAGAACATTGACTGGGCCAGATCTGATGCACATGGAGGGAGTTGGTATTTAAAGGCCATAATGATGCTATACAATTACAGATCCCAGAATTCCAGGAGAGCTAACACCATCTGAAGTGGTGGATAGTACATGAACGATGCCCCTCTATAGGAGAAGAGTAAAGACCACCAGGGGGCCCACAGGGCCACTCACCTTGTCTATGAAAGTGGCGAACTTGTTGTTGAGGGTCTTGATCTGCTCCTTCTCCTGGGTCCTCACTTGCTGGATGTTCGGGTCGATCTCCAGGTTGAGTGGCGCCAGCAGGTTCTGGTTGACACTGACCGAGGTGATCGGGCTATATCCTAAACCTGCATCCCCAAACTCCATCCGGTAACTGGAGCCGACCCTGGATCCTCCGCCGAAGCGGCCATAAGCGGGCACGACACTGGCTCTGGTGACTGTCGGGACTCCGCTGTAGGACAGGCTGCTGAAACCTGTTTTGCGCGGGGCTGCGCTGCTAGTGCGGTAGGTGACTTTCTTGGTGATGACAGACATGGTGACTGCACAGACTGGCACGTTAACCTGGTGCGGGGACAGGACAGGCTGAGGTTGTGCCTGGAGCGGGGAACTTTATATGGGAACTTTGGGTGGGAGGGGCGGGGTCGGTTCTATGCACACCTAACTGGCTGAATAGCGGCGAGGGAGGGGCGGAGCTCACACCTGCCAGTGTGTGGCGAGGCCGGGCGAACAGTAGGGGGCGCAGTAAGGAAGATCGAAAAACTTGTCATATCCCTGGGAGAGAACAGGGAACCCAGAATGTGCCCCTCCCCATCCTCCCGACAGCACCCTGAGAGGAATCACCCCACTGAAACCATAGACCGGTAACAATAAAGGGTTACTGACTGTCTTCACTGCCAGATGGAATGCTGGGAAAGGCATGGGATTCTGTGAAATGCCCTGCGTGCTGACAGTTCTGCTTTAAATGGAATGCCAGAGGAAAATGGGATTCTGGGAAACTATTACAGTTCAGGGTTTGGGGGTGATTTGTCTGTATGTAGTGGATAATGCACCCTCAACTGTAAATTATATAGTGGATAATGCACCCCCAACTGTAAATTATAAGGATATTAGAAGTCACCAAGGAGTTCCTTGATCATAATAAAGCACAGTTTGGTGGGCATTGTTTATTATAACCTACATTGTGGCTTCTGGCTTCCTTATCCTCCTGGAACTGTAAGATTATACGGTTATAATCTTACAGTTCCTCCCATAAAAATCCACTACAGGGGTAGGTTATACATTTTTTAAATTTGATGGATGGACTTGCCCCCTTTAAACAAGCATTGGAGGTGTGTTATAAATGAGCAGTATTTTTGCCATTTCACTAACTGCATTCTTTTTGCCGTATTTATAAACCGTTTTGTTTTATAAACCGTTTTGTTATCGCCATGACCATATGCAGCATTATTAATCGTTGATCGATATATCATAAATGATAGAAAATAGTCAACCCCCTACCACCACCACCACCAGACCCTTATTTGAATTGGAAAACCCACATTAATGTACTGACACCTTCAATTTCAAAGCTAGATATATGGCCACTAATCAGGGTCCAGCAGTCAGGGCTGAAATCCTGCCCCATTATGCCCACTCCCTGTCCAGTTTCGCCTTTAAACACACAAACACACACCCCCGTGTGGCTCTGCCCCTATCCACGCCTTACCTCCCTCACACTGTGATGTCACAGGCGGGCAGAATATGGCAACCCTGCCACTAATGTATGTTCACCACCTCACACTTGGTGATTTTTTAAGGCTTAACGCAACCCAACACTCTTCGACCATTTGAAAAATACATGATAACGATGGGGAACTTTTATTAATATGCCCCTTGGTTAAACACTCAAAAGTGAACATTAAATAAACAACAGACAACTTAAATAAAATGTTGGTGCTGTGTGCCCAATCGTCATAGTTACAAATCATATTATCTTAATACTAAAGGTTTGTCCCGACCTGCGATGCACCATGTGTACAAATGAGCGATTTGGGCGATAATCGCCCTGTGAATGGGCTCTTTATTGGCTGAAACGGCTGCTCGTTCGGTGATCTGCCCAGCGGATCAGGCAACGATGGCCAAACGAACAGCCGTTTTGTCTGATAAAGTGCCTATACACAGGCCGATTATCGGCCAAAACGCTCGTTGGTACACATCGTGTGACGCGGGTCGGCACCCACAATCGCATGTGTGTACGAACCTTTAGGGATCATCTATCAAGTCTATTGTTTGTGTGTTGTCCATCTAGCTATTTATCTTTCTCATCTTATCATTCTCTCTAATATCCATTTCTATTTATCTATTCAGCTATCTGTAAGTTTACATAATATGAATTTGACAGCATGTTTTTAGCAGTTGAGTAAAAGTGTGTAGTTGTTCACTGTTGAAACGTGTATTGTTCTAGAAAGAGAATCCCTGAAGGGAGTAATTCATTAGCACAAGGTGAGAGAAGGTTGTGAACCGGAAGATGCATCTTAAGAGGGTGTGGAAGACACCAGGATCAGTATGTGTGCCCTGCAGCCTCTTATTCACCTGTACAGTGCAGATAAGTGGAATTCCTGCCTGTCAAGCTTTCTATTTAATGTGTCTTTTCAGAGCGCTTAGGGTGATTTAAATTTCCGCTATTTCTGTCCCGCTTGTTTCACATTTTCTTTTACATTAGTCTCCCTGTTGTGAAGTCTTGACGGTCCATAAAGTGGATTAAATTTTAAAAAATTCTACAAAATTATGGGCTGGTAGTACACTGGGGCTGTTATTTTGTTTATAATTACTGACGTGTTTGATCATCTAGCCAAGAAATATTTTCTCTACTGCTGTAGAGAAACCCGATAGTATATAGAAGTGCTCACTGACAAGGGTCATCTCCCTCCACCCCCCTGTTCATGACCCCAAGATGTTGGAGATGGCCGTCTCCTGCCAACCTTACTTTTAAAATAATTCTAGTCCACACCATTTTATTTCCGATTGGAAATGTCTTAAAAGGCCACAGCTTTATTAAATATATAATTTCATTTAACCATATTTTCTTTAAAAGCAAATCTCATAAGATTTAACAATTCATTTAAATTCTTTTAAACTTTAAAAACTTTTCAACTCTAACAATGTATGAGAAGGTTCACTGGCATGAATACTCTAGCCTGAGGCCGTACCCCTTTTACTTGCCACTTTTCATTTCCCCACTTCCGGGTACATGCGGCCATAGGCTCCACCCATTGCCTCCCAGGGGCCCCTCCCCTTAGAGTGGCTTACACATAACATAACTTTTACCGCCAGTAACCTACCGACAGCTGTGACAAATTCTGATCAGGCCACGGTGCATTACAACTAGGATCTGTAAGAAAGAAAATAAGTGTCATTGCTAATAACGGGATGGGCGGGTGGGCCGTTCTGCCTCACCAAATGGCGCCAGTCCTTCCCTTGGAGCTCCTATTTATAACCTCCCCCTAGCCCAGCAACCAATCACTTCTTCTCGCAACCCCCCCCCCCCCCTTTCCTAACTATCACACTTCGCTACTCCTCCCCACCCCTTTGGGTCATGTGTTCCTGCGCTGGGTCTCCGCCCCTGGGAAAGAATTAGGTAGAGTTAGAGAATTTCGCTGGCTCATTTTCACAAAAATGTTACAGAAAATAACATAATTTCTTACCACCTATGGAAGGATTGGTTTATAATAGACTTTAGTTCCCTGTTCATTTTATTGCATTGCTTTGTGAAGCTGTAGAAGAGATGGTATGCACTGATTCTTTCTGCTTGGCTTGGACTTTCTGAAAGTAACCAGGCGGGTGGAACAGAGGGTGTGCTGAGCGGGGTGAACAGACAGGTCAGAACGCAGTAACCCATCACTGTGGCTAGAGGAATAAGAAGTTCTTTAATTGAAATGATTAGTTTCATGTTGGGCTCTGGAAACTTGTGATCTGGCACAGTACACCTTTTCCTCTTGGCATAGAGGCTCTAAAAAACTTAAATTTAACTCATATTTACAGAGAAATTGTGTTGAAGTGTTGTCATTTATTTATTAAAAGATGAATAAGAAAGTTTTTTTTGTGCTGCTCATCTTTTAAACTCCCCTATTTAGGGGGAGATGCAGGCATTTGTATGAATGTAAAAAGGGGTCCGTGCTGTTTCCAAAAATTTTGGACTTTTATTTAGCACTACTTTTTGGGCCCATTTTACCTTCATCTAGCGGTGCAGTCATCATCAGAAAGTAATTTTTGCATCATAGGAATGAGGAAGGTAAGAGTAGTAGGGGCTCCTTTTTACATGTTCCCCATGTTATATGAACTCTCTGCTTTATATTTTCCAGGTTCAGTACAAATGAAATCGGGCAGTTATTTGGCATTCCTTTTTAAAAGTAAAGAGTTTATAAGGTAAGAGATGAATGTTCTTCAAGTATTAGAATCAGGGAACCCTGAGATACTCACTTCTAGTTGGGGGCTGGGAAATTGTGTTCATTCTGCTAAAGCTGGGTACACACATTAGCTATATAGTGTCGGTACCAACGGGATTGGCCCTATATTTCTAATGTACACCCATTAGAAATATAGGGCCAATGAAACATCCGTTTTCAATGTCGGCGAACGTTCGGAAACGGTAGCTGATTCTGTCTGTCATCTTTGACAGATTGAAACTGTGTGTTCCCACCTAAAGGCAACTATACTGGTCCAAACCCTTGATTATAACCAAGCTAAGGGCCTAAACTGCTATGTCCTCTAGGTTTGTTCTAGTTCCAACAGAGAAAGATCATTAATGCACATTCCTGGGCGCCATATAATAGAATAAAATCTGTGCTAGTGCAAACAGTAAAAAGTTTCAGGTCACTACAATTTTATGCATGAAAGAGAGCTTGCAACCACATCAAGGTAACCCCAGAGCTAATTACCTTGGGCCATTTATCTGGGTTGATATCCCCTGCTTAGTTGCATTTTATCTCCCTGACCTTTCAATGGTCGAGTTTAACAGGCTTTCACATCCCCCACCTACTGGTTCTAAGGCTAGGTAGACACTGATAGATTCTTTCCCCAGCCGATCAGTTACTGTGGGTCACGGCAATAAGGCATAAGACTTCCAATTAAACCAGGTTGGGGATGCTGCTAACACATTGATGTTTGATCTCTCTTTCTGCAAATCAACTAGGAGCAGCCCCTGAAGTAAATTTAAATAAATACAATGTTGATAGAGGTAACACTCAGGCGATATGCAGCTTAACTGCAACTGGCGGTTTATTACATGTTAAAAGTGTTGACACATGTAATAAACCGCCAGTTGCAGTTAAGCTGCGTGTCGCCTGAGTGTTACCTCTATCAACATTGTATTTATTTAAATTTACTTCATGTTGTTTGGGGATCGAAGCATAGATAGAGGTAACCAATTTGTTATTACCAGTGTGGAGGACTACTAATACTTTTGCAGGAGCAGCCCCTTTTGTGATTGTTCTAGTTCCCCCAAGCCATGCAAATCTGTCTTGCATTGCCTGTTTCGCTTCGCCCCTTGTCAGAACCTGGGACTCTCTTGGACTGTCCTTCTTGGTCTGCTTCTTGCAGATCATGTCTTCCCATTGATTAAGTGCGGGAGTTGGAGAGGGGGCAGATCCAGACCAGCACTACGATAGTTGAGAAAGTTGATTTGGGAGAGTTGGTGCTTAGTATAGTTATCACTATAGTGGTTGCACTAAGACTAGGTACACACAAAGGGAACATTTGCTAATAGCGAGCGCTCGGCTGGGACAAATGACTGTCGGTTGCAGCAATAGTGGCCGCTGCTGACAGTTTGCACGACCGATCGTGCGGTCCCATAGGGAACCGCACAATCGTCCGTGATTTACCAACATGTCAGATCATCCCATCTGGACAAACGGGCAATGCGAAACGCGTAGGGAGGAGCTCTGTGTGTGTCTCCCAGTTAGACCCGATGTCTGTGTTCTTTCATTCATATGTTTTTAAAGGGCAATTATAGTGAGAAAATAGTTTTTTTTTAATTTCTTCTAATGTATCCTATAAGTCATCCCATCCACCAGGGTACCTTTAGTTTCTTTAAATTCTACATAGTCCCCGAGATATAAGCCTTTGAATATGCTGTGATTTGTAGGAGCTGCTACACCTCATCTGTCACTCAAAGGCACACACCCACACAATCCAAAGCTCCCCTGCAGTACTGTCACACACTCTCTCACCCACACTATATGTACCATGTGCAACATATAGTCAAATGCTGTAGTGCTAAACACAATCAATAAACCATTAACCCAGCAATATGAGCATAACACACTATAAAACAGCCCCTCCCCCCCAAAAAAAATCTTGTATACATACAAAACCAGTGACTCAAATGGAACACTAATACAGTATATATAATACAGTAATACAGACTATATACCAAACAAGACACACAGTGCAATCTATGAAATATATAGACTAAAGCAACTGAAATGTAACAGGACAACAAGCAGTGTCACTGTGTTTGTGAAGGTCTCACTACAAGCTGCTGTTACACTGACTCTCTCTTCAGTGATTATGATCTTAGCTAAGCAGGGAGAGATATGAACTTCAGGTAAAAAGTAAAAACAATTAGCAAAGTATTGAGAACAGGCAGAGTTCAGTAACTTACTTGTAAAGAATCTAGCACCACTTGTCCTCCTCTCTCCTCTGCCCCCCCTTCAGCATATTGCTATTTATTTGATTGCTTGCAGTCTAGCTCTGGAAGGGAGGGTAACAGGGTGTCAGCACTTCTTTAAAGTCCTTTCAACTGACAATGCTCGGACTCTGTATACAGCCCGTCACTGCTTGAGGGGGACTAGACAGAGAGGGGAGGGGGACTACACAGCTTGGTACAAACTTCTGCCAGTGTGAAGAAACGAAGCCACACAGAAACATGGAAGTAGGCAGCTATACTAAGTTGGAGTCCTACATTGTATACAGACAAAGTTTTTTTTTCACTATAGTTGCCCTTTAACTCGTCACAATAAAGTATTTGGATTTTTAACCTACTACTAAGGAGTGCGGTTGCCTACATCCTTGTTGGGGGAATACCCCGCTGCTGCTCATTATTCAACCTATCAGGAGATGGGATTCGTAGGGAGGTGATTGCAGCACTGGAGCTCTGGTGTGGGAGGACGCTCCCAATACGTGCAGGTGCGTACTAGTCAACCTATATCGGTCGCATCGGCTGGCAAAGCAGCACAGGTTTGTTGGCCCAATCGACCGATACACGGAAGTATCGGTCGGTTGGGCCGAAAAATCTGCCCGTGTGTACCGGGTATATTAAATTGATTGGCAGAAAGAAAGGAATTTTGCTCTGCGTCTCTCTCTGTAAATGAGGCTGAATGTTTCATTAAAGACTGGCTAGAGAGAAGTGACTGTTCTTTGTTAAAGGGCAGTCCACCCTTAAAAAATTTTTAATATTTTGTTCCCCCATGTCTGGCAGCCCCAACCGCTATATTTATTTTCCAAAAGCCCCTCAAACTCTTACTTACCTCCCCTCGTTCCTCCGCCGCACTGCAGGCCCTCTGCTTGCGAGAATGCAAGCAGAGGGGCGGGACCGGCAGTCGCGTCTGTGATTGGCTGAGCGGCAGCCAATCATGGACGCGGCTGCCGGTCATTCAGTGCAGCGGAGGAAGAGGAGAGGTAAGTAAGAGTTTGGGGGCTTTTGGAAAATAAAATATATGCGGTTGGGGCTGCCAGACATGGGGGAACATCAATTAAGGGGGTTTTATGCTAGGGGGAGGGATAGTAGAAGGGAGGGAGAGGGAGGGGGAGAGAGGGGGGAGAAGGGCTGCAGTACGCATGGCAAATATCTACCGGAGGCAAGGTAGCAGGCAGAGCCCTGCTAGCCTCCTGGTGGACAGTTTTTGGGACTTTGGGGGGGGGGGGTCTACAGGAGAACCCTATGGAGCTGGGATGTGAGGTAAGGATTACACTACACTACATGATGGGGCCATTACTGGGGGGGATTATAGTTTTGGGGGTGGACATGCCCTTTAAAGGGTGGGTATTTCAAGGATGTATTCTATGAATAAAAATTATCTTTCTTTTTTCCTTTAACTATAATATTCCTTGTTAACTAAGATGAATCAACATTTCTGTTTTGTACAATAGTGACTGACTGTAGTCCACTAACATCAACACTCAATATACTAAAAAACTATATTTTTTCTTGCAATGCGAAAATACTAAGAATGCAAAGTACAAAAGTTGCTGACTGTGAGCTTATTAGCTAGGAGAGAATCATCCTCACACACAATGACAAAATATCTCAAGAATGCAGAAAAAAGGGTTTGGATGGAGGTGGATTGTTACACTGGAAGTCCCAAAATAGCTGTTCATATCAGACTGCATTAAATAAACTTTTTAAAATCTTCCACTAGAAAACAGACTTGTACAGAGGTATTAATAGTAATCATTTTCAGAGTTTCTTTTGTTTTGGTACCAATGCTGTAGAGATTCAATTTAGACAGGCCCTTCCCAAATTACTTGATTCAAAGGGATACATAAAATAAGTACCAAGAGTAAAAACCCGTCTAAAAGGTGGCCATAGCCACAGACAGGTCCGACAGAATAGGCCTGGAACACAGGTTGATAATATCATAAAATGTTTTGCAGTGTATGCTGGCAGTGCAATAGATTCTGACACTATTAGGTCACTTAAGCTGAACATACACCATCAGATTAATTTATTTTCCGATATTCTTGTGACATTTCAACACCCCGCTGTACAGAGAGCGAGAAACATCAGAAGCAAATCCTGTATCTTTGCCCAAAATTAGATCAAATGAAGAATCAAATGTTAAATCGACCTAATACCTGGTTAGTGTTTATTCATGGGATCCATTGGCCTGGTCTGAAACTTTTTCCAGTCTATCCAACAGAGCAGGTCCTACAGAAATTACTGGGAAATTACTGCAACAGATAGCACACTATGGTCAAATAGTAAAAAGACACTTATTTAAAGAGTATAATTGTAATTGCCAATTCCTGGAAAATATAATTCTTTCCAACTATGACTACCATTTTTTGTTGATCTGTATCCTATTTGTTTAGATAGCCAGTCTGAAGCATTTTACATTTCAGCTGTCAATCAAGTGCCTTATCATTATAAACTCTTCTGCTGCGTGCAGTTTTGCTGAAATAAGTGCATGATGGGAAATTCTCTCTCCCAGTGCTGTTTAATAATGATTACAGATTAGTTATATGAGGCATTGTTCACACTAGGGAGCATTTTGGTGCAATTTCATGCCGTAAAATCATACCGTAACGCATTGCCCATTGAAACGACGGTTATCGTTGGGCTATGCGTAAACACATAGCTTTACCGTTGCAAGAATGGCACCGCTATGCAACATTGCAGGGGAACTACTTTGCAATGCAGTGTTTCCCCTGCATTGCACATTCCCCAGTGTAAACGTACCCTTGGTCAGGGAGGGGGAATACCGAGCATGAGCAAGAGAAGTATTGGACATACAGCAACACACACCTGTGTGTGTTACTTACAAGTATTCATTAATATAGCTAGATATGGCAAAGTTTACATTCCCTTTAACATGCTAAAAATGCTATGAAACCTGCAGAGTGTGATCACCTTAACCTGGGGTCCTTAAAGGGCATGTCCACCCCCAAAACTATAATTCCCCCCTACTACTGGCCCCACTGTGTAGTGCATAAAAATCCTTACCTTACATCCCAGCTCCAAATGGTTTTCCTGTAGTCCCCCCCAAAGTCTCAAAAACTGCCCAGCAGGAGGATAGCATATAGGAATCTGCCTCCTGTCTCCCCTCCGGGAGAAGTTGTGCATGCGCAGTTCAGCCCTTCTCCCCTTCCCCTTCCTCTTGCTCCCGTTTTGCAAGCCCTCCCCCTACCTTAAAACACCTTTGCCATATAATAGTGTTCCAGCCCCAAGTCCCCTGATCTCTACTTACCTTAACTTTCTCCCCCGGCGTTCTGAGCAGCCGTTCTGAGCAGAGGCAGCCAATCACAGATGCAGCTGCCGGTCCCGCCCCCTGCTTGCAGTTCCATGCAAGTAGAGGGCCGGGACACTGTGGCGGGGGAAAGAGGTTAGGTAAGTAATGATCGAGGGACTATTTTATGGCGGTAGGGGCTGGGGGAAGGAATACTATTATACCCCAAAAGTTTTGTACAGGGGTGGACATGCCCTTTAATGTGTTATTGGGCTACGTATTCCAGTATTGTGATTGCTGGGATTGTAAAGCACCAGATTGCTGTAATTAACAAACTGGCACTTTAAGCAGATGTATTTCATTTCTGATGTTTATTATTATTATTGATTAGAATGTTTTTCTTTGATATTTTTCTATACTGTTGCCATTTTTTGATTATTTTATACAGCTAGCTATAGTGAGCAATGAAAATACATTCCTTTACGATGATGAAATTCAGCACAAACATGTTATATTGTGGTCATAGTGTTACTAACTAATAAGTCTTATAGGTATTTTCCATGCACTTTGTCATTACCAGTAATTCCAAAGATCAGTGGGAATTTACCCTTCTGTTTCTGCCAAGTTCCCTCAAATTTCCAAAGCCTGTGATATATTGTAGGTAAACCCTCACCTGACAAATAAAACTATTATAAGTAATAGCATACAATATAAATATAGCTTTATATTACAGCTTACATGAAAAATATCCATTTAGGTTGAGGCAATACTGCACCTTGCGATTGCCCAATGTTTCGCAATCTAGGGGGCATGCAATTGTGCAAAAAATGTGGATCACGTGCACTCTAATTAACAGATCGCACATGCAGCTCTCAGTAGCGCACTAGTGTGGCCACATCAACTGGGCCACACTAGTGTGCACTTTTAAAAGTGTAATTGGGTCGCAATTCAGCCATACACCTGCTTTGTGGACCTGGCCTATCCATGTATCATTTTTTCTTAGGAAGAAAGGCAAAATATCCACTTGAGTGAGGCTGTATGAGGGTGCCTTCCCACCCCTTACCCATTGGAGGATACCTTTGAGCTGGGTACACACTGTAAAGTGTTTTAAAAGATGACAGACATAATTTTTAAGATCAGGCTACACACAGTCCAGAGTGTTCTTATATAAGTATAGGGAGAACTTTCGGGACTGCCAAATTTCCTGCGACTCCCTATACTTAAAAGAGAACCAACTGTAATCATGGGAATTTTCTGTCAGGTTCGGGCATTCCTAAAGGACGACAGTGAACGTTTGTTGTCCTCGGGATGATCTTTCTTGTGCTACACACTTAAACAGTAAAGGGTAAAGATTTTGTTTTATCTGACCAAATCTCCCCTTTATCAAGTGTGTACCCAGCTTTAGGTTCTATAGGGAAGGCAATGACCAGGTCTTAATGAGTGTAGGAACAAAGCAGTAGGAAAAATCCATAAATGGATCTCTTGTTTTACTGTTGAAGTCCTGGTTCTGATGTGGAAGGGAGCCTACTGAAGAAGTGTTTAATTATGGTTTTACATCTACTTTATTTAAATTACGTTTGGATTAATTTATGATTATCTTATCCAAGTTGAACCTGGAAACAGAAAGAAGTTTAGAATTGACTCTGTTAGCTAAATTTTTCTATGAGGAGCAGTTTACTTACCTTGTGCTTTAGGACCATGGCTAGACTGCAGCCAGTGTGGCAGTCATTTTCTTCATACATACTGGTATGCTTTAAGGTGGCCATACACATAAGCCATATTACATAAATCTTGTTGTGGGTCGACGGGATTTACCTAATATTGGCAGTGTGTAGAGGCCGAAACCGACTGACCGTAATGCCAACCAAGGATGGAAAATTTCAGTCTGTTGGTATTTGCTCCCTTTACTTTAAAGTAAAGAGAGCCAATACCATCAGTCTATGGATGGCTGCATGGCCGACCAATCCCCATACCGCATATGGTTGATCAGTTGAGTCCATGTGTGCGGTTCCCATCGCAGTTTTCTGACAGATACCAATGTAATCTGTCTGCACATTATTATTATTGTGGATTTATATAGCGCTAACATCCTCCGTGGCGCTTTACAATTACATGTATACATTCACATCAGGCCCTGCCCCGAAGAGCTTACAATCTAAGCACATTTATTGACACATACAACCTATCAGTATGTCTTTATAATTGTGGGGGAAACTGGAGTCTCCGGAAACCCGTGGTACAGTGTATGCCAGTTGCAAATGTAAACAGTGAATTTGCTTATAAATTGTCAGAAGAATGTATTGGTAATGCGTGTAGCCATTTTTATAGCCAATGACAGACAGCTTTCTGTAAACTGTCATCTGATATATATCTTTGATTTTGTACCCAGCTTAATATTAAAGCCAATATAATTGGGGTGGTGGGGAAGGTAAGTATAGATTTAGATTTTCGTGGGTGGACATGCCCTTTAATCTGTAGCATTTATAAAGTTAAAGTATAGTTGGTCATGGTCTTATTACATGTGGAATCACCTGAGATTTAGATTTTAATTCTTCTATAATTTAGAAATATCTTTTCAGGATTTCAGAGTCCCAACACAAATGATGCTATGTTATTATTATTATTGTGAATTTATATAGCGCCAACAATTACATGTATACATTCACATCAGGCCCTGAAGAACTTACAATCTAAGCACATTTATTTGACACATACAACTTATCAGTATGTCTTTATAATTGTGGTGGAAACCAGAGTGCTCGACGGAAACCCACGCAAGCAAACATACAAACTCCCTGCAGATGTGTCGAAGAGTGGAATCGAGCTTAGGACTTCAGTGCTACAAGGCATCAGTGCTAACCACTGAACCACCGTGGAATTAACATTAAAAAATTAAGATAAACCATAATAAAATGATGAAAGGTAGGGAATTGTATTTTATTGTAAGATGGGATGTGTAATACATGTGCAAGTACAGCTTTTCGAGTTCTCCAAGTAGTCAATATGGAATTAGAATGTGATATTTGACACCTTGCCTCTACATCTGTGTTCTGACATGGTGAGACCTAGCACCGACTTTAGATCTATGATGTCACGGGATGACTTATTATCTGTGATAAGTAACACTGACAAATACCTGTGTGAATGTGTCATTTGATTTATGCAGGGCTAAAACTGTGAAAGCAAGACAAAGCCTGATCAAAAAGGACACATTTTGTACTGTAAATGTAATTGTGTTTCTTTTGAAAGTACTATATCTTGTAAATTGCTTTATTCAGTTGATCAGTTTTCCCATGAATCTTACCACAGATCGAAGCTAAATCTCTAAATCTTGTTGCTTGGCAATCACCCTGACACCCAAAGTATTCATGTCTTTCTATATTGTCAATTTTGGCTAATGTAAACGAATGCATGGGTCAATGTTTCCCCAAATAGAGCACGGGGAATCTAATGCTAGCCATACATGGGTCAACTTATTATTTGATCATTCTATATAATGATCAAGATATAATAATAAATGTGTCATTCTTTACTGATTATCCAGCAAGAAAAATGTACAGTAAATCTTTTGAAGATTAATTTTATTGTTTTAAAATGACAATGATAGTTGCCCTATAGAACACCCCTTTAAATAAAAGATAATGTCACTGAAGGTGACAGCTGTTTCATTGATCGTAAAGTGTATCCAGGACGGGGAAGGTCGCAGGTAAGAACTGACAGGAACATATTAGGCTGGGTACACACCATCCAATTTTTTGGACCAAAATTAACGTGTATACGTCAGACAACTTGACAATCGGGAATGTGGGAAAATCACCCCTATGAACTGTATGATCTGATGCGGTGAACTGTCGGTTGCGGCTACTACTTTGCTACAGTCATTCATCCTGGCAACCGCTCGGCCGTAAAGAAAAATTTGATTTTGTGTACCCAGTCTAATTGACTTTGACGTCTAAACAGTGTATGGCAAGCATACAATAAAAAGAGTTAAATCAAAATGAACATCATCACTTATCTTCCAGAATAGAATAAAGCAAGCTCATTGCTTGATTAGGTGGCTCTGCTGCATCTCACTGATAACACTAGAACAATTGTTTCTGGCTAAAGTGTAAACAATCCAGTTGTGCAGCAGGGGCTATGATAACAAGCTGTTTATCATTACACAGTGAGTTGATACAATAGGTATCACTGGGCAGAGATTTAAAGTGACTAGCCATAATGCTGGATTTCCTGACGTGGTTATCCCTTGCAGTTTCAAGCAAATTATTTTAGGTTTCTGTGAATCACATCATAGGGATTTCACTGACTGCCATTGCATCCAGTGGGGATGAAAAGTTGAAATTGTCCTAACCCTTGAGTCCATTTAAATGCTAACTTAACATCATCGGTAAATATAATACATTACTCATGAACTGAAAAGAATGGAGGAATTGGAAATTTTCCCCTGAAAAGTTAACTTTTCCTGGTCATTCTTTCCCATCAGAAATGAACTGCTATTGTTTATAGTGCAGCCCTTGTTTACGGTTTGTACACACGTTCGATCCCGGGTGGCGAACCGTGACGTGTATGAACGGCCATTTTGGCCGATAATCGCACCATGTATGGGCACTTTATTGGCCGAAACAGGCGTTCGGTTGGAGATCGTTGCTCAACCGGCCAGGCAGATCTTTGAATGAGTGGCCATTTCGGATGATAAAGTGCCCATGCACGGCAGCTTATACACATCGCATGTGTGTACGAACTAAAGTTTTGGCCGATAATCGGCCCGTGTGTAGGAGCTTTATTGGCCAAAACGGTTGTCCGTTCGGAGATCCCTGAACGAACAACCGTTTTGGTCATTAAAATGTACGTTCGTACACATCGTGCGTCCCGGGTTGGGACCCACGATCGCACGTGTTTACGAGCCTTTAGAATAACCAGGCTAGACTTTCTATCTAAGTAATGCAGTCATTGTAAAGTAGAACATTAGATCACCCCCATAATCCAGATACGCATATAATTACAATGTGCCTGGATAGGCAGCAGAGTCTGGTTACTTGATGCATTACCTGTGTTTGTATGTATTAAAGGATATCAGATGTTAGCTGTTTACTGGGTTACTGCACAGACAAACGTTTGCACCTCTTATTTCATCAGTCCATGCATTTTCTGCCTGAAAAAATATTTGTACAATAAAGCTCAGAAACACATCTGCAAGGAGTTTGTATGTTCTCCCCGTGCTTGCATGGGTTTCCTCCGGGCACTCCGGTTTCCCCCACAATCATAAAGACATACGGATAGGTTGTATGTGTACATAACATGATTAGATTGTAAGTTCTTCGGGGCAGGGCCTGATGTGAATTGAGTAAATAATTGTTAAGCACTGCGGAATATGTAGCACTATATAAGAAATAAAATACATACATACATACAAACGTGGATATGGACGGAAAACAAGCCATTTTCCTGCTTTTATAGATTAGATTTGTTGATTTTATAGAAATCAATGATATATAATACTTTTAGATGTCTTCATTTAGTCAGTGTTAAAGTCCCAATACACTTCTTAGACAGTTTAGTTGATTCGACCTACAACATCCACTGCCCTGTTGTTATACCTGTAATTTAGGCTGTAAAGTAATGGAGTCTGGCTGTTATCTAAAACATTGTTGGAATGTCGTCAGGTAATCTACAGTGTTTGGGCACCAGGCAGGGGAAGGTTTGACTGTTTGTAACATCTATTCACACTATGCAATTAGAACTGGGAAACTGGCTACAGTTTATTTTGCATGGCATTTCCATATGTACAGACTTTCAAAGAACCAGATATTCAACAACCAACATTTATTGCAGAGGAAAAAACTAGGGTCAGTGGCAAATTGATTATTGATGGTAGCGCATTTTGGTCAACGTAAAAATGTAACTGTACAATTTGAGTTTGCAGCCCATGAAATCCCTTTATATAGGATAGCTATACATAGCGTGTATCAAACTACTCTATATAGGATAGCTATACATATCATGTATCAAACTACTCTATAAAGGATAGCTATACATACCCTGTATCAAACTACTCTATATAGGATAGCTATACATATCATGTATCAAACTACTCTATAAAGGATAGCTATACATACCGTGTATCAAACTACTCTATATAGGATAGCTATACATATCGCGTAAACTACTCTATATAGGATAGCTATACATACTGTGTATCAAACTACTCTATATAGGATAGCTATACATACCGTGAATCAAACTACTCTATATAGGATATCTATACATACCCTGTATCAAACTACTCTATATAGGATAGCTATACATACTGTGTATCAAACTACTCTATATAGGATAGCTATACATACCCTGTATCAAACTACTCTATATAGGATAGCTATACATAGCGTGTATCAAACTACTCTATATAGGATAGCTATACATATCATGTATCAAACTACTCTATATAGGATTATCTATACATACTGTGTATCAAACTACTCTATATAGGATAGCTATACATATCATGTATCAAACTACTCTATTAAGGATAGCTATACATACCGTGTATCAAACTACTCTATATAGGATAGCTATACATATCGCGTAAACTACTCTATATAGGATAGCTATACATACTGGTAATCAAACTAACTCTATATGGAAAGCTATACATACGTGAATCAAACTACTCTATAATAGGATATCTATACATACCTGTATCAAACTACTCATATAGGATAGCTATACATACTGTGTATCAAACTACTCTATATAGATAGCTTATACATACCGTGAATCAACTACTCTATATAGGATATCTATACATACCTGTCAAACTACTCTCATATAGGATAGCTATACATACTGTGTAATCAACTCCTCTATATAGGATAGCCTATAATACCCTGTGTATCAAACTACTCCTATATCGGATAGCTAGACATATGCGTGTAATCAATCCCTCTATATAGGATGCTATACCATATCATGTATCAAACTACCTACTATCTAGGATTCTTATACATACCTGTTATCAAACTACTCTATATAGGATAGCTATTACATATCAGTACAAAACTACTCTATAAGGATGCCTATACATACCGTGTAATCAAAACTACTCTATATAGGGATAGCTATACATACGTGTAAACTAACTACTCTATAATAGGATAGCTATACATACTCGTGTATCAACCCTACCTATATATGGATAGCCTATACATACCTGTGATCAAACTACTCTATAAGGATATCTATACAACCTTATCAAACTACCTATATAGGAGCTATACATCACGTGATCAAACTACTTCTATATAGGATAGCTATACACTACCTCATGTATCAACCTACTCTATAAGGATAGCTATACAACTTGTATCAAACTACTCCTATATAGGATGCTAAACATACTGTGTATCACACTACTGCTATATAGGATAGCTATACATACCCCTGTATTCAACTACTCTATGTAAATGATAGCTATACATACTGTGTCATCAAACTACTCTAAAAGGATAAAGCTATACATACCTCTGAATTCCTACACTACTCTATATAGGAGCTATACATATCGTGTATCAAACTACTCTATAAGATGACACTATCCATTACCCTGTCATCAAACCTACTCTCATATAGGATAGCTATACATACCTGTGATGCAAATTACTCCTATATAGGATATCTATACATACCCGTATCAACACTCTATTAGGAATACATACTACTTTTTATCAACTACTTTATATAAGATTATGCTATACAATATGTGTATCAAACTACTCTATCATAGGATGCTATACATACCTGTTAAATCTAAAACACTACTACTACTTATAAGAACATAGTTATACATACTGTGGTATCAACGGTCAATCTATTAGATAGCTATACATACTGGTGGGATCAACTACTCTAATAAAAGATATGCTAACTAACTGTAAGCAAAACTAATCCTATTAGGATAACTATACATACTGTTATCAACTACTCTATATGAATAGCTTATTACATATGTGTATCAAAACTACTCTATATAGGATACTCTACATACTGTGTATCAAACTACTTATATAGGATGCTAATACATATTCATGCTAAATCTACTACTTTATATGGAATAGCTTATCATATCAGTATCACTCTCTATTAGGATAGCTATACATACTTGTATCAAACTACCTTTATAATAGGCAGTTATTCATATATTGTATCAAACTACTCTATATAGATAGCTAAACACTGGTGTATCAAACTACTCTATATAGGATAGCTTCAACTACTGTGTATCAAACTTACTTTAATATAGATAGCTATCATATACTGTGGATCACTACTCTAATAGGGATAGCTATACATACCGTGTATCAACTACACTCTATATAGGATAGCTTATACATACGTGTATCAACTGACTCTAATATATAGCTATACCTACTGTTGTATCAAACTACTCTATATAGGATAGCTATACATACGTGTATCAACTACTCTTATAGGATAGCTATTACTTACCCTGTTATCAACTACTTTTATGTAGGATAGCTATACTTCTGTATCAACTACTCTATAAGAATAACTATACATACTGTATCAAACTACTCTATATAGATAGCTTATACATATCGTGTAATCAACTACTCTATAATGGATAGCTTATACATACCTGTGTCATCATCAACTACTCTATTATAGGAAGCTATAACATACCTGTGTATCAATAATCTATATAGGAATATCTATACATACGTGATCAACTACTCTTAAAAGGATAAGCGGATACATACTTTAGTGATCAAAACTACTTTCTTATATAGCATCCCTTATTATACATACTTCGTTATACATATCGGCACAACTACTCTATATGGATCGGTTAGACATATCTGTGTATCAAACTCCACTCGATTAGGATACTACCTGGTGACTAACTTAATTAGCATACATGGTGTATCAAAATACTCTATATAGAATGCTATGACAACTGTTGCTATCAAATACTCTATATAGATAGCTATACATACCTGTGTATCAACTAATTATATAATAGGATTAATCTTACATACTGTTTTATCAAATATATAGGATAGCTATACATATTGTGTATCAAACTACTCTATATAGGATAGCTATAAATACTGTGTATTGAACTACTCTATATAGAATAGCCATACATACTGTGTATCAAACTACTCTATATAGGATAGCTATACATATCGTGTATCAAACTACTCTATAAAGGATAGCTATACATACTGTGTATCAAACTACTCTATATAGGATAGCTATACATACCCTGTATCAAACTACTCTAAATAGGATAGCTATACATCTCGTGTATCAAACTACTCTATAAAGGATAGCTATACATAATGTGTATCAAACTACTCTATATAGGATAGCTATACATACTGTGTATCAAACTACTCTATATAGGATAGCTATACATACTGTGTATCAAATTACTCTATATGGGATAGTATATAGATATTTGATACACCTTATGTAAATAGCTATCCTTATATCTAGTAGTTTGATACACGAGATGTATAGCTCTCAGCTATGAGTAGTTTTTGATACAGGTTGTATAGCTATCCTATATAGAGTAGTTTGATACAATAGTATAGCTATCCTTTATAGAGTAGTTTGATACACGATATGTAGCTATCCTATATAGAGTAGTTTGTACACAGTATGTATGGCTATTCTATATAGAGTAGTTCAATACACAGTATTTATAGCATCTCTAAGAGAGTAGTTTGATACACAATATGTATAGCTATCCTATATAAGTAGTTTGATACAGGGTATGTATAGCTATCCTATATAGAGTAGTTGATACAGTGTATGTATATCTATCCCATATAGAGTAATTTGATACACAGTAGTATAGCTATCCTATATAGGTAGTTTGATACACAGTATAGCTATCCTATAGAGTAGTTTGATACACATTATGTATAGCTATCCTTTATAAGTATAGTTTGATACACGAGATGTATAGCTATCCTATTTAGAGTAGTTGATACAGGGTATGTATAATCTATCCTATATAGAGTAGTTGATTACACAGTAGTATAGCTATCCTTATAGAGTAGTTTGATACACGATATGTATAGCTATCCTATATAGAGTAGTTGTGATACACAGTATGTATGGCTATTCTATATAGAGTAGTCAATACACAGATGTATAGCTATCCATATAGGTAGTTTGATACCAATATGTTAGCTATCCTATATAAGTAGTTGATACAGGGTATGTATAGCTATCCTATATAGAGTAGTTTGATACACAGTATGTATAGCTATCTATATAGAGTAGTTTGATACACATATGTATGAGCTATCCTTATAGGTAGTTTTGATACACGAGATGTATAGCTATCCTATATAGAGTAGTTTGATACACAGTATGTATAGCTATCCTATATAAAGTAGTTTGATACAGGTATGTATATAGCTATCCTATATAGGAGTAGTTTGATACAGGGTATGTATAGCTATCCTTATAGAGTAGTTAGATACACGATATGTATGCTATCCTATATAAAGTAGTTTGATACACAGTATGTATACTATCCTATATAGAGTAGTTTGATACACAGTAGTTGTGATAGCTAATCCTATAAAGTAGTTCAATTACACCATATGTATAGCTATCTATAGGAGTAGTTGATACACGTTTGTATAGCTATCCTCTAAGAGTAGTTAGATACACGATATGTATAGCTATCCTATATAAGTAGTTGATACACAGTATGTATAGCTATCCTATATAGTAGTTTTGTGATACAACGGTGTATGTATAGCTATCCTTTATAGAGTAGTTTGATACACAATATGTATAGCTCTCCTATATGAGTAGTTTGATACACAGTATGTATGGCTATTGTATATAGAGTATTAGATACATGATATGAAAGCTATCCTATATAAAGTAGTTTGATCACAGTATAGAAGCTATCTTATATCAGAGTAGTTAGATAACATGATATGAAAGCTATCCTATATAAGGTAGTTGATACACAGTATGTATAGTCTATCCATATAGAGTAGTTTGATACACAGTATGTATAGCTATCCTATATAGAGTAGTGTTGATACAAATTAGGTATAGCTAATCCTATATAAGTAGTTCAAACAAGTATGTATAGCTATCCTAATAGGAGAGTAGTTTGATACACGATATGTATAGCTATCCTATATAGAGTAGTTAGATGCACAATATGATAGCTATCCTAGTATAAAGTAGTTTGATACAAGTATGTAACTATCGCGCTATATGAGTAGTTTTGATACACAGTATGTATAGCTATTCCTATATAGAGTAGTTTGATCCATTATGTATAGCTAATCCTATATAGAGTAGTTCAATACACAGTATGTATAGCATCCTATATAGAGTAGTTTGATACACGATATGTATAGCTAATCCTATATAGAGTAGTTAGATGCACGATATGTATAGCTATCACATATAAAGTAGTTGATACACAGT
The DNA here is from genome assembly GCA_019447015.1 of Hymenochirus boettgeri. NCBI lineage: Eukaryota > Metazoa > Chordata > Amphibia > Anura > Pipidae > Hymenochirus > Hymenochirus boettgeri. The sequence goes on along the minus strand of CM033470.1, from coordinate 286,300,130 downwards.
ATGTATAGCTCCTATAGAGTAGTTTAACACTATATGTATACTATCCTATATAAGTAGTTTAATACACAGTAGTATAGATAATCCAATAGATAGTTGTGGATACACGGTATGTATAGCTATCCTATTAGAGTAGTTTATGCACAGTATGTATAGCTATTCTATATAGATTAGTTGATACACAGTGTAAAACTATTCTATATAAGTAGTTTGATACACATATGTATAGCTATCCTATTGATAGTTAGAATGATTAATGCGATTCCTATAACAGTAGTTTGATACACAGTATGTATAGCTATCCTATATAGAGAGTTTAGATACATGATATGATAGCTATCCTATATAAAGTAGTTTTGATACACGTATGTATAAGCTATCCATATATAGAGTATTACATACTATGAATAGCTATCCTATATAAAGTAGTTGATAACATATGATAGCTATCCTAATATAGAGTAGTTTGGAACACAGTATGTATACGCTATCCTATATAGAGTAGTTTGATACACATTAGTAGAGCAATCCTATATAGAGTAGTTCAATACACAAGTATATAAGCTATCCTATATAGAGTAGTTTGATACACGATATGTATAGCTATCCTATAAGAGTAGTAGATGCACAATATGAATGCTATCCTATATAAAGTAGTTTGATACACAGTATGTATAGCTATCCTATATAGAGTAGTTTGATACACAGTATGTATAGCATCCTATATAGAGTAGTTGATTGACACATTATGTATAGCTAATCCTATATAGAGTAGTTCAATACACAGTATGTAAGCTATCCTATATAGAGTAGTTTGATACACGATAGTATAGCTATCCTATATAGTAGTTAGATGCACGATATGTGATAGCTTATCCTAGTTAAAAGTAGTTTTGATACACGTATGTATAGCTCTCCTATATAGAGTAGTTTGATTACACTATATGTATAGCTATCCTATATAAAGAGTAGTTTGATACAACAGTATGTATACAATCCTATATAGATTAGTTTGATACACGGTATGTATAGCTATCTCTATTTAGAGTAGTTTGATGCCAGTATGTATAGCTATTCTATATAGATTAGTTGATAACAGTATGTATAACTATTCTATATAGAGTAGTTGATACCAGTATGTAAGCTATCCTATATAGAGTGCTTTTGATACACATTATGTATAGATAATGCTATATAAAGTAGTTTTTGATACAGTATGTATAGCTATACCTATATAAGTAGTTTGATACAGGGTATGTTATAGATATTCCTATATGAGAGTTATTTATACACAGTATGTATAGCTATCCTATATAGAGTAGGTTTGATACAGGGTATGTATAGTGTCCTTTATAAGAGTAGTTTGAAACACGATATGTATAGCGTATCCTATATAGAGTAGTTTTTGATACAGTGTATGTATATTATCCTTTATAGAGTGGTTGATACACGATATGTATAGCTATCCTACATAAAGTAAGTTTGATAAGGGTTGTCTATCATCCTATATAGAGTTTTGATACACAGTATGTATAGCTATCCTATATAGAGTAGTTTGAACACAGTATGTATAGCTACCTATATAGAGCAGTTTGTGATACATACTGATGATGTATAGCTATCCTATATAGAGTCAGTTTGATACACGGTATTTATAGCTATCCTATATAGAGTAGTTAGATGCACCAATATGAATAGCTATCCTATAAAAGTAGTTTGATACCAAGTATGTATAGCATCCTATATAGAGTAGTTTGATACACAGTATGTATAGCTATCCTATATAGAGTAGTTAGATACATGATATGAATAGCTATCTATATAAAGTAGTTTATACCAGTATGTATAGCTATCCTTATAGAGTAGTTATATACAGATATGAATGAGCTATCCATATATAATAGTTAGATGCACGTATGTATGCTATCTATAATAAGTAGTTTGATACACAGTATGTATAGCTTCCTATAGAGTATTTGAGACTATATGTAGTAGCTATCCTAATAATAGTTTGATACACAGTATGTATAGATAATCCTATAAGATTAGTTTGTACACGGTTTAACAATGTATAGCTATCCTATTTAGAGTAGTTGATGCACAGTATGTATAGCTATTCTATATAGATTATTTGATACACAGTATGTACTAACTATTCTATATAGAGTAGTTTGATACACAGTATGTATAGCTATCCTATATAGAGTAGTTTGATACACATTAGTATAGATATGCTATATAAGTAAGTTTGATACAAAGTATGTATAGCTTATCCATATAGAGTAGTTATGATACAGGGTATGTATAGATATCCTATATAGAGTAATTTGATTACACATATGTATAGCTATCCTATATAGAGTAGTTTGATACAGGGTATGTATAGCTGTCCTTTATAGAGTAGTTTGATACACGATATGTATAGCTATCCTATATAGAGTAGTTGAATCAGGGTATGTATATGTTTCCTTATAGAGTAGCTTGATACACGATAGTATAGCTATCCTACATAAAGTAAGTTTGATACAGGGTTGTATAGCATCTATATAGAGTAGTTTGATACAACAGTAATGTATGAGCTATCCTATATAGAAGATTGTTTGATACACAGTATGTATAGTAACCTCTATATAGGTGTTTGAATACGGGTATTATAGCTATCTATAATAGAGTAGTGGTGATGCACGTAGTAGCTATCCTAGATAATAGTTTGTCGGGTATGTATATACCTATATAATAGTTTGATTCACAGTGTATAGCTATCCTAATATAGAGTAGTTGATACACGTATGTGATAGCTATCCTATATAGAGTAGTTTAACGGATATGTATGCATCTATATAGGTAGTTTGATACACACGTAGTTAGCTATCCTTAATAGAGAGTTTGGATACATGATAGTATAGGCGTATCCTATATAGTAGTTTATGATACACAGTATGTATAGAAATCCTATATTAGAGTAGTTTGATACATGATATGTATAGCTATCCTCTATAGAGTAGTTTGATACAACAGCTATGTATGAGCTATCCTATATAGAGTTAGTTGATACAGGGTATGTTATAGCTATCCTATATAGAGTAGTTGATACACAGTATGTAAGCTATCCTATATAGAGTAGTTTGATACAGGGTATGTATAGATCTCCTATATAGAGTATTGATTCACGTATGTTACATCCTAATAGAGTAGTTTTGATAGTTTGATCACTATGTATAGTACTATATGAGTGTATTTGATACGGTATGTATAATCCTATATAGAGTAGTTTGATTCACGGGTATTGTATAGCTATCGTAATAGTATATTTGAGTATCCAGTATGTATAAGCTATCTATATAGACGTAGTTTGATCCACGGATATGTATAGCTATCCTATATAGAGTAGTTTGATACACGTATGTATAGCTATCCTTATAGAGTAGTTTGATACCAGTATGTATAGCTATCTATAAGAGTATGATAGTATGTACGCTATATAGAGTAGTTGATACACGGTTATGTATAGCTATCCTTTATAGAGTAGTTTGAGACATGATATTATAGCTATCCTATATAGAGTAGTTGATACAGGGTAGTATAGCTATCCTATATAGAGAGTAGTTTGATACATGATATGTATAGCTATCCTATATAGAGGTAGTTTGATACACGTATGGTATAGCTTATCCATATGAGTAGTTTGATACACAGTATGTATAGCTATCCTATATAGAGTAGTTTGATACACATGTAAGCTATCCTATTAGAGGTAGTTTGATACACGTATGTATAGCTATCTATATATATATGTTTGATTACACAGTAGTATAGCTATCCTATATAGAGTAGTTTGATACACGATATGTATAGCTATCCTATATAAAGTAGTTTGATACGCGATATGTATAGCTATCCTTATAGAGTAGTTTGATACCGGTATCTTGTTATCCTATATAGAGTAGTTTGATACACGCTATGTATAGCCTATCCTATATAAGGGATTTCATGGGCTGCAAACTCAAAATTGTACAGTTACATTTTTTACGTGACAAAATGCGCTACCATCAATAATCAATTTGCCACGACCCTAGTTTTTTCCTCTGCAATAAATGTTGGTTGTGAATATCTGGTTTTCTTGAAAGTCTGTACATATGGAAATGCCATGCAAAATAAACTGTAGACCAGTTTCCCAGTTCTAATGCATAGTGTGATAGATGTTACAAACAGTCACACCCTTCCCCTGCCTGGTGCCCAAACACTGCTAATTACCTGACGACATCTCCAACAATGTTTAGATAACAGCCAGACTCCATTCTTTACAGCCTAAAGTACAGGTTATAACAACAGGGCAGTGGATGTTAGGTCGATCAAACTAAACTGTCTAAGAAGTGTATTGGGACTTTAACACGACTAAATGAAGACATCTAAAAGTATTATATATCATTGATTTCTATAAAATCACAAATCTAATCTATAAAAACAGGAAAAATGGCTGTGTTTTCCGTCCTCACCACGTTTGTTATGTATGTATTTATGTTAATTTCTATATAGTGCTACATATTCGCAGTGCCTTAACAATTATTTACTCAATTCACATCAGGCCCTGCCCCGAAGACTACAATCTAATCATGTTTGTACCATACAACCTATCCGTATGTCTTTATGATTGTGGGGGGAAACCGAGTGCCCGGAGGAAACCCATGCAAGCACGGGGAGAACATACAAACTCCTTGCAGATGTGTTTCTGAGCTTTATTGTACAAATATTTTTAGGCAGAAAAATGCATGGACTGATGAAATAAGAGGTGCAAACGTTTGTCTGTGCAGTAACCCAGTAAACAGCTAACATCTGATATCCTTTAATACATACAAACACAGGTAATGCATCAAGTAACCAGACCTGCTGCCATCCAGGCACATTGTATTATATGCGTACTCGGATTATGGGGGGATCTAATGTTCTACTTTACAATGACTGCATTACTTAGATAGAAAGTTAGCTGGTTATTCTAAAGGCTCGTAAACACGTGCGATCGTGGGGTCCCAACCGGGACGCACGATGTACGAACGTACATTGTTAATGACCAAAACGGTTGTTCGTTGGATCTCCGAACGACAACCGTTGGGCAATAAAGCTCCTACACACAGGCGATACTCCAAAACTTTAGTTCTACAACATGCGATGTTATAAGCTGCCGTGCATGGGCACTTTATCATCCGAAATGGCCACTCATTCAAGATCTGCCTGGCCGGTTGAGCAACGATCTCCAACCGAACGCCTGTTTCGGCCATAAAGTGCCCATACATGGTGCGATATCGGCCAAAATGCCGTTCATACACGTCACGGTTGCGCCACCACGGGATCGAACGTGTGTACAAACCGTAAACAAGGGCTGCACCTATAAACAATAGCAGTTCATTTCTGATGGAAAAGAATGACCAGGAAAGTTAACTTTTCAGGGGAAAATTTCAATTCCTCCATTCTTTTCATTCATGAGTAATGTATAATTTACGATGATGTTAAGTTAGCATTTAAAGGGACTCAAAGGGTTAGGACAATTTCAACTTTCATCCCCACTGGATGCAATGGCAGTCAGTGAAAATCCTATTTGTGATTCACAGAAACCTAAAATAATTTGCTTGAAACTGCAAGGGATAACCACGTCAGGAAATCCAGCATTATGGCTAGTCACTTTAAATCTATGCCCAGTGATACCTTATTGTATCAACTCACTGTGTAATGATAAACAGCTTGTTATTCATAGCCCCTGCTGCACAACTGGATTGTTACACTTAGCCAGAAACAATTGTTCTAGTGTTATCAGTGAGATGCAGCAGAGCCACCTAATCAGCAAGTGAGCTTGCTTTATTCTATTCTGGAAAGATAATGTGATGATGTTCATTTTGATTTTAACTCTTTTTATTGTATGCTTGCCATACATGTTTAGACGTCAAGTCAATTAGACTGGGTACACAAATCAAATTTTTTCTTACGGCCGAGCGGTTGCCAGGATTGAATGACTGTAGCAAAGTAGTAGCCGCAACCGACAGTTCACCGCCATCAGATCATTACAGTTCATGGGTGATTTTCCACATTCCCGATTGTCAAGTTGTCTGACGTATACACGTTAATTTTTGTCCAAAAAAATTGGATGGTGTGTACCAGCCTAATATTTCCTGTCAGTTCTTACTGCGACCTTCCCCGTCCTGGATACACTTACGATCAATGAAACAGCTGTCACCTTCAGTGACATTATCTTTATTTAAAGGTGTTCTATAGGGCACTCATATGTCATTTTAAAACAATTAAATTAATCTTCAAAGATTACTGTACATTTTTCTGCTGGATAATCAGTAAAGAATGACACATTTATTATTATATCTTGATCATTATATAGAATGATCAAAAAAAGTGACCCATGTATGGCTAGCATTAGATTCCCCGTGCTCTATTGGGGAAACATTGACCCATGCATTCGTTTACATTAGCCAAAATTGACAATATAGAAAGACATGAATACTTGTGGTGTCAGGGTGATTGCCAAGCACAAAGATTTTAGAGATTTACGTCGATCTGTGGTAAGATTCATGGGAAAACTGATCAACTGAATTAAGCAATTACAGATATAGTACTTTCAAAAGAAACACAATTACATTTTACAGTACAAAATGTGTCCTTTTTGATCAGGCTTTGTCTTGCTTTCACAGTTTTAGCCCTGCATAAATCAAATGACACTATCCACAGGTATTTGTCAGTGTTACTTATCACATAATAAGTCATCCCTGACATCATAGATCTAAAGTCGGTGCTAGGTCCTCACCATGTCGAACACAGATGTAGAGGCAAGGTGTCAATATCACATCTAATCCACTATGACTACTTGGAGGAGATCGAAAACGTACTTGCACATGTATATACCATCCCAGTCTTACAATAAAATACAATTGCCCTACCTTTCATCATTTTATATGGTTTATCTTCTTTTTTAATGTTAATTCCACGTGTGGTTCAGTGGTTAGCACTGATGCCTTGTAGCACTGAAGTCCTAACTCGATTCCACTCTTCGACACATTGCAGGGAGTTTGTATGTTTGCTTGCGTGGGTTTCCGTCGAGCACTCGTTTCCACCACAATTATAAAGACTACTGATAGTTGTATGTGTCAAATAAATGTGCTTAGATGTACGTTCTTCAGGGCCTGATGTGAATGGTATACATGTAATTTGTTGGCGCTATATAAAATCACAATAATAATAATAACATAGCATCATTTGGTGGGACTTCTGAAATCCTGAAAAGATATTTCTAAAATTATAGAAGAATTAAAATCTAAATCTCAGGTGATTCCACATGTAATAGACCATGACCACTATACTTTAACTTTATAAATGCTACAGATTAAAGGGCATGTCCCACCACGAAAATCTAAATCTATACTACCTACCTCCCCCCCACCCCAATATATTGGCTTTAATATTAAGCTGGGTACAAAATCAAAGATTATATCATATGACAGTTTACAGAAAGCTGTCTGTCATTGGCTATAAAAATGGCTACACGCTTACCAATACATTCTTCTGACAATTTATAAGCAAATTCATGTTTTACATTTGCAACTGGCATACACTGTACCACGGGTTCCGGAGACTCCAGTTTCCCCCACAATATAAAGACATACTGTAGGTTTATGTGTCACATAAATGTGCTTAGATTGTAAGCTCTTCGTGGGCAGGGCTGATGTGATGTATACACATGTAATTGTAAGCGCCACGGAGGATGTTACGCTATATAAATCCCAATAATAATAATGTGCAGACAGATTACATTGGTATCTGTCAGAAAACTGCGATGGGAACCGCACACAGTGACTCAACTGATCAACCATATGCGGTATGGGGATTGGTCGGCCATGCAGCCATCCAAGAACTGATGGTATTGGCTCTCTTTACGTTAAAGTAAGGGAGCAAATACCAACAGACTGAAATTTCCATCCTTGGTTGGCATTACGGTCAGTCGGTTTCGGCCTCTACACACTGCCAATATAGGTAAATCCCGTCGACCAACAACAAGATTTATGTAATATGGCTTATGTTATGGCCACCTTAACGCATACCAGATGTATGAAGAAAATGACGCCACACAGGCTGCGTCTAGCCATGGTCCTAAAGCCAAGGTAAGTAAACTGCTCCTCATAGAAAAATTAGCTAACAGGTCCAATTCTAAACTTCTTTCTTCCAGGTTCAACTCGGATAAGATAATCATAAGTTAATCCAAACGTAATTAAATAAAGTAGATGTAAACCATAATTAAACACTTCTTCAGTAGGCTCCCTTCCTACCACAATCAGAACCAGGACTTCAACAGTAAAACAAGAGATCCATTTATGGATTTTTCCTACTGCTTTGTTCCTACACTCATTCAGACTGGTCATTGCTTCCCTATAAACCTAAAGCTGGGTACACCCTGATAAACGGGAGTTTGTTGGTCAGATAAAACAAAATCTGTACCCTTTTACTGTTTAAGTGTGTAGCACAAGAAAGATCATCCCGAGGACAACAAACGTTCACTGGTCGTCCTTAGTAATGCCCGAACCTGACAGAAAATTCCCATGATTACAGTTTGGTTCTCTTTTAGTATAGGGAGTCGCAGGAAAGTTGGCAGTCCCGAAAGTTCTCCCTATACTTATATAAGAAACACTCTGGACTGTGTGTAGCCTGATCTTAAAAATTATTCTGTCATCTTTTAAAACACTTTACAGTGTGTACCCAGCTCAAAGGTATCCCCAATGGTAAGGGGTGGGAAGGCACCCTCTACAGAAATACAGCCTCACTCAGTGGATATTTTGCCTTTCTCCTAAGAAAAAAGATCTGGATAGGCAGGTCACAAGCATGTTAAATGGCTGACTTGCGACCAATTACACATTTTAAAAGTGCACACTAGTGTGGCCCAGTTGATGTGGTCCCACACGAGGCGCTATGAGACGGCATGTGCGATCTGTTAATTAGAGTGCACGTGATCCAATTTTTTGCACAATCTGCATGCCCCCTGGATTGCTGGAAACATGGGAATCGCAAGGTGCAGTATTGCCTCCAACCTAATGGATAGTTTTTCATGTTAAGCTGTAGATTCAAGCTATATTTATATTGTATGCCTATTACTTTATAATGTTTTATTGTGTAGGTGAGGAGTTTTACCTACAATATACACAGGCTTTGGAATTTGAGGGAACTGGCAGAAAAGAAGGTAAATTCCCACTGATCTTTGTAATACTGGTAATGACACAAGTGCATGGGAAAATACCTATAAGAGTATTAGTTAGTAACACTATACCACTAGATCACATTGTTTGTGCTGAAATGTTCATCATCGTAAAGGATGTATTTTACTTGCTCTAGCTCACTTAGCTAGCTGTATAAAATATTCAAAAAAATGGCCAATCAGTATGAAAAATATCAAAGAAAAACATTCTAACAATATATAATACAACAGCTCAGAAATGAATACACTCGCTTTTAAAGTGCCTTAGTTTGTTAATACAGTCAATCTGGGTGCTTTACAATCCACAGCATCACATACTGGAATACGTAGCCCAATCACACTTAAGGGATGTCACCCCCTGTACAAAACTTTTGGGGTTATAATAGTATCCTTCCCCAGCCCTACCGCCATAAAATAGTCCCCCTCATATTACTTAACCTAAACCTTTTCCCCCGCCCAGTGTCCCCGGCCCTCTACTTGCAGGAACTGCAAGCAGGGGGCGGGGACCGGCAGCTGCATCTTGTTATTGGCTGCCTCTGCCTCAGAACGGCTCTGTCGAACTCCGGGGGAGAAAGTTAAGGTAAGTAGAGATCAGGGGTACTTGGGGTTGGAACACTATATATGCGCAAAATGGTGTTGTAAGTGTTAGTGGGGAGGGCCTTGCAAAACGGGGCGGCAGCAAAGAGGAAGGGGAAGGGGAGAGGGCTGAACTCTGCCGCATGCACAACTTCTCCGGAGGGGAGCGAAGGAGGCAGATTCCTACAATGCTATCCTCCTGCCTGGGCAGTTTTTGATACTTTTGGGGGGGCTACCGGAAAACCATTTGAGCCTGAGGTGTAACGTAAGGATGTTTATGCACTACACAGTGGGGCCAGTAGTAAGGTTAGGGGGGGAATTATAGTTTTTTGGGGGGGACATGCCCTTTAAGGACCCCAGTTTAAGTGACACACTCTGGCAGGTTTTCATAGCATTTAGCATGTTAAAGGAATGTAAACTTTGCCATATCTAGCTCTATTAATAATACTTTGTAAGTAACACACACAGGGTTGGTTGCTGTAATGTCAATTACTTTCTTGCTCATGCTCGGTTATCCCCCTCCGGAACAGGGTACGTTTAACTGGGGTGGCAATGCAGGGGGAAAACATGCATTGCAAAGTAGTTCCCCTGCAATGTTGCATAGCTTGTTGCCCTTCTTTGCAACGGTAAAGCTATGTGTTACGCTCGCCCAACGATAACCGTTACGTTTCAATGGGCAATGCGTTACGGTAGATTTTACGGCATGAAATTGCACCAAATGCTCCCTGTGTGAAATGCTCTCCATATAACTAATCTGTAACCATTATTAAAACAAGCTATGGAGAGAGAATTTCCCTCATGACTATTTCAGCCAAAAACGGCACCGCAGAGAGAGTTTATAATGATTAAGCCTTGATTGACCAGTGAAATGTAAAAATGCTTCACAGAACTTGGCTATCTAACAAAATAGGTACAGTATCAAAAAAAATGTGTATAGGTTCATAGTTGGAAAGAATTATATTTTCCAGGAATTTGGGCAATTACAATGATAACTCTTTAAATAATGTCTTTTACTATTGTGACCATACGTTGCTATCTGTTGCAGTAAATTTTATCCCCAGTATTCTGGTAGGACATCTCTGTGGATAGACTGGAAAAAGTTTTCAGACCTTGGCCAATGGATCCATGAATAAAACACTAACCAGGGGTATATAGGTCGATTTTAACCAATTTGATCTTAATTTGATCTAATTTGGGGCAAAGAGATACAGGATTTGCTTCTTGATGTTCCGCTCTCTGTACACGCGGGTGGTTGAATGTCACAAGAATATCGGAAATATAATTAATCCGGATGGTTTGTATTTCAGCTTAAGTGACCTAATAGTGTCAGAATCTAGATGCACTGGGCCAGCCATACACTGGCAAAACATTTATGATTTATCACCTGGTTTCAAGTGCCATTCTTCTGGACTGTCTGTGGCTATGGCCACCTGTTTAGACGGGTTTTTACTCTTGACTTATTTTTTATGTATCCCTTGAATCAAGTGACTTTGGGAGGGCCTGTCTAATTGAATCTCTACAGCGCATTGGACCAAAACAAAAAACTCTGAAAATATTATATTACAACACTCGTACAATCTGTGTTTTCTAGTGATAGGATTTTTAAAAGTTAATTTTAATGGCAGTCTGATATGAACAGCTATTTGAACTTCCAAGTGTAAACCCATCCACCCTCCATCCAAACCCTTTTTTCCTGCATTCTGATGAATATTTTGTCATTGTGTGTGTGGTATGATTCTCTCCCTAGCTAATAAGCTCACGAGTTCACGCAACTTTTGACTTTGCATTCTAGTATTTTTCGCATTGCAAAGAAAAATTATAGTTTTTTTAGTATATTGATGGTTGATGTTAGTGTGGACTACACAGTCAGTGACTTTGTACAAAACAGAAATGTTGATGTCATCTAGTTAACAAGGAATATTATAGTTAAAGGAAAAACGAAAGAAATTTTTTATTCAATAGAATACATCCTTGAATTAACCACCCTTTAAGGGCATGTCCACCCCCAAAAACTATAATCATCCCCCTAGTAATGCCCCCTCATGTAGGTAGGTTAATTCCTACCTCACTCCAAAGCTCCATAGGTCTCCTGTGACCCCCCCCCCCAAACGTCCCAAAAACTGTCCACCGGAGGCCTAGCAGGGCTCTGCCTGGCTACTTGCCTCCGGTAGATATTTGCCATGGTACTGCAGCCTTCTCCCCCCTCTCTCATCCGCCCTCCTCCTCTCCGTTCTACTAATCCCTCCCCCAGCATAAAACCCCCTTTAATATGATGTTCCCCCATGTACTGGCAGCCCCAAACCGCATATATTTTATTTTCCAAAGCCCCCCAAACTCTACGCTACTCTCCTCTGTCCTCCGCCACTGATGACCGGAGCCGCGTCCATGATTGGCTGCCGCACAGCGCCAACACAGACGCGGACTGCTGTCCCGCCCCTCTGCTTGCTTCTCGTCAAGCAGAGGGCCTGCAGTGCGGCGGAGGAACGATAGGAAGACGGAGAAGTACAAGTTTGAGGGGCTGTTTTGGAAAAAAAAATAGACTGCGTGGGGCTTGCAGGACTGGAGGAGGGAACAACGATTATTAAAAACATTTTTTAAGGGTGGAAATGCCCTTTAACAAAGAACAGTCACTTCTCTCTAGCAGTACTTAATGAAAACATCTCGCCTCATTACGAGGAGACGACCAGAGCAAAAGCCGTTCTTACTGCCAAATCAATATTAATATACCGGTACACACGGGCGATTTGTTCGGCCCAACAGCACGAATACTTCCGTGGTATCGGTCGATTTGGGCCAACAAACCTGTGTGCGTGCCAGCCATGCGACCGATAGCGTTGCTAGTACGCACCTGAACGTTTGGGAGCGCTCCCACACCAAGAGCTCCAGTCTGCAATCACTCCAACGATCCATCCCCTGCTAGTGTTGAAATAATGAGCAGCAGAGGGGGTATTCCCCAACAGGTATGAGGCAACCGCACTCCTTATAGTAGTAGGTTTAAAATCCAAATACTTTCATTGTGACGAGTTGTTAAAGGCAACTATAGTGAAAAAAAACTTTGTCTGTATACCAATGTATAGATCACTTAGTTAAAGCCTGGTCCTTACTTCCATGTTTCTGTGTGGCTTGTTTCTCACACTGGCAGAATTTGTACCAAGCTGTGTAGTCCCCCCTCCCCCCCCCTCCCCTGTTCCCGTAGTTCCCCCTCAAGCGTGAGGCTGTATCAGATCCGGAGTCGATTGTCAGTTTGAAGGACTTAAATAAGTGCTTGGACACCCTGTTGACCCCTCCCTTCCAGACTAGTAGCAGTCTAACTCAAATAAATAAAAGTAGCAATATGCTGAAGGGAGGGAGCATAGTGGGATGAGAGGAGGCACATAGTGTGTGAGATGATTCTTTACAAGTAACGTTTACTGAAACTTGCCTGTTTCTCTAACTTTGCTAATTGGTATGTACTTTTTCCTGAGTAGTTCTATCTTCTCCTCCCTGCTTAGCTAAGATCATAATACTGAAGAGAGAGTCAGGTAACAAGCAGTCTTGTAGTGAAGACCGTCACAAAACACAGTGACAATCTGCTTGTTGTCCTGTTTATTTCAGTTGATTTAGTCTATTATATTTCATAGATTGCATGTGTGTCTTGTTGGTATATAGTCTGTATTAATGTATTATATATACAGTATTAGTGTTCCATTTGAGCAGTCAACTGGTTTTGTATGTATACAAGATTTGTTTTTTGGGGGGAGGGGCTGTTTTAGTAGTGTGTATGCTCTACTTGTGGGTTAAATGGTTTATTGCAAGTTGGTGTTAGCAATACAGGCATTGGACTAATGTTGCCACATGGTACATATAGTTGGGTGAAGGAGTAGTGGGTTGACAGTACTGCGGGGAGCTTCGGATTGTTGTGTGGGTTGTTGCCTTGTGTTGACCCAGAGTGGTGTGCAGCCCCTACAAATCACAGCATATTCAAAGCTTACATTCTCGGGGACTATGTCGTGAATTTAAAGAAAACTAAAGGTACCCTGGTGGATGGGATACTTATAGGATACATTAGAAGAACATTAAAAAAAAACTAATTTTCTCGCTATAATTGCCCTTTAAAAACATATGAATTGAAAGAACACAAACATCGGGTCTAACTGGGAGACCACACAAGAGCTCCTCCCTACTGCGTTTCGCATTGCCCGTTTGTCTAATGGATGATTTTCTGACATGGTTGTAATCACGGACATTGTGTCGTTCCCTAGGACCGCACGAGTCGGTCGTGCAACCTGTCAGCAGCGGCCACTTTGCTGCAAACCGCAGTCCATTTGCCCCAGACGAGCGCTCGCATTAGCAATTTCCCTGTGTGTAACCTAGTCTTTAGTGCACCACTATAGTGATAACTATACTAAGCACAACAATCTCCCAAATCAACTTCTCAACTCGTTAGTGCTGGTCTGGATCGTGCCCACCTCCCAACTACCCGCACTTATCAATGGGAAGAAAACCTGATTCTGCAAAAGAAGCAGACCAAGAAGGACAGTCCAACGAGAGTCCCAGGTTCTGACAAGGGGCGAAGCGAAACAGGCAAATGACAGACAGATTTGCATGGTGGGGGAACTAAACAATTCACAACATGGGGCTCTCTCTGCAAAAGTATTGTATCCTCCCACTGGTACATAAAAAATGGTTACCTCTATCATATGCTTCGATCCCAAACAACATGAAGTAAATTTAAATAAATACAATGTTGATAGAGGTAACACTCAGGGCGACACGCAGCTTTAACGCAACTGGTCGGTTTATTACATGTGGTCAACACTTTAACATGTAATTAACCGCCAGTTGCAGTTAAAGCCTGACACAAAAATATAGCCCTGCGTGTTCCTCTATCAACATTGTATTTATTATAATTACGTTCAGGGGCTGCTCCTAGTTATGATTTGCAGAAGAGAGAAAAGAGTCAAACTCAATGTTTTAGAAGCACATCCCCACCTGGTTTAATTGGAAAGTCTTATGCCTTATTGCCGTGACCACAGTAACATGATCGGCTGGGAAAGAATCTATCAGTGTCTTTACCTAGCCTTAGAAAACAAAAACACAGGGGGGGAATGTGAAGCCGGTTAAACCTCGACATTGTAAAGGTCAGGGGAGTGATAAAAATGTCCACTAAAGCAGGGTATCAACACACGATAAATGGCCCAAGGTAATTAGCTCTGGGTTAACCTTGATGGGGGTTGCAAGCTCTCTTTTCAGCATAAAATTGTAGTGACCTGAACTTTTTTACCCTGTTTGCACTAGCACAGATTTATTCTATTATATGGCGCCAGGAATGGCATTAAATGATCTTTCTCTGTTGGAACTTAGAACAACACCTAGCAGGACATAGCAGGTTCAGTTAGGCCCTTTAGCTGGTTATAATCAGGGTTTGACCGATAGTTTGCCTTTAGGTGGGAACACCAGTTCATTTAAAAATCTGTAAGTTACACACCAGAATCAGCTAGTTCCTTTCCGAACGTTCGCGATTGATAAACGATAGTTTCATTGGCCCTATATTTCCTAATTGGGTGTAACATTAGAAATATACGGGCCAATCACGTTGGGGTACCTCCGACATAAAGCTAATTGTGTCCCAGCTTTAGCAGATGAACACATGTCCCAGCCCCAACTAGAAGTGAGTATCTCGGGTTCCTGCATTCGTAATACTGAAGAACTTCTCTCTTACCTTTATAAACGCTTTACTTTAAAAAGGAATGCACAATACTGCGCCTCTTTCATTTGTACTGAACCTGGAAAATATAAAGCAGAGAGTATCATTAACCATGGGGAACATGTAAAAAGGAGCCCTACTACTCTTACCTTCCTCATTTCCTATGATGCACAAAATTACTTCTTGATGAATGACGACTGATGAAGGTAAGGTAAACTGGGCCCAAAAAGTAGTGCTAAAAATAAAGTCCACAAAATTTTTGGAAACAGCACGACCCCTTTTTACATTCATACAAATGCCTGTCATCTCCCCCTATAATAGGGGAGTTTTAAAAGATGACAGCCACAAAAAACCTTTCTATTCAACTTTTAATAAAAATGACAACCTTCAACACATTTCTCTGTAAAATATGAGTTAACATTTAAGTGTTTTAGAGCCTCTAGCCAAGCGGAAAAGGTTAGTACTTTTGAGTGCCAGTCCAAGGTTTCCAGAGCCCAACATGAAACTAATCATTCAATAAAGAAACTTCTGTATTCCGCTGCCACGTGATGGGTTTCTGCGTCTACCTATGTTGTTCACCCCACCACCTCAGCACACCCTCGTTTTCCACCCGCCTGGTTACTTTCAGAAAGACCAAGCCACGCAGAAAGAATCAGGTGCATACCATCTCTTCTACACGCTCACAAAGCAAGTGCAATAAATAATACAGGGAACTAAAGTCTATTATAAACCAATCCTTCCATAGGTTGGTAAGAAATTATGTTATTTTCGTAACATTTTGTGTGGAAAATGACCAGCGAATTTCTCTAACTCTACCTAATTCTTTCCCAGACGGGCGGAGACCCAGCCGCAGAACCAGTGACCCAAAGGGGTGGGGAGGAGGAAGGTAGGAAGTGTGATAGTTAGAAAGGGGGGGGGGGTTGCGAGAAGAGTGATTGGTTGCTGGTAGGGGGAGGGTAAAATAGGAGCTCCAGGGAAGGAACTGGCCCATTTGGTGAGGCAGAACGGCCACCCGCCCATTCCCTTATTACAATGACCTTATTTTCTTTTACAGATCCATTTGTAATGCAACGTGGGCACTGATCAGAATTGTCAAAAAAAAACAGCTCTTGTCGGTGGTTACGGGGTAAAAAGTTATGTAGTGTAAGCCACTCGCTTAAGGGGGGGCCCTGGGAGGATAGTGGGTGGAGGCCTATGGCGCGATGTACCCGGAAGTGGGAGGAAAATGATAAAGTGGCAGTACAAAGGGGACGGCCCCAGGCTAGAGTATTCCATGTCCAGTGAACCTCTCATACATTGTTAAGTTGTGAAAAGTTTTTTAAAGTTGTTAAAAAGAATTTAAATGAATTGTATGAAATCTGATGATTTGCTTTTAAAGAAAATAGGTTAACAGAAATTATAATTTAATAAAGGCTGTGGCTTTTAAGACATTTCCATCGAAAAATAAAATGGTGTGACTAAGAATTATTTTAAAAGTACTGTTGGCAGGGACGGCCATTCTCCAACATCTTGGGGTCATGAAAAGGGGGGGTGGAGGGAATGACCCTTGTCAGTGAGCACTTCTATAACTATCTGGGTTTCTCACAGCAGTAGAGAAAACTAGTTCTGGCTAGATGATCAAACACGTCCAGTATTATAAACAAAATATACAGCCCCAGATGTACTATACCCAGCCCATAATTTGTAGAATTTTTTATAAAATGTTAATCCACTTTATGGACCGTCAGACTCCAAACAGGGGACTAATGTAAAGAAAATGTGTTAAAACAAGCGGGAAGACAGATACGGGAAATTTAAATCCCCTAAACGGCTCTGAAAAGACACATTAAATTAGGAAAGCTTGACGGCAGGAATTCCACTTTATCTCACTGACAGGATAAGAGGCTGCAGGCACACAGTCATACTGTACCTGGTGGTCTTCCACACCCTCTTAAGAGCATGCTTCCGGTCTCACAACCTTCTCTCACCTGGCTGTAATGAATTACTCCCTTCAGGGATTCTCTTTCAGAAAACAATAACAACGTGTCAACAGTGAATGAACAACGTCACACTTTTACTTCAACTTCTAAAAACATGCTGTCAAATTCATATTATGTACAACTTACAGATCAGCTGAATAATAAATAGAAATGATATTAGAGAGAATCGATAAGATGAGAAAGATAAAAGCTAGATGGAACACCACAAACAATAGACTTGCGATTAGAGATCCTAAAGGTTCGTACACACATGCGATGTGGGGTGCCTACCCGCGTCACACGATGTGTATCCAACGAGCGTTTGGCCGATACCATCGGCCTGTGTATAGGCACTTATAAGACAAAGACTGCGTTTCGCTTTGGCCACGGTTGCCTGATCGCCGTGGGCAGATCACCGGAACGAGCAGGCACTTTCAGCCAAATAAAGAGCACATTCACAGGGCGATTATCGCCAAATCGCTCATTTGTACACATGGTGCATCGCAGTCGGGACATAACCTTAGTATTATATAATATGATTTGTAACTATGACCTCATAGGGTAGGCTGATAATACCCGTAAATCAAACTACTCTATATAGGATAACTAACATACCGTGTATCAAACTACTCTATATAGGATAGTCTATCATATCGCTTATCAACTACCTTTAATATAGGATAGCTATACAACCGTGTAATCAAACGTACTCTATATATAGGATACCTATACATAACTTTGATCAAACTCCTCTATATAGGATAGCTAGTACATACTGTGTATCAACACTCTCAAGATAGGATACTATACATACCTGTATCAAACCATAATGAAGCTTCTATGTGTCTAAATACTTAGGATAGCTATACATAGCGTGTATCAACTACTCTATATAGGATGCTATACATATCATGTATCAAACTTACTCTATAATCAGGATATTCTATACATACTGCCTGTATCAAACTACTCTATATAGGATAGCTATACATATCATGTATCACACACTCTCTATAAGGATGCTATACTACCGTATCAAACTATCTATATAGATAGCTTACATATCGTAAACTACATCTATATAGATAGCATACATCTGTGTATCAACTACTCTATATAGGATAGCATATACGTGAATCACACTACTCTATATAGGCTATCTATACATACCCTGTATCAAACTTACTCTATATTAGGATAGCTTACATAACCGTGAATCAAACTACTCTATAATAGGATACTATACATACCCTGTATCAAACTACTCTATATAGGCTAGACATATACCGTACTGTTGTATCAAACTACTCTATATAGTATAGCTATACATACTGTTTATCAAACTACTCTCTATAAGGATAGCTTATACATCTGTATCAAACTACTTTATGTAGGGATAGCTATACATACTGTGTATCAACTACTCTATAAGGATAGCTATACATCCCTGTATCAACTACTCTATGATAGGATAGCTAAACATAGTACGTGTATCAAACTACTCTATATAGGCATCTATACATACTGTATCAAACTACTCTTATCAGGATATGCTATACATACGTGTATCAATTACTTCTATTAGGATATCTATCCAACCCTGTATAAACTAACTAACTACTTATATAGAGCATAGCTATACATACTTTGTACAAACTACTTATATAGCATCATCTATACCAAGTGTGTATCAAACTACTCATATGGATAGCTATCATACGTGTATCAAACTACTCTCATATAGAATAGTTATACATACTGTGTATCAAACTATCTATATAGAATAGCTATACATACTGGCATTCAACACTACTCTAAATAGGATAGCTTACATACCTGTGTAAATCAACTATCTATATAGGATTATCTTATACATAGCTGTGTATCAACTACTCTATATAGGATGCTATACATATGGATCAAACTACTATATATGACTACTATACATACTGTGATCAACTACTTTATAATAGGATAGGTCTAAAATCGTGCCTACTCAACTACTTTATCTATAGGAAGCTATCACTATATCTGTATCTAACTACTCTACTATAGGATAGTCTATACATACTGTTATCAACTACTTATATCGGATAGCTACATATCATGTATCTATACTCTATATAGGATAGCTATACATCTGTTATCAACTACCTATATAGGATGCTTATCATACTGTGTATCAAACTACTCTATATAGGATGCTATTACATTGTGTGCATCAAACTACTCTATATAGGCATAGCTATACATACCTTGTATCAAAACTACTCTATATAGGATAGCTATACATACAGTGGTACAAACTACTCTATATAGGATAGCTATACATACTGTGTTCAAACTGACACTCTATATAGATAGCTATACATACTGTGTCAAACTACTCTATATGGATCCTATACTACCCTTTATCAAACTACTTCTATTAGGATCGATACATACGTGTATCAACTACTCTATATAGGATACTATACATACCCTGTAAATCAACCTACTCTATATAGGATTAGCTATACATACGTGTTACAAACTACTCTATAATAGGATGCTATACATACCTGTATCACACCTACTCTATATAGGATAGCTTATACATACTGTGTATCAAAAACTCTATATCAGGAATCATACTGATACATACCTTGTGGATCAAACTACTCTATATAGGATAGCTATACATACTATTTATCAAACTACTATTATATAAGCATTATCTATACATAATGTTATCAAACTACTCTATATAGGATACTTATACATACTGTGTACAAACTACTCTATATAGAATAGTTATACCATACTGTTATCAACTAATCTATTGACTAGCATATACATACTGTGCAATCAAACTACTTCTAAATAAGGATAGCTATACTCCGTTACAAACTAATCTATATAGGATTCTCTATACATACTTGTATCAACACTACTTTTATATAGGATATACTATACAATCAGTTTAATCAAAACTACTCTATATAGGAGAGTATACATACTGTGTATCAAACTATTATATAGATAGCTATACATACGTGCCATCTAACTACTCTATATAGGATAGCTATCATATCGTGTATCACAACTCTCTATCTAGGATAGCTATACATACTGTGTATTGAACTACTCTATATAGATTAGCATATACATATGATGTATCAACTACTCTATATAGGATATAATACATACTGGGTGTATCAAACTACTCTATATAGGATAGCTATACAACTGTGTATCAAACTAACTTTATATAGGATAGCATTCATTTGTGCATTCTACTACTCTATATAGGATAGCTATACATACTGTGTATCAAACTACTCTATATAGGATAGCTATACATACTGTGTATTAACTACTGTCTATATAGGATTAGCTTACAAACTGTGTATCAAACTACTCTATATAGGATAGCTATACATACTTGTGATACTAACTACTCTATTAGGATAGCTATACACCTGGACAACTACTTTATATAGGATAGCTATTCATATCAATGTTCAACTACTCTATATATGGAATAGCTATACATACTTGTACTCACAAACTACTCTATATGGATAGCTATTCATATCCTGTATCCCTAAAACTCCTCTATATAGGAATAGCTATACATACTGTGATCAAACTACTTAATAGGATAGCTTAATCATAGCTGTATCAATATCTATATAGGATCTATACATACTGTGTATCAAACTACTCTATATTAAGAGGATAGTATACCTACTGTGTATCAAAATCTATATAGATAGACTATACATACTGTGCATCTCAAACTACTCATATAGGATAGCTATTAATACGTGTATCAACTATCTATATAGGATATCTATACATACTGTGTATCAAACTACTTATATAGGATAGCTATACATATAGGTGTTCAAACTACTCTATTAGGTAGCTACTACATACTGTGTATCAACCTACTTCTATATGATAGCTATATCATATCGTGCACTCTAACACTCTATATAGGATAGCTATACATATCGTGTATCAAACTACTCTATATAGGATGCTATACATACTGTGTATTGAACTACTCTATTAGGAAATTACTACATATGTGTTCAAACTACTCTATATAGGAATAGCTATACTACTGTGTATCAATACTCACTCGTATAATAGGATTAGCTATACATACTGTGTATCAAACTACTATTAGGATAGCTATTCATATCATGTCATCTAACTAACATCTATATAGGATAGCTATACATATCGTGTTCAAACTACTCTTTAAGGATAGCTATACCTACTGTTCTAACTACCTATATCGATTAGCGATACCTATTTGTATCTCAAACTACTCTCATATAGGATGCTATACATACGTGTATCAAACTACTCTATTAGGAATAGCTATACATACTGTGTATCAACTACTATCTAGGATAGCTATACTACATTATGTATCTAATATACTCTATATAGGATAGCTCTACATACTGTGTATCAAACTACTTTATATAGGATAGCTTATCACTATCTGTATCAACTACTCTATATAGAATAGCATACAACTGTATCAACTACTATATAGGATAGCTATACATAGTTATCAAACTACTCTATAAGGATAGCTATACATAACCTGTGATCAAACTAACCTTATATAGGATAGGCTATACTACTGGTAATCAAACTACTTTTATAGGATACTATACAATCGTGTATCAACTACTCTATAGGATAGCTATACATATGTGTATCAACTACTCACTAATGTACCTATACATAGCGCGTTAACGACTCTATATAGATTAGCTTAACTACTGTGTATCAAACACTCTTATATAGGTATAACTTTATATCTATATGTGTATCAACTACTTAAGGTAGCATAATACGTGTATCTAACTCTCTATATAGACTAGCATACATACCTGTATCAAACTACTCTTATGGATAGCTTATACATCCTGTATCAAACTACTTTATATAGTAGCTTATACATTACTGTGTATCAAACACTCTATATAGGATAGCTAGACATCTCGTTATCAAACTACTCTATAAGGATAGCTATACATAATGTGTATCAAACTACTCTATATAGGATAGCTTATACATACTGTGTTCATCAAACATACTCTATATAGGATAGCTATACGACTGATCAACTACTTATATAGGATATGCTATACATATTGTTATCAAACTCCTCTCTATAGATAGCTATAAATACTGTGTATGAACTACTCTATATAGAATAGCCATACATACTGTGTATCAAAACTACTACTATCATAGGATAGCTATACATATCGTGTATCAAACTACTCTATAAGGATAGCTATACATACTGTGTAATCAACTACTCTATATAGGATAGCTATACATACCCTGTATCAACTACTCTAATAGGATAGCTATACATCTCGTGTATCAAACTATCTTAAAGGATGCTATACATATGTGTAGCAAACTACTCTATATAGGATAGCTATACATACGTGTATCAACTACTCTATATAGGATAGCTATACATACTGTGTATCAAATTACTCTATATGGATAGATACATACCACTGTATCAAACTACTCTATATAGGATAGCTATACATACTGTATCAAACTACTTATATAGGATAGCTATAACATATGTGTATCAAACTACTCTATAGGATGTAGCTAAATATGTGTATTAACTACTCTATATAGGATATAGCCATACATACTGTGGTATCAACTACTCTAATAGGATAGCTATACATACTGTGTATCAAACTACTCTATATAGGATAAGCTATACATACTGTGTATCAAACTACTCTATATAGGATAGCTATACATACTGTATCAAACTACTCATGAAGCTATACACTGTGATCAACTACTCTATAAAATGCTTATCATAATGTGATCAAACACTCTTATGGATAGCTTACATACTGTGTATAAAACTACTCTATTAGAATAGCTATACATACTGTGTAATCAATGACTCTATATGGATAGACTACATACTGTATCAAACTACTCTTATAGATAGCTAACATATCGTGTATCAAATACTCTATATAGGATAGTCTATACCTATTGTGTATCAACTACTCTATATAGAAATAGCTATACATACTGTCTCACAACTACTCTATATAGTAGCTATACATACGTGTATCAAACACTTTCATATATCATACATACATATGTGTATCAAACTACTCTATATAGGATAGTCTATACATACTGTGTATCAGACTACTCTATATAGATAGCTATACATACTGTGTATCAAACTATCTATTAGAATGACTATACATACTGTGCACAAACTACTCTATATAGGATAGCTATACATATGTGTATCAACTAATCTATTAGATAGCTACAATATGTATCAAACTACTCTATATAGGATAGCTAGACATACGGGTATCAAACTACTCTATATAGGATAGCTATACATATGTGTATTCAAACTACTCTATATAGGATAGCTATACATACTGTGTTCAAACTACTCTATATAGGATAGCTATACATACTGTGTATCAAACTATTTATATAGGATTATCTATACTATGTGTATCAAACTACTCTATATAGGATAGCTATACATACTGTGTATCAACACTCTATATAGATCAATAGCTATACCTACTGTGTATCAAACTATCTATATTAGGAATAGCTATACATACTGTGCATCAAACTACTCTATATGATATCATAACATACTGTGTATCAACTATATCTATTAGGATAGCTATACATCTGTGATCAACTACTCTAATAGTATATAGCTATACATACCGTGTATCAACTACTCTATATAGGATAGCTATACATATGTGTATCAAACTACTCTATATAGGATAGCTATAACATACTGTGTATTGACTACTTCTATAGGATAGCTATACATCTAACTGTGATACAAACTACTCTATAGAATATGCTATACATCTGTGTATAAACTACTCTATAAGATTAGCTCTATACATTACTGTGTAGCAAACTCCTTTTATCAACTAAATAGGATAGCTATAATCATCAACTGTGTATTGACTACTCATATAGGATAGCTATACATACTGTGTATTGAAAACTACTCTATATAGGATAGCTTATACTACTGTATCAACTACTCTATATAGGATAGCTAAAAATACATAAATCTTGTATCAAACGACTCTATATATCTATATACATACCCTGTATCAAACTACTCTCTATAGGATAGCTATACATACTGTGTATCAAACTACTTTATATAGGATAGCTATTCATATCATGTATCTAACTACTCTATATAGGATAGCTATACATACTGTGTATCAAACTACTTAGATATATAGAGTCGTTTGATACAAGATTTATGTATTTTTAGCTATCCTATATAGAGTAGTTGGATGACAGTAGTATAAGCTATTCTAAATAGAGTAGTTCTAGGTCAATACACAGTAGTATAGCTATCCTAATGAGTAGTCAATACACAGTGATGTTATAGCTACCTATTTAGTTGAAAAAGGAGTGCTACACAGTATGTATAGATAATCCTTATAGAGTTAGTTTGATACACGGGGATGTATAGCGATCATCTATAGAGAGTTTGATGGCACAGGAGGATAGCTATCCTATATGAAGTAGTCAATACACAGTATGTATAGCTATCCTATATAGAGTATTATACACAGTATGTATAGGCTATCCTATATAGAGTAGTTGATACACGGATATGTATAGCTATACCTATATATAGAGTAGTTGGTTGACACAGTATGTTAGCTATCTAATATAGATTAGTTGATACACAGGTAATGTTATAGCTATCGCTATATAAGTAGTTTGAATGCACCGTATGTATAGCTATTCTAAATAGAGTAGTTTAATACAAGTAGTATAGCATGTTCCTATATAGAGGTCAGTCTCATACACAGTATGTAAGCTGACCATATAGAGTAGTGTTGATACACTCTAGGTATAGATAACTGCTATATAGAGTAATTTGATACACAGTATGTATAGCTATCTTATAGAGTAGTCTGGAACACAGTAAAGTAGAGTCATGATAGCATACACGTAGTATACTATCATAGAGTAGTATACACGTGATAGCTATACCAATAGAGTATTGATACCCGTATGTGCTTATCCTATATAGAGTATTTGATGCACAGTATTGATAGCTATTCTAAAAGAGTAGTTATACCACCATATGTATAGCTATCCTATATAGAGTAGTTCACTCACAGTATGTATAGCTATCCTATATAGATGTTTGAATACACAGATATGTCTAGCTATCCTATATAGTATAAGATCTTGATACACGGATGTATAGCTATCCTACTAGAGATAGTTTTGATACACTATATGTATAGATATCCTATATGATAAGTGTTTGATACACGTATGTATAGCTATCCTATATAGAGTAGTTGATTGACAGTATGTATAGCTATCCTATATAGAGTAGTTTGATACACAATGTATAGCTATCCTATATAGAGTATTTGATACCCGATATGTTAGCTATCTATAAGAGTAGTTTGATACAGGGTATGTAGTATCTAATCCCATGTATAGAGTAATTGATTACACAGTATGTATTAGCTATTCTATATAGAGTAGTTTTTACACAGTATGTAAGCTATCCGATAAGAGTAGCTGATACCACTATGTATAGCATCGTTTATAGAGTAGTTTGATCACGGTGTATAGCTATCCTATGAGTAGTTTGATACAGTATGTATAGCTATCCTATATAGAGTAGTTTGATACACAGTAGTATAGCTATCCTTATAGAGTAGTTTGATACACGCATTATGTATAGCTAGTCCTATCATAGAGTAGTTGATACACAGTATGTATGGCTATTCTATATAGAGTAGTTAGATACACATATTTAGTACATTTAGAGTCGTTTGATACACAATATTTATAGCTATCCTATATAAAAGTAGTTTGATACCAGGTATGTATAGCTATCCTATATAGAGTAGTTTGATACAGTGGTTGTAATCTATCCATATAGAGTAATTTGATACACAGTATGTATAGCTATCCTATATAGAGTAGTTGAGTACACCTATGTATAGCTATCGCTATATCAAGTAGTTTGTACACATATGTATAGCTATCCTTATATAGTAGTTTGATACACGAGATGTATAGCATACCTATTTAGAGTAGCTCTGATACCAGGTATGTATAGCTATCCTATATAGAGTAGTTTTGATTACACAGTATGTTATAGCTACCTTATGAGAGTAGTTTGATACACGATATGTATAGCTATCCTATTAGAGTAGTTTGATACACAGAGTATGAGCTATTCTTATATAGAGTAGTTCAATACACAGTATTTATAGCTATCTATAGTAGAGAGTTTGATAACAATATGTATAGCATTCCTATATAAAGTAGTTGATACAGGTGTATAGCATCCTATATAGAGTAGTTTGACTGACACAGGTATGTATAGCTATCCTATATAGAGTAGTTTGATACACATTATGTATAGCTATCCTTATAGAGTAGTTTGATACACGAGATGTTAGCTATCCTATATAGAGTCGTTTGATACACAGTATGTATGCTATTCTATATAGAAGTAGTTAATGATCACAGGATATAGCTTATATCCATATAGAGTAGTTTGAATTTTACAGGGTATGTATAGCCTATCCTATATAGAGTAGTTAGATACACGATATGTATGCTATCCATATAAAGTAGTTTGATACACAGTTAGTATAAAGCTATCCTAATAAGGAGTAGTTTGATACACAGTAGTTAAGCTAATCCTATTGAGTCGTTCATAACGCAGTATATATAGGCTATCACTGCTATAGTGGAGTAGTTTGATACACGATTTGTATAGCTATCCTATAGAGTAGTTAGATACACGATTGTATAGATATCCTATAAAGTAGTTTGATACACAGTAGTATAGCTATCCTATATAGGTTAGTTTGATACACGGTATGTATAGCTATCCTTATATAGAGTAGTTTGATACACAATTGTATAGCTATCTATATAGCGTAGTTGATACAGTATGTATGGCTATTCTATATAGAGTAGTTGATACATGATAGTGATAGAGAATATCCTATATAAAGTAGTTTGATACAAGTATGTAAGCTATCTATATGAGTATTAGATACATGATGAATAGCTATCCTAGATAGTAGTTGATACACAGTATGTATAGCTATCCTATATAGAGTAGTTTGATACACAGTATGTATAGCTGATCCTATAGAGAGTAGTTTGAGAACAATTAGGTATAGCTATCATATAGGTAGTTCAAGAACAGTAGTATAGCTATCCTAAAGAGTAGTTTGATACAGATATGTATAGCTATCCTATATAGAGTAGTTAGATGCACAATATGAATAGCTATCCTAATACGTAGTTTGATACACGAGATGTATGAGCTATCCTATATGAGGAGTATTGATACACAGTAGTATAGCTATTCCTATATAGAGTAGTTTGAGACAAACATTTGTATAGCTAATCCTAATAGGAGTAGTTCAATACACAGTATGTATAGCTATCCTATATAGAGTAGTTTGATACACGATAGTATAGCTATCCTATATAGAGTGTGATAGAGTGCACGATATGATATGAGCTATCATATATAAAGTAGGTTGATACACAGTATGTATAGCTACCTATATAGAGTAGTTTAGACCTATATGTATAGCTATCCTATAAAGTAGTTTGATACACAAGTAGTATAGATAATCCTATATAGATTAGTTGGATACACGAGTATGTATAGCTATCCTATTGAGGTAGTTTGAGCACAGTTATGTATAGCTATCTATATAGATTTTGATACACATAGGTTAACTATCTATATAGAGTAGTTTGATACACAGTATGTATAGCATCCTATCTAGAGTAGTAGATACACATATGAATTAAGCTATCCTATTAAAGTAGTTGATACACAGTATGTATAGCTATCCTATATAGAGGAGTTTTTTAGGATACAGATATGAATAGCTATCCATATAAAGTAGTTTGTGATACACAGTATGTATAGCTATCCTATATAGGTAGTTAGATACATGATATGAATAGCTATCCTATATAAGAGTAGTTTGTCTCAGGTGTATAGCTATCCTAATAGAGTAGTTGTAGTGACAAGTTATGTATAGCTATCCTATATAGAGTAGTTGAACACATATGTAGCTAACCTATATGAGTAGAACTATATGCTAATCCTATATAGAAGTAGTTCCAATACACAGTATGTATAGCTATCCTATATAGAGTAGTTTGATACACGATATGTATAGCTATCCTATATAGAGTTAGTAGATGCACAATAGAATGTAATCCTATATAAATTAGTTTGATAAACAGTATGTATAGCTATCCCTATATAGAGTAGTTTGATACCCAGTATGTATTATAGCTATCCTATATAGAGTAGGTTGATACATCGTATGATAGCTAATCCTATATAGAGTAGTTCAATACACAGTATGTTATAGCTATCCTAATTAGAGTAGTTGTGATCACGATAGTGATAGCTATCCTATATGAAGTGTTATGACACGCTATGTATAGCTATCTATATATAGAGTACGTTGATACACAGTATGTATACTGCTCCTATATTAGAGTATTTGATTAACTATTGATAGAGCTAATCCTATATAAGTATGTTCATACTACAAGTATTATAGAGATTCCTAATAGATGTGTTTGAACACGATATGTATAGCTATCCTTGATGTTATGCAAATGTAGTATCTTATAAGTTTAGTTTGATCACAGTATGTATAGCTGTCCTATATAGATGTAGTTGATAACAGTGGTATACTGATCTATATAGAGTAGTTTGCTACACAGTATTTAAGTATCCTATATACATACCCTGTATCAAACTACTCTCTATAGGATAGCTATACATATCGTGTATCAAATTACTCTATATAGGATAGCTATACATATTGTGTATCAAACTACTCTATATAGGATAGCTATACATACCATGTATCACACTACTCTATATAGGATAGCTATACATACTGTGTATCAAACTACTTTATATAGCATTATCTATACATAATGTGTATCAAACTACTCTATATAGGATAGCTATACATACTGTGTATCAGACTACTCTATATAGAATAGCTATACATACTGTGTATCAAACTAATCTATTTAGAATAGCTATACATACTGTGCATCAAACTACTCTATATAGGATAGCTATACATACTGTGTATCAAACTAATCTATTTAGAATAGCTATACATACTGTGCATCAAACTACTCTATATAGGATAGCTATACATATCGTGTATCAAACTACTCTATATAGGATAGCTATACATACTGTGTATTGAACTACTCTATATAGGATAGCTATACATACTGTGCATCAAACTACTCTATAGAGGATAGCTATACATACCGTGTATCAAACTACTCTATATAGGATTATCTATACATACTGTGTATCAAACTACTCTATATAGGATAGCTATACATACTGTGTATTGAACTACTCTATATAGGATAGCTATACATACTGTGTATTGAACTACTCTATTTAGAATAGCTATACATACTGTGCATCAAACTACTCTATATAGGATAGCTATACATACCGTGTATCAAACTACTCTATATAGGATAGCTATACATACTGTGTATCAAACTACTCTATATAGGATAGCTATACATACCGTGTATCAACTATCTATATAGGATTATCTATACATACTGTGTATCAAACTACTCTATAGTTGATATACTATACATACTGTGTATTCAACTACTCTATATAGTATGCTATAACATACTGTGTATACTAACTCATAGAATAGCTATACATACTGTGCATCAAACACTCTATATAGGAACCTATACTACCGTTATCAAACTACTCTATCTAGGTAGCTATACATACTGTGTATCAAACTACTCTATATAGGATAGCTATACATATCGTGTATCAAACTACTCTATATAGGATAGCTATACATACTGTGTATTGAACTACTCTATATAGGATAGCTATACATACTGTGTATTGAACTACTCTATATAGGATAGCTATACATACTGTGTATTGAACTACTCTATATAGGATAGCTATACTATACATACTGTGTATCAGACTACCGTATATACTTAAGTATAACCTGAGGTTTTTAGGTTTTATAATAAACCTCAAAACCTTACCTCAGATTATACTCTAGTCAATGACCTTACCACCATCAATGTAGCTGAACCCGGCTGCCACATGCTGCGTAAGTCCTGTGGATTTGCTGGCTGACGTCATTACTCCGGGCAGTGAGAGGTACCGAGTAGTGACGTCACCCGGAAAATCCACAGGACTTACACAGCGTGCGGCTGCCTGATTCAGAGTCTGTGAGGTACCAATACACTGATGCCAGTAAGGCTACATTCACACTAGAAACGGAGCAAAATGGACCAAAACAGACAGTCCATGTTTTCTGTTCGTTTTGGTCCGTTTTTAGTGCTCCGTTTTTCCTATATTTTTAATCAAAACACGTCCGTTTCCGGACAGAAATGCATGCAGCAGTAAATTTTTTTTAACGGTCCGAGTCAATCCGATCAACGGAACAACAGAAACAACGGAAACGGACAGAAACTGATCTAGTGTGAACTAACCCTAAGGACTGCAACTGGGGAGTCTCTCGGGGGAGGGAGGGGGGTCTCTCCACTGCAGGCTTAAGTTGCCTTTTAACAGCAAAATTCCCATATAGATGTTTGGAAACTACAACTCCCAGCAACTAAAGCATACTGAGAGTTGAAGTTTCCAAATATCTGGATGGGAATTCTTCTGTCCATTTAAAGGGCAACTTAAGCCTCAAACAATACAGAATCAGAAGTTGCCCTTTAAATGGACAGCTGATAGCTATACTTTACTGTGCATCAAACTACTCTAAATAGGATAGCTATACATACCGTGTATCAAAAACAATCTATATAGGATTATCTATACATACTGTGTATCAAACTATTTATATAGGATAGCCTATACGATAGGTATCAAAAATACTCTATAGAGGATAGCTATACATTACTGGTATCAAACTACTTAATAGGATAAAGATATACATATCGTGCATCTAAATACTATATTATAGGATAGCTATTTTACATACGTGTATCAAACAATCTATATAGGTAGGCTATACATACTGTGTATGAAATACTCTTATATAGGATTCGCTGATACATAATGTTGTATCAAAACTACTCTATTATAGGATAAGCATACATACTGTGTTCAAACTACTCTATATAGGATAGCTAGTACATACTGTGTATCAAACTACTGTATATAGGATAGCTATTCATATTGTGCATCTAATACTCTATATAGGATAGCTATACATATCGTGTATCAAACTACTCTATATAGGATGCTATACCATAATGTATTGAAACTACTCTCTATAGGATAGCTATAATAGTGTATCAAACTACTCTATTAGGATAGATATACATACTGTGTTCAAACTACTCTATATAGGATAGAAGACATTTACATGTGTATCAAACTACTTTATATAGGATAGCTATCATTCATGTATCTAACTACTCTATAAGGATTAGCATACATACTGTGTACAAACTTACTTTATATAGTGATAGCTATCATTATCATGTATCTAACTACTCTATATAGAAATAGCCATACATCATGGTATCCAAAACTACTCGATATAGGATAGCTATAAATATTGTGTATCAAACTACTCTATAAGGATAGCTATACTACCGTGTATCAAATATCTGATTAGGATAGCTTTACTACTGTGTATAAAACTTACTTTATATAGGATAGCTATACAGATCGTGTATCTAATAATCTATAGAGGATAGCTATACAAATGTTTGTATCAAACTATCCATATAGGGATAGCTATACATACTGGGTATTGAACTACTCTTATATAGGCTAGCTCTACATACTGTGTTCAAACTTACCTATTATAGGATTAGATATACAGACTGTGTATCAAACTACTTTATATAGGATAGCTAACATCGCGTGTATCCAAACTAACTCTATATAGGAGAGCTTATACATACCATGTATCAAACACTCTTATAGGATAGCTATAAAATACCCTGTATCAAAATACTTTATATAGGATAGCTATAACAATGGTATCAAAATAATCTATATAGGATAGCTATAACATCTCGTGTATAGCAAAACTACTCTATAAAGGGTAGCTCTATTACATAGGGTATCAAACTACTCTATATAGATTAGCTTTACATACTGTGTATCAAACTACTCTATATAGGATAGATATACATTACACGTATCAAACTACTTTATATAGGATAGCTTACCATTTGTGTAATCAAACTACTATATAGGTAGCTATAAAATACGTGTATTGAAATACTCTATATAGAATAGCCATACATACTGTGTATCAAACTACTCTTATGGGATAGCTTATACATATCGTGTATCAAACTACTCTATAAAGGGATAGAAGATACATACTGTGTATCAAACTATTATATAGCGATAGCATACATACCCGGTATCAAACTAACTCTTAATAGGATAGCTAGACATCTCGTGTATCAAACTACTCTAAAAGGATAAGCATACATAATGTGTATCAAACTACCATATAGGATAGATATACATACTGATGGTATCAAACTACTCGTATATAGGATAGCTACTATACATACTGTTGTATTTCAACTTAACTCTATATGGGATAGATATACATTACCCTGTATCAAAATACTTATATAGGATAGCTAATACATACCCGGTATCAAACTAACTTATATAGGATAGCGTATACATATTGTGTATCAAACTACTCTATATAGGATAAGCTAGAAATTACTGTTGTATGAACACTTATATAGAATAGCCATAAATATGTGTATCAAAACTACTCTATATAGGATTAGCTATACATATCGTGTATCAAAACTACTCTATAAAGGATAGCTTATTATACATACTGTGTATCAACTACTCTATATAGGATAGCTATAAATACCCTGTATCAACTACTCTTAAATAGGATTGCTATACATCTCGTGTATAAAACTACTCTTTAAAAGGATAGCTATACATATGTGTAGCAAACTACTCTAATAGGATAAGCCTATACCATACTGTGTATCAAAATACTTATATAGGATAGCTATGACATACTGTGTATCAAATTACTTCTATATGGATAAGTATACATACCCTGTATAAAAAAAGTACTCTCTATAGGATAGCTTATAACATATCGTGTATCAAATTAACTCTCTATAGGAGAGCTATAATATTGTGTATCAAACTACCTATATATAGGATTAGCTATACATACAATGTATAACACTTACTCGTTATAGGATAGCTATACATACTGTGTATCAACTACGTTATATAGCATTACTATACATAATGTGTAGAAACTACTCAGATAGGATAGCTTACCATACTGTGTATCAAGACTTTACTTCTATATAGAATAGTATACATACTGTGTATCAACACTAAATCTATTAGAATGCTTATACACTAATGTGCATCCAAACTACTCTTATAGGATAGCTATACAATAGGTATCAAAACATAATCTATTTAGAATAAGCGATACATACTGGGCATCAAACTGACTCATATAGGGATAGGCATATACATACCGTGTATCAAAACTACTTATATAGGGATAGCCTAACAATCGTTGTATCAAATACTCTATATAGGATAGTAGACATACTGTGTATCAGACTTACTCTATATAGAATAGTATACATACTGTGTATCCAAACTACTTATATAGCATGTATCTATACATAATGCTGTATCCAAACTACTCTATATAGGATAGGGCTTTACATACTGTGTATCAGATACTCTATATAGACTAGCTAACATACTGTGTAGCAAAAACTAACTATTAGAATGCTATACATACTGTGCATCAAACTACTCTATATAGGATAGCTATACATTTACTGTGTATCAAAATAATTTATTAGAAGAGCTATACATATGTGCATCAACTACTCTCTATAGGATAGCCCCCCCCCCCCTCCTCTCCCCCCCATTACCGTGTATAAAACGACTAGTTATAAGGATAGCTATACAATCGTGTATCAAATACTCTATATAGGATAGCTATACATACTGTGTATTGAAACTACTCTTATACGGATAGCTATACATACTGTGCATCAAACGACTCTATAGAGGAGGTATACATACCGGTGTTATAAACTATCTATATAGGATTATATATACATACTGGTATCAAATACTCTATATAGCGATAGCTATACATACTTGTATTGAACTTCTCGATGATCGGATAGCTATACCATACTGTGTATGAACTACTCTATTTAGAATATCTATACATACTGTGCATCAAACTACCTATATAGGATAGCTATACATATCGTGTTATCAAAAATACCTCTATATAGGAGAAGCGATACATACTTGTGTATGAACTACTCTATATAGGATAGCTATGACCGACTGTGCATCAAATCTCTATAGAGGAGAGATATTACATGACGTGTATCAAACTACTCTATATAGGATTTATCTATACATACTGTGTATATCAAACTACTCTATATAGGATAGCTATTTATACATACTGGTATTGAACTACTCAATATAGGATGCTATACAACTGTGTATTGAACTACTCTATTTAGAAAGCTATTACATACTGCTGCATCAAACTACTTAAAGGATTAAACTATACATTACCGTTTGGTATCAAACTCCTCTATATAGGATAGCTATACCATATGGCTATCAAACTACTCTATATCGGATAGCGATACATATCGTGATCAAACTACTCGATATAGGATAGAACATACATAATGATGTATTGAACTACTCTATATAGGATAGCTATACATACTGGTATGAAACTACTCTATATAGGATAGCTTATACATTACTGTGTATTGAAATACTCTATATAGGATAGCTATTACTATAAAATACTGGTATCGACTAACGTATAGACTTAAGTATAACCTGAGGTTGTTAGGTTATTAATAAACCTCCAAAACCTTACCTCAGTTATACTCTAGTCAATGACATTACAAATCAATGTAGATGAACCCGGCTGCACATGCTGCGTAAGTCCTGTGGATTGCTGGCTGAGTCATACTCGCGGCAGTGAGATGGGTACCGAGTAGTGACGTCACCCGGAAAATCCACAGGACTTACACAGAGTGCGGCTGCCTGATTCAGAGTCTGTGATTTGGGGTACCAATTACAATGATGCCAGTAAGGCTACATTAACACTAGAACCAGGATTAGCAAAATGGACCAAAACAGACAGTCCAGTTTCTGTTTTCTGTTCGTTTTGGTCCGTTTTTAGTGCTCCGTTTTTCCTATATTTTTAATCAAAAACACGTCGTTTCCGGACAGAAAAATGCATGCAGCAGTAAATTGCTTTTTTAACGGGCGAGTCAATCGATCCAACGGAACAACGGAACAACGGAAACGGACAGAAAACTGATCTAGTGTGAATAACCCTAAGGACTGCAACTGGGGGGAGTCTCTCGGGGGAGGGTAGGGGGTCTCTCCCATGCAGGCTTAAGTTGCCTTTTAAACAGCAAATTCCCATATAGATGTTTGGAAAGACAACTCCCAGCAACTAAAGATACGGAGAGTTGAAGTAGTTTCCAAATATGGATGGGAATCTTGCGGTCCATTTAAAGGGCAGCAACTTCAAGCTCAACAATACAGAATCAGAAGTTGCCCTTTAAATGGACAGCAGAATTCCCATACAGATGTTTGGAAACTACAACTCCCAGCATGCTTTAGTTGCTGGGATTTGTAGTTTTCAAACATTTGTGTGGGAATTCTGGCTGTCTATTTAATGGGCAACTTAAGCCTCAAAACAATACTGAATCAGAAGGCAGTAGTGGTCATAATTTCTATCCTCGGCTTATACTCAAGTCAACCAATTTTTCCAAATTTTTCAGGTTAAAACAGGTACCTCAGCTTATACTCGGGTCGACTTATACTCAAGTATATACGGTACTCTATATAGGATTAGCTATACATACTGTGTATCAAACTACTCTATATCGGATTAGCTATACATATTGTGTTTCAAACTTACTATATCGTAAGCTGGCGGGACCGCACAATGATTTTCCAACAGGTCCAATTGCCTGTTTGTCCGATCCGGACAAACGGCCAACCGGCATTGGTTGTGGGTGAAACCAGTGCAGATTTTTCAACCCAACCGACTCATACATGGAAGTATCGGTCGATTGGACAAAAAAGCTGCCCGTTTGTACCCAGCCTTATATCCTTCTGTGCACCCAATAATATAAAGCGATAGCACAAGCAGATGTGACCCGCATACAGCATGTTCTCCGTGCCACCCTTTTACGGCCTTGGGAATCTTGCAAGATTTAGTCAAAGTAAGCTTACATTATAAGGTTGGCAGGAGTTTTGTCTGACCTTGGTGCCGGGGCACACACCCATCTGTTCTCTCCAGAATTTTTTTCAGCCAGGTGGCATGAAAAAGTGGTCTCTAGGGAGAACACTGGTTCTATCAAGAACTGATTCGCTAATCTAAATTATAGTAACCAATGGAATTTGTTGGTCACAACAAGCTGATCCTGCCTCATCTGACTTCACACCATACAAAAGTCCACTAAATAGCAAATCCTGCTGGATCCAGCAGTATTTGTTTATTATAGACTGCATGGACCCTGTGTTTGTGATCCAGGTGCCCATTACATGGAAAATCACTTCAAGTAACTAAACTTTAGATTTCCTTTATGCTGGTCTGACTGGTGTTACCAAATAACCAAATCACACAGGATATGGATAATCAAATTAGCTGATTCTTTCACACATTATGTGAAGTTACGGTAAATAATAAGTGTTTACTTAGACTTCACTTGTCTTGTTGCAAGAAAAAGGTGACTCAACCAGGAAAAAATATTGATAATTTAATCTTTATTACTTTATATGTGAAGTTAGGGTTCACTGCTTAATAGTTTTTATTATATTTATTTTCCATGTGGGTGATTATTCACACACCTGCTTTTCTGTGGAGGGGTGAAGGATTTGGTTTGGCAGAATTCCAGCATCTTTATACGTTTGATAAATTTGTTAGTATTCTGATCTAAATCAGAAGCGTGGAATTCATGTAACTTTACTGTCCAGTGCAACTGAAGAAAATGAATTTGGACTTGTGTAAGTAGTTATTTTGTATAGCTATGAGCAGCTGGAAACCCTCCAGATATGCAAAAACATCCGTTAAGGCTCATACACCCATCAGATCGTTTTTAGCCAGAATGGTCAATGTATGATTGGATCATTCAGTGATGTTGAGGAACGATACCATTGTTCTCCCATGGTGCGGAAGGTCTGTATTATAGGAAGCCAATAACAACCTGACGAAATTTTTCAGTTCGGATTGATATATCATAATGCTAAGGGTGGTAGTTTATCAGCATTGTGACCTCTCCATACACATGTTCAACAAATCCCATCTTCCATCTCCCTGTAAATTATAGAAAAGGCTGGTGGTAGGTTATATATAAAGTCTCCATTTTCTACAACCAACTTTCATGATTTATATTAAAGAAAACAACCCGTTTAGTGTTCTTTATCCCTACCTTTCACCCTTATTTGTAAATACAGACATCTTTTAACACTTTGGTTTAAACGTTGATTTTGTAATTTCTACACTGTCAGCCAATTTCCCTTTGGTCCAGTTAGATGAAACAGGGCTATGAGATGTTTAACTATTTAAGGATGTGTTTTAAATTTTTCTGAGAAACATGTAAACATACATAAAAACTGCAAGACAACAACGACTGTTTCATGAATTACAGAGGAGGTGATAAAAATTAATCTGAATGGGATGTATTAAAGGACAACAATATCAAAAAAAAAACAACATCACCCCCATTACATGTCCACACTTCCAGCAGCTGAAATCACTTACTCATATTTACTGCTGTGCTGTCCTCCCTTGTGGAGGAGTGTTTTCTCGCATGCTAGCTTTGAGTGACAGTGGCAGACAGAATTGTTACGCCCCCTTCACAGCATGGCTAATTGAAGGCAGAGAGAGGCTCAAATCAGGAAAAAATGTATGGGGAGGGCTTCATACCTTTACTCTTTATAAAGTAATTTTTAAAAAAAATTCATTGAGGCAATACAGTTATCCTTTAAAAAGAGTAAAGGTATGCAGCTGTGAAGGGGACGTAACAATTCTGTCTGCCTCTGTCACTCAAAGCTAGCAAGCGAGAAAAAAATCCTCCACCCACCCTTGATCAGCTTGATTATGTAGGCTGTATCCTAGCAACAGGACATTTCAAGTTTGTTTGACTGGCAGAGGGTGTTGGAGGAGACAAGTGTTGTGTTAATCGTGGCACTGGGCCATCTAGTAGGCAGGCTTTTAGCATTCATCTTTGCTGTGTGACAGAAGGCTGTGTGTGATCAGAACATTGTTATACATCATGCGTCGCGGGTGGGACCCGCGATCGCACGTGTGTATGAAGAGAGGGCACACGGCTGTAAACCTGAGTAAGAGTGATTTCAGCTGCTGGAAGTGTGGAACATATGGGGGTGATGTTGTTTAGATTAGTGATTGGATCATTCAGTGAAGTTCGGGAACGATACCATTGTTCTCCCATGGTGCGGAAGATCTGTCGTGTATGGAAGATCGTTGAAGGATCTTTTAACGATCTTCCAATAATTTCCAAATCGGACCAGTTGAAAATTTTTGTCCTACCAGCAATCCAGTCCTACGACTTTCCGATACCACCGTCTATGGCCCCCTTAATTATAATCCAACTATATCTGTTATATTCAGTTGATCAATGGACTTGAAATGTAGTTCTTGAAGACGTTTCGCTAGTCTCCGACTGGCTTTCTCAATTCAGAATGACTTGTACAAGAATCTGTGGCAATTATGTACCCTGGAAAATCCCAATTAGCATATCACAGCCAGGTGTTAAGGGTGTGATTGGATAGTGGTAAGAGGTGTTATAGGAACGCCCCGAGTAAGTTGTTTAAAACAGCATTGTACATGGCAGACAGTTGGTGTCGAAACCCCCCACCTCTATTTAGGCTTGGTTTTTTTATTTTCACATAAATGGCCTCCTTAAACCTCTCTTGAACCAGTCACGTTCCTCCACCAATAGTAACATTACAATCTTCAAAGGTATGTCCTTTAACCATAAAGGGCATGTCCACCCCCAAAACTATATCCCCCCAACTACTGGCCCCACACATGTAGTGTAGTTTAATCCTTAACTCACATCCCAGCTCCATAGGGTTTCCTGTAGTCCCCCCCAAAGTGCCAAAAACTGCCCACCAGGAGGCTAGCAGAGTCCATATAGGACTCTGCCTCCTACCTGGCCCAGGTAGATTTTGCCAGCGTACTGCAGCCCTTCTCCCCCCTCCCTCTCCCTCCCTCCCCCCTCCCTCTCCCTCCGTTTGCTATCCCTCCCCCTAGCTTAAAACCCCTTTATGTCAGCCTTCCCCATGTCTCCCAGCCCCAACCGCATAAATTTTATTTTAGAAAGCTCCCAATCTTTTACTTACCTCTCCACTTTCCTACGCGGAAGTGAGCTGCCGGCAGCCGCGTCCGTGATGGCTGCCGCTCAGCCAACACAGACGCGGCTGCTGTCCCGCCCTCTGCTTGCATTTCCTCGCAAGCAGAGGGCCGGGAGGCGGCGCAGGAAAGAGAGGGAGGTAAGTGAGAGTTTGGGGGCTTTCTAAAAAAAAAAATTAATGCGGTTGGCGTGGGTGGGAGCCCAGGGGGGATTGTACATGAAAATTTTGATTTTAGGGTGGACATACCCTTTAAGATGCAGGTACACGGCTGAGTCCTGACCCGAGGAATGGCTCTCTGTGCTGGGCCATACGTTGATGCAGTT
Organism: Hymenochirus boettgeri; assembly: GCA_019447015.1. Taxonomy (NCBI): domain Eukaryota; kingdom Metazoa; phylum Chordata; class Amphibia; order Anura; family Pipidae; genus Hymenochirus; species Hymenochirus boettgeri. The sequence continues at coordinate 286,259,770 of CM033470.1, read as the reverse complement.
GCTGTTTGGTCTCCCCCACATACAAATCAGAGCATTCTTCACTGCACTGCACTGCATATATGATGTCGCTTTTCTGTGTTTTGGTATTGGGTCTTTCGGATGTACCAATTGCTGCCTCAGTGTGTTGTTTGGTTTAAAGCAGACAGGGATACGATGTTTTTTGAAAATTCTTCTTAATTTCTCGGAGACCTGCTACATATGGGATGACCATGTTCTTCCTCCTGTCTTGCTTTTCCTTCACTGTTGGTATTGTGTTCTTTTCTTCCTTCTACTTCTTTTGACAAAGGCCCAGTCTGGATATCCACAAGTTTTAAGAGCTCCTGTGAGATGTTTAATTTCTTTAGCCTTCGCCTTGTCTAGTGGGGTGTTCTCGGCTCTGTGTTGCAGGGTTCTGATGACACCCAGCTTGTGATCTAAGGGTGGTGGGAGTCAAACATCAAATACTGATCGTGTGTGTTGGTTTTTTTGTAAACCTCTACTTCCAGTTTAACATTTTCCTTAACTTCTACCAAGCAGTCCAAGAAAGCCAGTTTGTTGTTTTGTACCTCTTCTTGTGAATTTAATGTTTTGGTCTACCGCATTAATGTGTTCTGTGAAAGCTTGTACTTCCTTCTGGTGGATTCTAACCCAGGTGTCATACACATATCTGAACCGTGGCTGGGTGCTATGCCCTTAAAGGTATTAAGCGCCTGTGTTTCTAACTCCTCCATGTAAAGGTTGGCCACAATGGGTGAAACTGGAGATCATAGCACATCCATGTTTTTGCTTATAGAATTTATCCCTGTATTGAAATAGGTGGAATTCAGACACAAGTCCAACAAGGAACTGTTCTGGGTTGAGATCAGCTGCTGGTAAGAGTGCTGTTTGGCCCAGCCGTTTTCTCACCATGTCAACAGCCTCCTTGGTGGGTATACAAGTGAAGAGAGATGTCACATCATAGGACACCATAGTTTCTTCTACACCGAGTACTATATCTTCAATCTTGTTGGTGAAATCCTGAGAGTTTAGATGTGATGCTTAGAACTTCACCAAAGGTCCTAAGATGTTAGCTAGATATTTTGCCACCTTGTATGTTACAGAGTTGATGTGCTGACTATAGGTCTTAGTGGGGCCCCTTCCTTTTGTATCTTTGGGAGTCCTATATGCATGGATGTGCCTCACCAGGGTAGAGGCGATGATACATTGCTCGGTCAATGGCTTTATCCTTTTGAAGCTGTGTGTAGTAAGTCTATGACTCTTCTTTGTAACGGCTGGTGGGGATCCCTTGTTAAAGCCTCAATATGCAGGAGCATGGTCACCTTATCATGGTAGTCTGAAGTGTTGAGTACCACTGTGCATCTTCCTTTATCTGCCGGTAGAATGGTGATAATGGAATCTTTTTGAGGGATGTTAAGGCTCTTCCTTCCTGTGTAGTCAGGTTGGATGAAGGAGTTTAGCACTGGCTAAGGCTGCAGATACCTTAAGGCGAAGTTGTTCTGCCTCACTCTGTGATACCTTATTACTGTGGATAGAGGCTTCTGTGGCTGCTATAATATCCACCACAGGGATGGCTTTAGGGGTGATGGCAAAATTCAAGCCCTTAGCAAGGACTTCCATTTCTGGCTGGAGGAGGCCATTTATGTGAAAATAAAGAAACCAAGCCTAAATAGAGGTGGGGGGGTTCGACACCAACTGTCTGCCATGTACATGCTGTTTTAACACCTTACACTGGGGTTCCTATAACACCTCTTAGCACATATCCAATCACACCCTAACACCTGGCTTGTATATGCTAATTGGGATTTTCCAGGGTACATAATTGGCCAAGATTCTTGTACAAGTCATTTTGAATTGAGAAGCCAGTCGGATGACTAGCGAAACGTCTTCAAGAACACATTTCAAGTCCAGTTGATCTAATTGAATACAACAGATATACCATGACCTGGATGAATGAGAACCTTCACAAACATATAATCCAACTACTTCATTTCGCAAAGCTCTTATTAAATTAATTGAGGAAGGCTTAAATATCAACGCTATAGATGAGAAACTTGTGTCTTTTCTCATCCCTAGACATTTACGGTTCCAGTGTTTTACTGTCTCCCCAAGGTGCATAAGGCAGACAGGCCCCCCTGGGCGTCCTATTGTAGCCTGTACCTCTAGCTGACTTCATCAATACATTGCTACAGCCTATGATACTTCATCTTTCCTCGTATATTCGAGATACCAAATCCTACAAGTTTTTGACTCTTTTGACTGTCACCCTGATTTACCTATGGTGTCTATGGACATTTCATCTTTGTATTCCTGCATCCCTCATGATTAAGGACTTCTGACCGTTGTCTGCCATTTAGATCGGTATTCTGAATATTCTGTACCTTTTTAAAAAATTCATTCTAAAGGCCATTGAATTTCTCCTTACCCACAATTTCTTTTATTTGATAATACCTTCTTCCTACAGTTACAGGGGGCGGCGACGGGGGCGAAATTCGCCCCCACGTATGCCAACCTGTATGTAGGTTGGTGGGAAGAAGTCTCTCTGTATGGGGATCTGTCCATCATTAGCCAATTTCCCTATTTCAAGCTATTTAAATGCTATATCGATGATATCATCATTATTTGGTTGAGTGACAGAGCCACCTTTGAAAAATGTGTGTCTAAACTTAATGAGAATAATTTGAACCTTAAATTCACCCATGATTATGGTGATAAACATCTTGACTTTTTGGATATTCACTTTTCTGCTACAGACACTCATGTCAACAGTACCTTATATAGAATTTTGCACTGCTAACACCATATTAAGTGCCCATTCTTGTCACCCCCCTCAAGTTTTTATTGTCAATTCCTCTGTATTCGGAGGAACTGTTCCACTATGGAAGAGGTTAATACTAAATCTTGAGAACTGTATGAGAGACTACTTAAAAGAGATTATTCCGGAAATGTGTTAGAGAATACTTACCAGAAAGTACGACTTATGGAGAGTAATAGCCTACTCTGGACTTATAAACCTCAGAACAAACCTATTTCTAAATCAATTATATTCTCTACTAGGTATAGCCCCCAATACCATAAAATAGTACAAATTGTGAAAAATAGTCTCCCCATTCTCTTCGGGGATGAGACTATTTTTCAAGTTGTTAAAGAGGGATGGAAGGCTGTTCCTAAAAGAGCAAAAACCCTTGGTAACATGCTAGCTCCTACCAAGTTTAAGAGAGCACACAAACAACCCACTTGGCTTACTCATTTTGGTACTTTTAAATGTGGCAATAATAGGTGCACTATTTGTCCTTTTTTACATCTAGGCCCTGAATTTCAAAGTACTACAAATAATAACAAGATCTATAACATCAAACAATATATCAATTGTAATACTTATTTATCTTATTACATGTAAAAAATGTTTTTTTTACAATACGCCGGATGTACTATTCGTTCCTTCAGACATCGTCTGGGTGAACATATTAGAGCGGTTAAGAACTTAGATCTTACGAGCCCTGTTGCGTGTCATTTTATGACCTGCAATGGAGCTGACCTTAATATGCTTGGTATACAGGGGATAGAACGGATGTATACTCCTGTTAGAGGAGATAGGACCTCCCGACTGCTTAAAAGTGAGGCCAGAATTTGAATTTGAATTGGGAACTCGTACCCCCTTTGGCCTCAATTTTGCCTGGGATATCTCTTGTTTTACTAATTAATCTGTACTATCTCTACTACTTTTTAAACGTAAGGGCTATTCTTGCTTCTATACTTATTTCTATGGTGATAGTAGGTTTACATGTTTTTTACCAATTTCCCGACACATGCCGGTTTCGGTCTTTACTCCATTATTTATATTTACCGTTTTATTTTCTATCTAATATCCTATTTCTCTCTGGGGTTTTCTGCTTATCATTTTTTCGCTTATGACTATTTTGGTTAATATACTTTTCTCTATTATCACACATATTATTGCATTTATGTTATATCTTTTTGTTTTGTATTTTTGGTTTTATTGTTTATATTGTTTACTCTGTATATCTTGTTTGTTCATCTTTTTATCTCTTTCTCGGCCCCTGGCTACTCGAGGGTTAACTAGTATGATGCACCTTATTTATTATGCTAATTTGTGTGCCTGTTTCCTGTTAAAAGGAAGTTAAGTTGCTATTAGGACACGCCTCTGATGAAGTGCAAGCTGCACGAAACACGTCAGGCGTGGTCCTGTCTGTGTGATTTTATGGAGATATATCAATAAATATTTTGGTTTTAAGTGAGTCTCCGGTTTCTATATCTGGTTTGCCGAATCCTCTGCTTGTTGCCGTATTGCTATTGGAATTGACCTAGTGAAGGGTCTGGGGCTTATGCGCACCCAGACCACTCATCATATTCGGTAAGCATGTATTTTATGTATACGTACCTCACCTGTGTTCAGCATCTTTGACCGCCGTTAGCGGTTGTGTTAACTCGAGCGAATAGAGTCGGGGGTGTTTCCACCCAGCCCTCCATAGAGGGAAAGTAAGTTAAATTCTCCACAGCTTATATATATATTTTTCTACTTTTGAGTGGTTATTTAGACTCTTTGTTCCTGTCTATTATGTTTAATCTGGTAGTAAAGCATGCTGATCCTGCATATTTAAGGACACTGAACTTCCTAGTGAGTGATTTGTAAAGTGGGACAACTGTTGCAAATCCTGTGTATTTGCACATTTTTTAAACAGTAACATTTGGAGGTTTGTTCTGGAAACCCTATTCAATTACACTCTTTTTAAATTTACACCCAGGCCAAAGAGCCGCTTGATTTCTCATGATATCTGAATGGTGGAATAGGCTGTAAAACTCAGTTTAAAAAAATCAGTTATATGCCTGCAAACCCAACTGTTATTTCTTATTATATGTATTTGTAGCCAGATATTTAATAATGCATTCTATTCCTTTCTGGCAAAGGTGTCTACCTCCTCCCTCTGCTCATTGAGCTTTTTATAAGCTTGAGCATGTGCAGAAGAGGCAACAAGTGAAACAGCAGTCAGTCATTGGCTGTTATATCTGGTGTCACGGCCTTGGTTGACTGCATGAAGGGAGGGGCAAGTTAATCTGCCAGAATAGGGGCAATAATTATCTATAATATATGTTATCATCTATAATATATCTTTATGTATAAAACCAAATGTATATCTTATAAAACCAAATGTGTGATTTATATGTAATGATGGAGTTAGTACATTTTAGTCTCTATAACCTCATTTATACCATATTAATCAATTGTAGAAATTCAGTCTACATAACAAGATATATAGAATTGAGACCCAGTGGCTATCGGGATTCAAAAGAAACAATCCACTTTTCTTCAGCCTTTACTCCTTTGTTTGGAAACACTCATTGTATCGCTTGAACTGACACACAGTTGTTAGTTCAAGGGTTACACTGTTGAAGATGCCTTGCCACAGGGCTCCTAAAGTTTTTGATGCTAATATCACTAAAGATGGGTACACACAGGAAAGATTTTTGAAAAATAACAGGATCTGTAAGACCAGACTACACACAGTCCAGAGCGTTCTCCCTATACATAAGGAGAACACTCGGGACTGTGTATGTGCCTTTGACTGCGGACGACTCCCCTATAGGGAGACCACCTCAGCCGAGGTAAATTTTCTGTCTTTCCCGAACAACTGTGAGGACGACAGGAACGTAAGGTAGGTAACCCCTACCCACCACCAACCGCCACAATATTTCTGTAAAAAAATCCCCACATTTCTACTTACTCAGCCTTCTCTCCAGTGGCGATCCAATCCGGCCTCCTGCTTGCAAGCAGGGGCTGCACCTCAGCTGCGTCTGTGATTGGCTGAGAGGCAGCCAATCACAGCCGCGGCTGACGTCATGTGAAACGCAGTGGGAGAGAAGGATGTGTAAGTAGAAATGTGTGGATTTTTTTACAGAAATATTGTGGCGGTTGGGGGTGGGCAGGATTTGAAGATATAGGAGCAAGGATGGTTGGGGGTGGATCCGGATGGTGGGAGGGGGTTCTGCGCTTGCCCCAGACCTTGATGAAGGTCTGATGAATCAGCATCGATCAGAAGCCTCACAGACAGCTTGGACTCTTCAGTTTCCTGGACTTTGAAAAGGAATATCTTGGGAACCACAAGGAGCAGAGATGTAAGGTAAGGTTTATTGTAAACTACAGAATGGATCCAGTAGTAGATTTAATTAAAGTTTTGGAGGTGGACAGTTAACAAACTGAATTATGTATAAAATAGTAAACCTTGGTTGGGTGAAGTGAGAATTGTAGGACATTTGTCTATATATATATGTGTGTGTCAGGGGTAGGTGTTTGTCTCATTCTGTCCTAATTCTGCTTTAAAATCATCAATGCTCCCAGAGTATCTTTTAAGATTAGAAGAAAAGAAGTTTAATCTTCATGTTAGGAAAGGTTTCTTTTTGCAGTGAGAATGGTGAAACTGTGGAACTGTCTTCCAGCAGATGTGGTAATGGAAAGTTCATTGACTACATTTCAAAGTGGGCTAGATAAGTTTCTAAAACTAAATAATATTGAGAATTACTGGTATTAATTAGAGATGGCCGAACTTTCGAAAATTCAGTTCAGAACGTTCAAACTATATGGAAAGTTCGAAAACGGACACATTAAAGTCAATAGGAGTCAAATAGTTTGAAAACTTCAAATGAAATACAATTAAAATATCTATGGTAACTTAATGTAAATGGCTGTGGGACCTGGGAAATGGTCTGGGGAACACGTTCGAATATCCAGGACTTTCGAAATATTGATTTTACTCTCACACTCGCTACTTTCGAACTCTCGCACTCAAACATTCGATAATTATCCCATAAACGACTTGCAGATTCGATAATTTGTTATTTACTCGCATATTGGTATAATAGACACTTTATTCTCAGATTCGATATTTACTGGTGTATTGGTATAATAGACATTTTACTCGCGGATTCGATAATTCGATATTTACTCACGTATTGGTATAATAGACATTTTACTCGCGGATTCGATAATTCGATATTTACTGGCATATTGGTATAATAAACATTTTACTTGCGTATTCGTTTATTCGATATTTACTTGCGTATTGGTATAATAGACATTTTACTCACGGATTCGATAATTTTACTCGCATATTTGTTTATTCGATATTTACTCCCGTATTGTTATATTGACATTTTACTCGCATATTCGTTAATTTGATATTTACTTTTTGATTAGTATAAGATATTTTACTCGCATATTCGATTTTTCTGCATTCGATTATAATCACCTCTTCCCATTGACTTTCTATATGCAATCTAGGTTCTAAAATAGAGCCTCGAAAGTGGGTGTGTGTTATTCCACTATTAGTTAGCCTACAGACAACATGCCCAGCATGGAATGGCAGCGTGTGGTAGTGGAGTACCTTACCAGGCGGGGGTACGACGGGATGCCAATTGGCACCCCCAATATAAAGGAGCGCAAAAGGCTCATTATGCGCCACTTGCAGAGGAATCCAGCTGGCCACCTCACAACTGCAAAAGAGGTGGTCCTACAGCGGCGTAACTACATCCAGGACATCCAGACCAATGTCCAAGGCAAGTATCACATTTACATATAAAATTTAAACTGTGATTGAGTTGTATAAAACACCACCTTTTGCACCACTCTAATCAGGCTGTTCTGCGGCAGATCTTTCTGTCAAGCTCTGTATATGTATAACCACTATATGAAGTTACTGCACTTTTCTTGTTACTTTTATAGCACTTCTGATTGGCGATAGTGCTTCACAAACCGCCACAAATGATTGCGAGCCTTTAGTGCTTTTCTCCTAAAGGACTCATCACGCCAACCACCTGACACGTTTTTGGCTCCTCCCTTAATCATCTACACTTCAGGGGGTTGGCGTGGTGAGCATGTGGTTGCCGGTCTCCTTTGTTTTTAATGTGTGCAATTAATAAAGATTGATCTTCTTGAAGGAAGTGCAGCTTTGTTTGGAATCTCTGAGCTACGGAGAGTGATTTTTGGTCTGTGCTCCAACGGCTGTCGGGGGCTGTGAGCGGTTTATGTGTACGTATCTGTATGTTACCCACCTAACTAGATTGTTAGCTCTATGGGGCAGGGACCTCCTTTCCTCTTGTGGCAAAGCTCAAGCACTTCTCTTTATTTAATTTATATGTGTATGTACTGAACTTTCTATGTATTTTTCCCACTGTACAGCGCTGCTTCCCCAAGTGGTGCTTTATAAATAAACTATACATACATACATAACTTGTTTGGAGACCACAGTTCCCCTTTAATACACACCAATAATTGAGAAGTTAAAAAGTCTGTTAATTACCCTTCTTATTTTTATACACATTTAAACCAACTTATGGCCCTTTCAGAAAACCTACAACTTTCCAATCATCTATGTTGTGTCAGCGATGGTTCCTACTGACCAACCATTCGGTTTTTCAGACCAGTCGGCAAGGAGGAAGGACTGTCAGTCGTGGTAACTGATTACTGCGACCCAGTGTGCGATCCATAGAGGACTGCACGATCAGACGTGGTTTTGATCGGCCGTATCGGTCGGACACAGCCAAAAACCTATGTGATTATTTTGGCCTGATTGACCGATTCACTGAACTATCGGTCAATCGGGCTGAAATATTGCATGGTGTGTACATACCTTTACTGTGTGCTCCACTGGATTCTAGCTGTGTTTTTATGGTGTGCTAATAAAGGCGCATTCTCATAGTAGCAGTAACTGGCTATCACATGAAAATATATAGTGAAACTAATAGTCCACATCATAGCTAGACAGGAATACAATTCAGCATTGATTTAAGGTTTGTACACATGTACGATGTATGCACCGAGCCACGACCCCGGACTGAGTGCATACATACGTACAATTCTCGGGCTGGAGCGGCTGTTCGACGCACAAATTCATTGTGGTCAGGGGTCATGGCTTGGTTCCAAATCGTACGTGTGTACAAACCTTTAAGTACAGAATCTCCAGTGGGGGACTGAGATAGATATGGGGCAGATACTTGCTCACTAATAGATTCTCCTAGGCAACTACTGTGAAAAATAAACTCAAAATGTGTAAGTGGAAATTGAAGCATCAGTTCTCTGTCTTGTATACTTACCCTGATCCTTAGCATTAATAGACTTGCTCAAACCTTGGTACATACAGTATGTGAACAAATATGATCAAAGAAAATGTATAATTTCATACAGATTTATAACCGTTTAATTATTATTATGGATTTAAATAGCGCCAACATCTTCCGTGGGGGTTTACAATTACATACAAGGGTAATACATATTTTTGAAAGTTATGCATATTACATAAACAGGTAGTACACAGATTGATGAGTTACTTACAACAGTACCGTGATACAATAGGAAAGAGGACCCTGCCCAAAGAGCTTACTAGAGGAAATGGGGTGAGACATTAAGTGACGCTAATTGGTAGGCTGTATTTAAATTGGCAGTGTGGAAGGCGGGTTGGGTCAGTAAGTGGGGTAATGTCTAGTTCAGGTTATATGATTGCCTGAAGTGGTGGGTTTGAAGGTATTAAGGGATGGTGATAATTTGCAGGTTGCATCTGGGACAGTGTTGGTGGATCAGCTCTGAGATGTATGGAGGGGCTGTGTTAGATAGTGCTTTATAGGATAGGGTAAGCAGTTTTAAGTGGATCTTTTGTGTGATGGGCAGTCAGTGGAGAGACTGACAGAGAGGAGAGGGGCGTTAGAGAAAAGAAATGAATGAGCCAGGCAGCAGAGTTTGTTTGGTAAACCACACAGGAGTGTATTGCAGTAGTCGAGCAGGGATATGATTAGGGCATAACTAGGATTTTGGTAGCATCATGCGAGAGGAAGAGGCGGATGCGAGAGATATTTCTGAGTTGGAACTGACAGGAGCTGGCAAGCAAGTTGACATGGAGTTTGAAGAAAAGACCGGAATGTATGCTTATTCACCGGCAACGGACATGAGGAGATAAAGATATCGGTGTGTCGTTAATATTAATAGTGAGACTAAAGGCTCGACCCGCGACGCACAATGTGTGCGAACAAACGCTTCGCCCGATAATCACCCCTTGTGTAGGCACTTTATCGGCCAAAATGGTTCTTTCGGAGATCCGCCAAGTCAGTCGTTCAACAATCCCCGAACGAACGGCCGTTTCGACCGATAAAGTCGGGACCCGCGATCGCACATGTGTACGAGCCTTAAGGAGGGAAACAGATCCTGAGGGTGGGAAAATGACAAGTTCACTCTTGTCCATGTTCAGTTTCAGGAAGAGGGAGGACATGAAGGCAGAAATGGCACTAAGGCAGTTGGGGACCTGGGATGTGAGTGTAGGGAAATCTGGAGCAGAGATGTAAATTTGGGTATCATCTGCATACAGGTGATACTGGAATCCAAATGAACTAATGAGTTGTCCAAGGCCATAGGTGTAAATGGAGAAAAGAAGAGGACCAAGTACTGAGCCACAGGGAGGGGGCGAGGGCGGAGCTAATTCCAGAGTGGAAAACACTAAAAGTCGTACCAGAGAGATAGGAAGATAGCCAAGAAAGTGCAGAATCCTGAATTCACACACACACATATTAAGTTATTTATGTGTATGTGTGTGTCATTTGCTGCAAAGTATGTATGTCGTTTTGTTCACCTTCATCTTAACTGGTTAATGTTTTACATAAACAAAGCAAACCGCACCCCACTTCCCTTGTGGCCTTTGATAACTGCTCATACAATAAAAAAGCACACGTGATTAGTCAGGTACAAACGGTTCTATGGGATGCAGAGGGTTGGTTTTATTTAGGGGTTAAGTGCTGGCAATTGGTAACCATAGCAAGATTACAGTCAAGGTGAGATGTCACTGAATATTTGCACTACATATTATTATGTTGCCCATGATTTTCTATACAATAGCCACATTCTTTAGCAAGAACCCTGGCCTCTTAAGCTGGGTACACACAGTAACGATAAAGCCCCGATACCATCGGATCCGACGGTATCGGGGCTTTATCGTTATGTGTGTACCTTTGTTTCCCGAACGAGCATGCGGCCGCCGAACGATCGGGTCGGCCGAACGCTCGTTCGGGAAAGACCAAAAATTTCCATCAGCCGCGCTAGACTCCCTGTAGAGGAGTCTAGCGCGGCCAATGGAAACACACGGTCCCGAGCGTTCTCCCTATGATGTTCATAGGGAGAATGCTCGGGACTGTGTGTATTCAGATCTTTGAAAGATGGCATACAGGATCTTGCAGATCCTGTCTGTCATCTTTCAGAAATCTGTACTGTGTGTACCCAGCTTAAGGCCAATGAGTCTGAGTAACCTTCGGAAACCCAGCCCTCCAATATGGATATCCAGCCCTCCAATAATGACAAAAACCTTTGTGGATCAACAAGGCTAGGTACACACAAGGTGATACCTTTCTTACCCCAACCAACCATTTTAGATTGTTCTTTTGCCCAAATAGACCAAAGGTTTGATTGGACATGTTAGTAAATTATAGTCTATTGTGCAGTCTTGTATGGACCGCACATCGGTCGTACTGAAATGTATGTGGCTATTTTCGGTGCAACTACCAATATTTCCCGACTGAACGGCCATGTAGTCTGGACTGTCGGGTCAAAATATCCCCTCTTGTGCCCTAAGGGGGACCACAGCTTTATTAAAGATGCTTCTAACAGTACTTACTCAGCCTTGTTTCCCCCTGGCGTGCTTCTGCTTGCTTCTGTGCCTTTTCCGTGCACAAAAGCAAGTAAAAGGGGCAGGACCGGCAGCGTCTCAGTTGTGATTGGCTGAGACGCTGCCCCCACAGCTGTTTTTTAGGGTATATTTTTCACCCTGTGAAACATAAGAGCAAATACTCATCATACAATGCCATGTTCATATGATCGGTATTGGTGCATGTATGGGCCCCTTTACTGTATGACAAATTATGTGGGTGGGTACAATCCTGCATAATTAAAAACACATTACAAAGTAGTTTCCTTCTATGGGAAGTGGCTTAACTGTGGTCTATGGCCCTTAACGGCCTTTAACTCATCAAAAGCCCTTATTCCAATACAAACCTTGGTGCTTTTATCTCACTGACCATTAGGGAGAGCCCACTGGTTTTTCTTTCCCTCCTAGTTATAATAGTTGACTGTATCCAAATAATAACCACAGTCCTGCATTTCTCTAAAGTGATTTAAGTCCCAACCACCATTATATATATTTTTTGTTGATCTGTGCAATCTGAACCATCTTACATTTCAGCCTTCAACGAAGTGCCATATTATTTTCATAAACTCTTCCAGTGTGAGCAGTTTTGCTGTAGCTGGAATGGTAACAGAATTTTGACAGTTAGTATGTGGGGGAAAAAAGTCTGGTTAGATGGAATTGAAATGCAAAAATCCATGCTTTCAAATGGTACCTAAACCTTAAAGGATATGAACACTGGAAAACTAAAGTGCCCATTACTGGAAACCTTACTTTTCCCAAATATCACTGTACCATTATTATGTGATCTGCTTCAACTGTCAATTAGGTCCCTTATAATAAACTTCTGCCGTGTGCAAGTACTGGATTTTGCAGTTATTGGAAGTGTTTAACTGTAAAGCATCGTACACACGTGAGATCATTTTCGTACAATGTGCCCCGACGAACGTTCAGCAACCATCTTGTTATACACTAGTTCTGCCAACGATGCCTGTACATACATCAATTATAGTGGGTAGATCATATTCGTTGGTAAAGGTAGGTGACGTACCTATTAAGTGACGTTCGGAATATCACGTGATCTCGAAATGTTGCACATGTGTATTTCATTCTATCTTCCATTACACTATACCGATAATCTGCCGACTATGTACAAACAAACGACAATCGGCAGAACGAATACGCCAGGCTGATTGTCAGAAAAAGCCGAGAATAGTCGTGTATCGTTGGTCTTAGAAGATCGTTAAAGCTTCATTTTCGCACGATGGGTCGTTCGTCTGGTAAATAGTGCGAAAATTATCTGAAGTGTGTACGAGGCTATAGGGTATGTACACACCATGCAATATTTAAGTCTGATCGACCGATAGTTCAGTATATTGGTCAATCGGGCTGAAATAATCGCATGGGTTTTCAGCTATGTCCGACTGACTGTTTGTCCAAATCAAACACGGCGGAAAACCACATCCGATCATGTGATCCCCTATGAACTGCATGCTCAGTCATGGTAAACTGTTGGCTGCGGTCACCATTGCTGCGACCGACAGTCCTTACTCCTGGCCGGCCGGTCGGAAAAGCCGAAACGTTGGGCAGGAGCAACCATTGCATGGTGTATACCATGCTTAACTGGATTGATCACAGTTGGGAAATTGACTCTCTCAGTGATAGATGATAGTGGTTGCCGAGCATGCTCAGTTTAAAAAAAGTCAGGTCTGAAGAAAGGAAGAGTCGGTTAGGAGAGGGAGGGGGGATACTGGACCTGAGCAAAACAAGTTCTGTATTGAAGGCATGCAGCCACACACATACCTCAGAGTAATTGCTACTTACATGTATTGTAGATTAAGGTGAGGCAAAATAATTTTTTCAAAATACATACTCTTTAATCTGTGATTATTCTAAGTGGAAATAACACATTGTTGTATACTTCTATCTTTTGATGGCAAGGGCACACAATGCATGCATTGTCCACTATAACTGTTAAAAATAAAAGCAAGATACATTAAGATAAAATGTTTTGTTGGAACATTCACAAAATATGTCAAATAGATATATTGCCAGATTCACAAAAGCAGCAAAGAAAAGAATGTGCTTTTTAAAGTGGACAGAAAAACTAAACGGTGCTAAAAAAGCATTCCGGAAAGCCAATGTCTTTCAATCACTTGCACTGTCATGCTGATAGGACTATTCTGTAGGAAAACATTAAATCTTCCTTTACATTGAACTCTCTAGGAATGCATTTTGCCGTTTATGTAAAGAACATGCATTTCCTTTAGAAGATCCACATTCCTTAGTCTGTTTGTATGGGTTGAGAAGTGCTATAAAGCTATAGATTGCAGTGGACAACCCATCGGGTCTCCATCCAGCCCCCACCTGAAGCCCCCTTTTTTATTCTGTCTCCAGCATTTTATAGCCTCCAGTTTTATTGCACATCCCCATTCATCCATCACACATGGTTTTGTCTCCATGTCACTTTCTCTTGTAATTTTAATAGCCATTCCCATTTCTAAAGTGCTAAAATTTAAAGCTTTGGGCAGTTTGTGGGGAGCAGAAGCTAAAATGCATAATGTGGACAATTTTCCCAGACCATTTTACTCACAGTAACTCGCATTTATATGGTTGGATTATCTTCGGCTAGTCAATTCCTCGTCAGTCACTTAGCAAGGTGGCTTAACCAACTGCAATGTGATTTAGGTCTAGGATATTAGATGTGTGTTCAAGTTATCATTAAAGGGTATGTCCACCCTTAAAACTCATTTTTAATATGTGTTCCCCCATGTCCCCCAGCCCAACCGCATACATTTTTTTTTCAGAAAGCTCCCCAAATCTTTACTTACCTCCCCTCGTTCCTCCGCCGCACTGCCGGCCCTGCTTGCGAGAATGCAAGCAGAGGGGCGGACCAGCAGGCGCGTCTGTGATTGGCTGAGCGGCAGCCAATCACGGACGCGGCTGCCGGTCATTCAGTGCAGCAGAGGAAAGAGGAGAGGTAAGTAAGAGTTTGGGGAGTTTTTGGAAAAAAAAAATATGCGGTTGGGGCTGGGGGACATGGGGGAACAGCATATTAAGGGGGATTTGTGCTAGGGGGAGGGATAGTAGAACGGGAGGGAGAGGGAGGGGAGGGAGGGAGGAGAAGGGCTGCAGTACGATGGCAAATATCTACCGGAGGAAGGTAGCAGGCAGAGCCTGCTATACTCTGGTGGTTAGTTTTGGGACTTTGGGGGGGGGGGTCTACAGGAGAACCCTATGGAGCTGGGATGTGAGGTAAGGATTAAACTACACTACATGGTGGGGCCAGTAGTTGGGGGGATTATAGTTTTGGGGGTGGACATGCCCTTTAAGCAAGACTAAAAAAGCTATATTGTTGACCTGCATCCTGGAGATTGGAGAATGAGCAAGTATAAGTGCTTGGCAGGGACAAATTACTGTCAGTCACGGCAATAGTGGGCATGGCCGACAGTTTGTGTGACCGATTCATGATTGGGCGTGATTTACTAGCAGGCCCATTTGTCCAATCCAGGCGAACAGGCAGCCGAGCTCGATGCTTTCGGCCGGCCAACCAATATACGGCACTATCGGTCGGTCGGCCAGCAATATCGTATGATATGTATCCAGCCTTAATGATTCTGTCTTTCCCTGTTTAAAAATTTTGTGTGTACCCATCATAAAGCAAGCCATATACAACAAACTTACCTCCCGAAATTTCTGCGAGATTCTGACAACCGTGTAGCTGGATCATTTTGCATTCGATATTACGATCGCTAACATGATCTGTTCGTCCAAAAAAGATGCTAAATAAACGGTACCGAACACAAGCTGTATGAGTGACAGTCTTTGTGTAACACCTTTACAGGCTTCATGTGACATCTTTTAGCGACCTATATGACTTTTGTTTTCCCCTACCACGGAGGATCTCCTGATCATTGATCTCTTTCCATTTAACAGTTGACAAGTAGCCTCTGTGTATAGCCATTGTTGGTTTATTGTCCTCTAAAGCAATCGTTCAAGTCATTTTAGACAACAATAATTTTCCGTCTGTTAGGCTGGGTACACACCAGCAGATATTTCCGACCGACCGATAGTGGAAATATCTGATGGTGTGGGGTGGCCAGCCACGACCGAGCTTGATCGCCTTTTCATCCATATCGGACAAACAGGCGATCGGCACCTACCATAAGAACAGTCGCACGCACACGTTGCGGGGACCGACTAGTAGCTAACGCTCAGTCAGAACAAAAACTCGGCTTACATTGTGGAAAATGCACTTTCAAAGAGATGCCATCCTATGTTTTGTCTTTGATCTGCTGGGAAAAGGCTTTGATTTATTTTTCCTCTTTAACGCACCACAATTTTAGAAGCATCCTGCAAATATAGACTTGTACTTTGTAATAAAAACAAGAGCAGTTTATATGAAAAAGAACACAGGGGGTTTAATATCAGAAAGATTTAATTTTGGATCAAAATGAAAGCTCTTCATGGATGTTTTGTCTCAAAACTTACAGTGCCCCAGGAAAGCTCAGATCTAGCCAAAATCTAGTGCGTAACAACTATAAATACACTTTATTCTGTTCCTGTAAAAGGCCTAAAAATTCACAAACTGTCTTGAGTTCTGCCATATTAAAAAAACAAGCATGAGAAATATGTGTCAGTAAATAATGAACTGTGCTTCTCTCTAAGCCTTTTTGGGTTAGCAGCAGCATGAAGAATCCCTGGGCTTTAAGTGAACTCACAAACAACTCAGTAATTTTTTTTCTAGAATGTGTAGTTGAAGCTGATTATCTGTGCCACATTACAAAGCACCTCTCCCTTGTAGCTGTAGAAACAATGCAATGATCTGTAGAAACATTCTGCACATTGGTGAGAGGCGGATCTCTTGCAAACATTAGCTCGGAGTCTGGGGGGCACAAATCTCTAGTGAAAACGCAAAGTCACAAAGAAGCACATAACCGTGGAAGGCTAGATTTATAACAGCTGAACAAGGCAGACATTCTTTGTGTCTTTATCAGTAACTTTGGTCAAGCAAGCAATGCAAACACTGGTTTTATGTCAGAGTTGAACTGAGACACAGTGGAGCAAGCTGCAAAGAGCTTTGAGAATTTTACCTTTACAGCAATCACTGCAGCCTTAACATAATTCAGAAAATAACTGGCATTCTCAAGGATTTTAATAACGTTTCCTGACATAAAGCTTGTGCAGATATTTCTGGAATTTTATCTACAAGAAGAGAAAATGTCAAAATGTAATTTAAAGGAACACTAAACCTTATTTAACCTTCCTTTTGTATTTTAATAATACTTCCATCCCTGGGAGATGGAAGTGGGTAATCCTACCACCTGATCTAACACATTTTTTTTATTAGACATGGGCAGACCCACCAATCACAAATGAAAAAGGTTGGGCCAGTGTGAGAGCCGCAGGCACACGTGCTAACTGCTACCTCTATAGGCAGGGATGCTCAAACTATGTCACTGTTTGAAAACTACAAATCCCAGCATTCCTTGACTGCCCTCTGGGGTTGGGGATTGATGGAAATAGTAGTTTCCAAACTTTAGGAGGGCCATACATGGAAATCCTTGTCCTGGGAAATGGAATTATAGGTTTCATTGTTTATAAAAATATATGGAGAAACACCTTCTTATAACAGAAGGCATCTTGCAATCTCATGCTATATGAATAGCATTGCCCACAAAATCTAAGAAACAAGAAGTAATTTCTTACTCCCAGGTTCCCCAGAGTGAAGGGCGGAGATATGCAAAATATTCCTTTATGTTCTTTTGGCCTACCTCTCCCTAAGCTTTCTAGCTGCCTTGTCTAAAAATATATGTACATCCCTTAAAAAGTGTGAGCCATAGAATCTATACATGTCACAAACCCTCCGGGCCGAGATGCCCAACCACCTATCCGTTACCGGAAAACACACTCCAAGCAACCGACAGGCGGACGGAACAGATCAGACCCGGTGGGTTAAGTGAACAAACGATATACTACACAATTAATATTACTAAATATCAAAATACTCGCCGCCACCACATTCCGATTAAACAGCGGAATGACCTGTTACCTATATCTATGGGGATATCAGCGCCCCTACTTCTAACAACCTGTAAGAAAATTGGTTATTCACCCCTAATATTCTATACACAGTTATACAGTATCTATATACCTACACAATACTTCTCTATAGTAGCGTACTTCGAAGACACAGGTTTGTTTTGGGATATACTCAGAATAGGACAATAGCCTATAAATGATTTTATATCCTTTATAAAAAGTTGTCAAAAATAGTGCATAAAAATAGTGCATAAAAATAAATCACTGAACATAAAGCGGTAACACGGGTGAGGGTAAAAATGGATAAAAGAATGAATACTTAAGGATAAATGGCATCTGAAATGTCCGTGAGCAGAGTCCAGAGCTTGTTAGTCCAAATATGAAAAGTCCAAATAATAGTTCCTGCGGTAAGCCAATACGGTCCATCCTGTTGGCTAGATGTTATTGTAGATGTTATGACGAACTCGTGAGCAGAGACCCAATTTCAATTTTATCTTTTTCAGAAAATGGGAGTGGTCTGGTCTCTAGAGGGGGTGGACTTGGTTCTGCCCCCGAAGGTTGGTTCCTATTTTTGGAGGGAATTTTAAATATCCAATTCCCCTCCAGTCCATAATCTGTGAACCATACATGTCACATTCAAAATAATATCATGATGGTCCATAACTAATTTTTCCCAACAGAATAAGACCAAATATGACATATCTGGGATATCGTAGGCCTAGGAAGGATAATATCCCAAGTTTGGCTCGGGCTATGATATTATATCAGGTATCTATAAATGCAGAATTAATTACTGGATAAACTGGGGGTATTTATGAAAACCTGAAATAATTCTACATCCTGAATTATTAAGGAATATGAATTACCTTTGATCTGCCAGTTGGTTTCTGCTCAATTCTCTACTAGGAGATTCCCTGCTGTTCTGGTGCCTCCTAGCCTGTGACAGTGTATGTATATTACAGGGACTTCACACCTTGCCCCTTTGAAGTCAGACCTCTTGCTAGGTCAGCTAACAACACCAAATGGCAATGGCTATGGGAAAAGAAGCAGGGCTTACAAGTTAACACGAATTAACCCTGTGATTACCCATGACGGGCAACGATGTGGGAGCTGCCATACTGCTGGACCATGCCAATAGGGTGAAATAATTGAAAATTGGGAGTGCAATTTCAGATATTGTCTATGGCGTTATACATTGCACACCTGTTCACCACAATACAGATTTAAAATGTGTTCAAGGTTATGATTTGCCCATTAACTTTGACCTTTTTGATACAAAAACAGATTAAGGGCTAGGCCACACTAATGCGATTTTCTCACGATCACATGATTTCTAATGCATCCGTTTCCGTTTTGGTAACTTATGCAATAACCATTTTTTCTGTGCAATTGCATGCGTTACCATAATGGAAAATAGCGAAAACACAAACTTTCACAGGCCTGGTATACACAAAGCGATGCTTTCATCTGATCAACCACAGAATGTGATATTTCAGTCAATTGGGTAGAAATAACAGAAAAAATGTTCACAGCAACCAATATTTATCAAAATTAGAGGTTGAATAAAAACATACGCCCATCTAGTCCAACCTACTCAGCAATACCCACATTTGATCCAGAGGAAGGCAAAAAAAAACTATTGAAGGGGAAAGTGTTCTTTCCTGACTCCAAGTGGCAATCAGTAATATCTATGGATATACTCCACCTTATGTATCAATACCAGTAACCTGCAACATTCCTTGTTTGCAGTAAAGGTTCGTACACACGTGCTATCGCTGGTCCTGACCCTGTACTAACGTTCGTTTTGGCAGATAATCAACCCCGGTCGGTCGGGCAACAATCCCCGGCCGATAAAGTGCCCATACACGGGCCGATTATCGGCTGAAACGAACGTTCGTACATATAGTGCGCAAGTTGGGACCCGCAATCGCACGTGTGTACGAACCTTAACTCATCCAGCTTTTCTTTTTTTTTTTAAACTATCCAATGAACCTGCCTTCACCACTATGATTGATCTAAAATGCTGGTAAATTTAGGCCACTTTTGGTTGGCTATGTTATCAGTTATTCCAAAAAAGGGTACACCATTTATCGCCAACCAACTACCATATCTGTTATTGGTTTGTCTCGGTTTATTGATCTGTAGTGTAACACTTGGGAATATAGGGTCAACATTTTACCAGGCCAAAAGGTGGCCGTACACACAACAACCCTTAGCGTACAATATCAGGATATTTACATATCTTATGATCATTGCTTGTTTTTGGTAGATCATACACCTTTTGTATGATTTTCCCACCTATAAGACAAGTTAAAAATTTTAAATTTAATCGGCCAAAACCAACTGTACGATACCAGGATTGTGCGATTGGGATTGTTGCGTGTATGACCACCTTAAGTCAAGCAGTTTCCTGCAATAAAAATGGCAGCATTTTAATGTTTATCATTTTCAAGGGCTTGTTTTTAAGCAATATTGTAAACAACTTTTTTCAACAGAGCGAAGATAAATTCATCAACAGTAGACAGGCAATGGCTTCACTGTTCTGCCCATTCACATCACATCACGTACATACTGGTCATTTGGACTGCAGAATTGAAGGTCAGCCAGTGGGTAGTCTGTATATTTCTGTCAGTTCCCAGATCAAAGTGCATTCTGTGTTCAGACTTATTGTGTTTCAGGGTCAAGTAGGCAATGGCTTGAAATTTGCCATATAAAGGGGTCAAAAAGGCACAGAACTCGGGGTTACCAGATTGGAGGATCCTACTGATGAATTGTCAGATTGTGTTTTTGTATTGATATAATAGGTTAACTATACACTAGTTTACTCAGCTGAAGAAGATAAAATTCCTTAACAAAATTTTTTAAAGGTAAAACATATTCCTTTAACATTATGACCAGATTGATTGATTGATTGTCCGGCCAGAAATCCCTCGGAACAGCTGTGATTTAAAGAGACAACCAATTTGCTTTTTTTCAGCAAAAACAATCAGACATGTTGGTAAATTACAGCCATATCATACGTATATGCCAAAATATCAGCAGTGCCTCATTAATTTCCAAGCAATATATTACTGATATAGTACATCTGTTGGTCTGCTCGGGAATATATTTTACCTGTGTGATTGTGCTGAGGCTGAATATCCTGGTTGGCTTTGTAAAGATTAACAGCAATAAAGCAAATCCACACCTTTGGGGGGAAATTGTCACAGTCATTGATTGCCCTTCACAGTGGAACTCACTAGCCTGCTAGTTTTTACAAAAATGTAAATGAAACACACCCTGAAATTGCACTATTAGAAGCCAGATGACAAAGGGTAAGAGATAAGAGAAGATCTTATCATTGTTTGTTTGGAGTGGGAAGGAACACCCAGCTATAGGAAAGAATACAGGACTGAGAGTTGATATGAGATCTAAATGGGAAGTAAGGGCAGTGCCGGCCTAAGGCTGCCAAGCGCATTCATTTCAAAAAGCTTTCTTTGAATTGCTAAATGAAGAGAATCTTCTGGTATCTGCTAAAGGCTCCATTAAATGATCTGTTGTTTTTGCTGTTTATTTTTGTTTACTTTTTTGTTGTTGTCGTCATCTTAATTTATGTTTAGAGTAACTAATGTAAACTCTTATCTTCACATGGTGTTCTTGTTGTAAGGAGTTTGATATAGGGCCTGTAATAACTACAGCAAATAAAACTGTCCCAAATGGTTTTAACAAAGAATGTTGCATGATTTAGTCTTTTGTTCCATAATTGGAAGAAAACACGGTGTGCAGTTTATCTAATCTGGGTCAGTGTCTGGGCGTATTAGATTTAGGGTTACCACCTCACCATTATTTTCACCATCCCAGACAGTGAATCCCCATGCCAGTGCAAGTGTAAAAATGTAAACACATAATACAGAATGGGCTCCTAGACATTGCATCGGATGTTAAGCTCCACCCCCAGGCCACCCCCACGCTGTTCAGGCCAGTATTTCTTGTCTTAAGGGTGGAAATTCTAATTATATTATGTGAAGATCAACTGACGATAACTGACCTGGGCTTTGTTTCTGTAATGGATAGGGCTGTCACCTGCCTGGTATTTTGGAAAAGCCAGTTATTTTTGCAAAAGTGCAAATTTCTGTGAATACTGTCCAGTGGTCCTTTGCTGGTGGGCCATATCTCTAAGCCACATCCACTAATGGTGATTATACACATTGCTATAATATCACTATTAAAAAATTTGGCCTGACTGTTAACGAAAACAGACCGTTTTGGCCCAATTTTGTTGCTCGACATCACACACAATGCAATATTATTGGCCAATAATATGTGTATGGTTACCATTGGACTACGATCGGAATTCTACTCACAGATGAAATATCACATCCACCAGAACAAGAAAAAAATATCTTGCAAAGAAACATCAAATGCTCAGCTTTAAAGAAACCTTTACAAATACTGGAAGGAAATAAACAATATGTACGTCAGTTCCTGTCAGTTTAATGTTGCAGTGTTACCGATATGGGACGTATTGTTTAGGAATCTCATTGATCAGTTTAAAGGTTCGTACGGACGCTTAATATGCGCCTGAGCCACAACCCCTGTCACCGATGGCTACATGCGATGAACGGCTGTTTCAGCCGAGAATCGTCCGTGTGTATGTGTTCGGTTGGGGGTCGTTCGTCGATCCACCAGGCGGATCAACTAACGACCCCCAACCGAACGCATACACACGGACGATTCTCGGCTGAAATGGCTGTTCTTTGCGTGTAGCCTTCAGGGGTCGTGGCTCGGGACACACATTGTGCGTGTGTACAAGCCTTTAGTTTATTTTAGTTCATTTTATCAAATAGTTTTTAAAAAAATCACAGGTGCCCAGTTATGGATTGAGGAAAAGCAAGGGTGGATTTCTATACACCCCAACAGGAATACTATTATCCATACACGAGCAAACCCAGTGTAAAAAAACTT
Source organism: Hymenochirus boettgeri (assembly GCA_019447015.1). NCBI lineage: Eukaryota > Metazoa > Chordata > Amphibia > Anura > Pipidae > Hymenochirus > Hymenochirus boettgeri. The sequence goes on along the minus strand of CM033470.1, from coordinate 286,237,136 downwards.
TCTATGATAGACAGTCAATTGATCCATAAACCCTAGGAATAATGGGAAGCTATTGTACCCAATAGGTGGGAGGAATGATACGCAAAATGAATCAGATCAATGGGTAGTCGGCTGTTCTAATACTATGTCTGTGAGCCTGAATGACTTGGGTTTATTGTACTGTGCTGTATAATGGTCAAAGTACTCATTTAAACTCATTTAAATCATATTTAAAGGAACAATTCAACGTGTATGCAACACATTATATTGAATTTATAGTCCATATACTATACTATATACTTGAAGAATACAGGATTAACAAATAGCTTAACTGGGAGCCTAAAAAAGAGAAGTACAGAAACGTATTGTTGTGCCATATTAACCCAATATATATATATAGTTAAAAATTAGAAAACTCTGATACTTTTTATAATGGTCCTTACACGCGCGACAATTCTGACAATAATCGCACGTGTGTATGCGGTCAGTCGGGTATCGTTTATTGATCCATCATGACGGATTGTCGAACGGTGCCTGACCAAACACATACCTGATTATCAGCTGAAACGGACATTCATCATGCATTTGCGTGCACTCTGGGGTCGTGCGTCGTTCCTCATATCAGACATGTGTACGAGGCTTGAGGACTAACAGTTCTCTGTCGGGATTTACCCATTGTTATGTATGTATGGCCACCTTAAGTCCTTAGAAAATGTATCACAGTACTCTTATTATTTACTATAAAAAAGAAAATATTATTATTATTATTATTATGGGAAAAAGACACATGTGATAATCACATTGACTGCTGTTGTTTGGCAAGCCTAGTAGGCAAATGGTTGTATATCCCAGCCCAATATTTTTGTCTGATCAGTTTGGGGATCGGTTGTGATAACCAAATCCTCTCTTTTTGCTGGTCTGACAGAGACTGTTGCTTTCCCAGTTGAAAGGCTGCTCTATCATATTAGATGGCTGCCTAAATTGTCCTAAACTCATGCAACCACTGTTGTAAATTTGTGGCAGATTCCATTGCAATGAATTGTGAATTTTGTTTGGCAAACCCACTGTAACTATCTGACTCCTATAATGTGCATAGGAAGTGATTAATGTACGAGCCACACATGTAGTTATGTTATCAGATGTTGTATCATTGGTTTGTTGTAATTACCTTTACTCCTCGTGCTCCTAAACTTACTTAGAAGGAGCTATCCCTTCCCGCAGTTCACAGCTTCTTCTGGCTACTTGGCTGCAACAGGCTGCTAATAATCAACTCACAAAATCAGCAGAGGATGCCGCCAAGGCATTACTCCTTGTAAGTAAATTGCATAAGTAAAGTACAATAGAATACCTCCAAACTCTCAGTATATGGTCTAGGTCACACAAGCTCGATTTCTCACTTGCGATTAGCACGTGAGAATTGCTGCACAGTGCAATGTCAGGGCACGGCCACACTGCAACGCAATCGCACGCGGAATCGCATGCGATTTCATGTGCAATTTCGTTGCGTTTGCGCATGCATTTTTTTCATTAAGTATTGAAAAACGCTTGCGATTTAAAATGCGGAACGCAAATCGCAACGCACCCGAAAACTCTCGTTTTTGGTGCGTTGCCGTGTTTTCAATGATATGAAAAAAAACACAAGCGCAAACGCAAAAAAAGTGCAGCAGTGTGGCCTAGCCCTCAATGTGAACAGCCCTTAATGGGACAAATGATTTAACCAGAAATACTTTAAATATGTGTTCCAAGTTCAATGCAACTAAACACGAGTGCATAATGTACAAAGGATCCAAAATATTTAGTGCAGATTTTTGCGGAAGTTGTTTTGTTATAGTTAATGATGTCCTGGAATTACTGGTGGGAGTGGAAAGAGATTAGAAGGTTTTGCTTTGTAAGCAACTACATTCCAGCACCAAAGAAAGAAATCCAATGCTGGAAGTGTAAAAAGGAGTGTCTCTCCAGCTGTGCTCATGGCTTGCTAGCTGTTTGCACACACCTTGTTTCAAAGCCAAATGTAGATTTTTTTTTATATATGGAATTGTTCTGGGTTAATGGGTTAGTAAATGCTAAAATCTGCTGAGCCTCCCACATACATTTGTGTAAGTTACAAAGGAAGTGTTTGCACTGTGTGTACAGAGTTTCCGTGGATGAAATTCAGTCGGTCAAATCTACCAGCAAATTTTGACATGGAACTACAGGACTTTTGTCTTTCAAAACCAGGTTTTCAACCATTTTGCCTGTCAAAATGTTGCCTCAAGACCAGGGAATACTCCACAAATCCATCAATAGAACAAACCCCAGTGGGTCTGTGCATCTTTAACTGACAGGTGTTGGGAGGCTGAATAGGGTTATACCACCTGAAAAAAGCTTGGTGTTGTAGGTTTATTACCCAGCAAGGTAAATATAGGACTGTAAGTGTGTGTCAGGAAAGCTTTTAAAAGGCTGTATTTAAAACAATATCTCATCAACGAGAACAAATGAAACTTAAAACAGTGGTGTTGATCTTTTTGGACTTGGATTGACAACTAAAGTATAGGAAGCAGAGAGTAGTTATAATTGGAAAATATTCTTGTTGGCCCTGTGTTGTCAGTGGAGATCCTTAGGCTGGGTACACATGGAGGGACTATTTGTCCCGACCGAGCACTCGCTACAAGGTCGGTTGCGGACTGCCGCCCCACACCAGCAGATACTTTCGGCCGACCGACCGCAAGTGCCGTGAATCGGTCGGTCAGCTGAAAAGATCTACTGGTGTGTACCCAGCCTTAGATGTCTGTGCTGGGTCTGGTGTTGAGGCCCATACAGACACGGTCTTGCAGACATCATTATTTGATCTGTTTTGTCAGCTTGGGGAGCTATCCTATTGTTCATCCATTGCAATCATTCCCCTCCTCCATTCAAACAGAGCAGGTTGCTAGGCCAGTGCTTGGAATCTTAAGGCTGGATACACACGAACGGACTATTTGTCCCGACTGAGCACTCGGCCGGGACAAATCTCAGTCGGTTGCTGAAATAGTGGCCGCGGCCGAAAGTTTGATCGATCGAGCGGTCCTATCAGGATTTACAGACCGGGATTTACCGACATGTCCGATCGTCCGTTTGTCCGATCCGGACAAATGGGCGATCGAGGTCGGTCGCGGCCGCCCGCCCCACACCAGCAGATATTTTCGGCCGACCAACCCAAAGTGCTGCGGATCGGTCGGTCGGCCTAAGGCTGGGTACCCACTAACAGATGTTTTGTCTCAACTGATTGCACGGCCACACAGGGCACCACACGATCCCCACCCACACCATTCGATATTTCCAGCTGACCGACCGATACACGCCACTATCGGTAGGTCGGATGAAAATATTGTATGGTGTGTACCCAACCTTAGATAATTTGGAAAAATCATTCCAAAGACAAATATCTGTGTGTCTATACTGGGCTTTAAGCTGTGTGCACACCATGCAATCTGTCGATCGGGCTTAAATAATTGCATGGGTTTTTCTAATTTCTATCCTGTCAACTCTAGGAGTCCAGTTATGGATACCTTTCAAGATAGAATTGAGATAGAAAAAGAACTTAAAACATTATCTGAACCACCATTTCAGGGTCATAGAAACCTAAGTGAGAAAGAACAAGATGCTCTTGAACAACGGAGAAAGGATGACAATATTGTAATACGCAGCGAAGACAAAGGTGGCAGTGTGGTTGTTCTTAACTCGAATGACTATACTGCAGAAGTGCTGCTACAATTAAATAATGATATGGTTTATCAAAGATTATCTAATAACCTTTCAAGAAGTTCCAAGGACTTAAGGATTTAATTTCTGAAGGCATTGAAGGTCTATCCGATTGGGTAGATTACATGCTGCAACCAATTGTCAAAAACCTAACATCTTATGTTAGGGATAGTACCCATTTACTTCAGAAACTGAAGAATGTTCAGTGGTCCAAACAGTGTTCTTGGGTCACTATGGACATTTGTTCATTATATACTTCGATTTCCCATTTAATAGGAATCTGGGCTGTTAAGGAAACATTAGAATCTGTTTCTCTCTATCATAGTTCCACTAATGAGTTTTTGGTGAGATCCATTGATTTTCTTCTCCATCATAATTTTTTTTTTTATGGCGAATATTACCTCCAGAGACCACCATGGGCGCTTTTTTTGCGCCGGCCTATGCCAACATCTTTATGGGCTGGTGGGAATGTTCCCGCGCCTCTGGGGACAATTCTATGTTTTCTGATCATGTGGTCCATTATAGTCAATATATAGATAATCTCCTCTTCATTTGGGAAGGAGAACTATCTGATCTACATCTATATTTCGACTATCTAAATGATGATATGAATATTTGTCTTACTATGAATACAGATCAGATTTAGGTCTCATTTTTGGACCTAAAAATGAATGGCCAATCTAACCTCCAATACTATACATTCCATGTTGTATAGGAAGGAGATAGCCAGCAACACTATTTTACAAGCTAATAGTTGCCATAGTAATCATAAGATAAGTGGAATTCCATATGGAAAATGTAGTCGCTTATGTAGGAATTGTTTCAGGGAATCAGATTTTATATTGGAATCTCTTGATCTCAGGAAACGTTTATTAATGAGAGGCTATTCTAAATCACTTTTAGATAAAGCCTTTGAGAGCGGGAGACAAGTTGATAGCCTTCTCTACTGATACAGAGACAAGAGAATAACTTTCTTTATTTTACTACTAATTACAGTCTAGAATATTCTTAAATTTGTCAAATTATAAAAAGGAATCTACCCATTTTATATGGGGATACTGATCTAGAAGATATTCTTATGACACACATTGTAAAATATGCATCTAGGAAATCTCTAACATTAGGCAATATTTTGTCCCCTAGTCTAATAAAGAAGAGACAATTGGAACCCACACGACCCATATGGCTAAAATACCCAGGGACACATAAATGTGGGAACAGCAGGGAGGGGTTACTTGTCAAGTTATAACTATCAGAAAAACATATTTTTTCACCAGTAACAGGGAAGCTCTATGAAAACAAGAATAACTGCAATACAAAGAATGCACACTTTGTCATAAGCAATACATTGGATAGACATGTTGGTGTCTTAAAAATAGAATCAGAGAACATGTCTCCCATATTAAGAATGGTGATGACCAGTTCCCTATAAGTAAACATTTTAAATATTGTAATAAGTCTGATATCAAATTTCTAGGTGTTAAAGCAATTGAGAAAGTGTGCTCCGCTTTAAGAGGTGGGGATTTTTTGAAACTCATATCCTGATATCCATGAGAGAAGTATATTGGATATTCCAGCTGCAAACTAGATTCCCTCAAGGATTTAATTCCAGATGGGATGTAACTTACTTTGTCTAACTAGATAATTTGCATATTATAACTTGTTTTGGTTTTAATGTGGTTTTAACCTGTAACCCTAAATGTGATGAAGGAGTTACATTTTTGTAATGGCCTTTCCGCTATAAATGGAGATTGGCTTACCGTGAGGTCATCCATGACTAAGGGGGCAGTCCCTGAAACGTGTCGGATGACGATGCTATATAATCATTGTGTGCAATATTTTATTTTAATCAAATCCGGAAGTGCCGTCTATTTGCTTTGCATGGTGGGCAGGGGTACCCTACAATATACGAAATTTCTTTTTTAGGGTGGAGATACCATTAAAAGGGCATGTCCACCCCCAAAACTATAATCCCCCCCACTACTGGCCCCATCATGTAGTGTAGTTTAATCCTTACCTCACATCCCAGCTCCATAAGGTTCTCCTGTAGTCCCCCCCCCAAAGTCCCAAAAACTGCCCACCAGGAGGATAGCAGAGTCCATATGGGACTCTGCCTCCTACCTGGCCTCCGGCGTACTGCAGCCCTTCTCCCCTCCCTCCCCCTCCCTCTCCCCTCCCGATTAGGATTCCCTCCCCCTAGTGTAAATCCCATTTATCCAAAGATTCCCCTTGTCCCCCCAGCCCCAACCGCTATGTTAATATTATTAGAAAATGCCCGAAACATTACTTCCCTCTTGCCTCCGCCGCACTGAACTCCCAGCAGCCGCGTCCGTGATTGGCTGCCGCTCAGCCAATCACAGACGCGACTGCCAGTCCCGCCTCTCTGCTTGCATTAACTCGCAAGCAGAGGGCCTGGCAGCGCGGCGGAGGCAAGAGGGGAGGTAAGTAAAGTTTGGGGCATTTTCTAATAATATTAACATAGCGATTGGGGCTGGGGGGACGGGGAATCTTTGGAGGAAAATTTTTTTTAAGGGTGGACATACCCTTTAAGGTGTTCAAAGATCAGTCTATGTTTGCTGAAAATACAAAATTGCGTATGACTGTAATTTTGGTGCATGATGTTTCCACTTCCATCGTATTTTACATAGGGTAAGGTCCAAAACCCCTGGGTTCTTCTTTGCTAAGCATCAATACTTACCTAAAAGTTTCTTTACTGAGACCTCTCTGTCTCCCTCATGGCAAATCTCCCGATTGGCCCCAGTGCAAACCCTTAAGAGAGACTGGAGAAGGGAAGGAAAGTTATGGTAAGTAATGCTACTTAGCTAAGAAGAGCCCATGGGTGAAGATCTGGCGATTTTAGGTCCTTACCATGTGTACTATCCATGGAATATCCATCCATGGTGAATATAACAGTTCTTTATATAAACGTGGAGAATGGGCTACAAAACTGTAAATGAGAGTTAATTTTAAGAAATACGACTATGCATTTGTGCAAGCAACATGAGTGGGATGCTAATTATACCCAGGGTATGGATGGTATAGTTCTGCCTGCAGGGACAAAATCCTGAGTCCTGCAGTCAGTGCGGGAATCCCTTCCTAGCAACAAACCTGGCAGCTCCGCCCCAAAACACACACTCTGCACCCCACAATGCCCAAACCCCGCCACTCTGCTCACTTAAGTAACTGTAAATGGGAGTCATGTAAAAGTGAACAAAATGAAATGTTGTTTAGACCAAAAATATCATAAACTTTAAAGTGTATGTATACTGAAAAAATTACTTTGCTTCATCTTAATCTATAAATAAATATGTGTAAGTACTTACTCAGAGGTGTGTGTGTTGATGCATGCCATCAATAAAGTACTTTTTTTGCTAAGACTCTGACCACTGACCTGGCTATTTTTCCACATACCAACTGTCAATACTGCATACAGCACACCAACTGTCAAACCATTCCAGCTACAGTAAAACTGCTTACAGAAATGCTAAAACGTAAGATGTGTCAGATTGGATATCTAAAGAAATAGGGGACAGATCAACAAAAAAATGGTACATTGATAGTTGGGATGAATTATAGTTTCCACTAATAGGCAATTTAAAAAAACATATTTGCCAGTGTACATACCCTTTAAGGTCCAAGCTACAGTCTAATGTAAATAGTTTCCCTGTCCTACAGAACTACACGAAGACCTGCTTGTATTCAGCCCATACTGAAATCAACACCAACCATCATGGAACTATCATTAGTGCTCACATGGTAATGTAATTGACCAGCATTCCCTGTATTTGGACACTGGATGCCTTGTTTAAGAAAGAGTTAATTTCTTCCTGTTCTGCAAGATAAAATGACTCTAAGAAAGAAATAACTTTAATAGGTTTGCATGAAATCTGCTGGTTACTGATGTGTTAAGTAAATTATTTTACTAATAGGTAAGAGTTTATCGTTGTGAAGGACAGAACAGGTTAATCATTGTCCACTGTGAACAGAATTCCTCATAGTTTAGAAATGTGTCTGGCCGTTGGCATGGTTACTACCAATAGTACTGTGTTACTGCTGTTCACATTCTCTAGTCCCAGATTTGGTGGCAGTTCATAAGGCTATCGCACTCTGTGTACAGTGCAAAAGAATGCCAAGGGAGTTGGAAACAGAGATACCAACCTCTTTTCATTTAAACTTGATAAACGAGAAGAAACTGTGGGAAATCTGGGACAGACTGTGAGTCACCCCTGTAGGAATTTGTGCAATAGGTGGGGGTAACTGCCAATTAAGACAAATGCTATCTCTGCATGATGGAAAAGCTTCTGGACTTTTCTTCCAGGCTCATCAAAATAAACATAGCACTAGCTAACTAAGTCCTGCCATTTCATGGGTTCATGCATCAATGTCAAAAAACAACCCAATGAGAGACAAAGCTGTTTGCATTGATGCTGGCACAGAAATGAATAAAAGGCTATTAAGCAGACTTCTTTTGCTAAGGAATGTAACTAATACTCAACACAGACAGGATTATATGAACCGGAAAATACATTAATAACAGGGCAGTGTGGCTCAATAGATCCTGCAGTTCTTGTCTTGTCTCCATTGAAAAGCCGGAGGAAGTGAAAAGACAAAGGAACTTTTCTATAAAATATTGAATTTTCAGATTGTCTAAAGTAAATCAGTGTAATATGTCAATTAAAGACGTTAGATTTTATAAGGAGCATTGGCAATATACAGATTATACAGCCTTGACTCCAGCTATAATCCACAGAATTCCAGTTAACTGTTAGGGCTCGTTCACACTACATCAGTTTGTATCCGTTTTTGAAACGCAGGTGCGTTTAAAAAAACGGACAGACATTAAAACTCCATAGGATTTCATAATATCGTTCACACCTGCTGCGTTATATTCCGTTCTGCTCCAGTGCTCAGTGCTCCAGTGCGATTTTAGAGCACAGCGCCATTTCCAAATGTTTTTGGAAATAGCGCCGTGCTATAGATCCAAAACCTCTACCGTTAAGTTTTGCTCTACATAGTAGCGCGACACTTAACGGTAGTGTGTGGGAGGCGTTAAACCCATGCTCTTACCCCGCGATGCAATAGCTGACGCAATCTCGTTTACGTCAGTTATTGTATTGCGGGATCGGGCTACGGTAAGTAACGCGGCATCCAGAATTGGATCTCCCCGACAGTGCGTTTAGTGACATTTTAACACGTTTTTGTATCTGTTGCTAACTGTTTGCATGTGTGTTATTGTCCGTTTGTGTCCATTTTTCTGTGTTTCTGTCCATTGCGATTTAACACGTTTTTTATCACATTTTTTAAATTTAAGGGGGCAGGACCAAGGAACACATGTCACTTCCTGGGAGATTCGGTATTTCAGGAACTTTTGGAAAGAGAGGTAGCAGACTGTGTTGTGGAGAGAGACCTTGCAACTTTCTGGTGATTTTGCTATTATCAGCGTGTTTCCTATAGCCTGCGGACCGGAAATGACACAGGAGCTCCCAGGCATCCTTTGGACAGAAAAACGTGTGTTTTGTTATCTTTGTACCGCCTTTTCATGCATTTTAGACAGACATAAATACGTGCAGCAGTTTTTTTTAAAACAGACTGGTAAGGAACGAAATACAATGGAAAACGGTGAACAATATTGTGAAATCCTAGGGGGTTTTACTGTCTGTCTGAAAAACTAATAAAAACTGATGTACTGTGAACACATCTTTAGGGCTAAGCCACACTAGTTGCTAATGATCACTTGGGGTCCTTAGCCAGTATGCATCGCGCACATGTCAATGTGGGTGGCCATATTGCATGCGCTGTGCTGCAATCCATGCATTTCAATTGCACGCTATTGCATGGATTACAGTGCAAACTGACAATTGCCCTAATGAAAAGCTATGTGCATCGGCGCCCAGTTCATGCATTGCTGTCCATCTTAGTGTAGTCTCAGCTTACAGCTTAGAAACATCCCTTCATAATTCCCGTCACATAGTAATGAATGAAAATGTCTGTGATTTGTGGTAAATGATGAGGTCACCTGGTGAGACAGAATACACAGTTATCGATACACAATGTCAATATAAATAGGTTAAATACATACAGTAGGTAGCTTGTGAAGGTTACACCAGGATGTCATTAGCAGTATTGATAAGCCTTAAGGACATTTGTTTACGGTCCATTATAAGATAATACCACGCTGATTGTGATACTCCACTGTATCCTCTTGCCATTTTACGCATACACATTGTATACATATAGCAAACAATATACAATCTCATTTAAATACAATACAGCAGAGGGCAGCAGCCTACACTGCCTAAAAAAAAAATTAATATTTCAAGTAAGTAGACTTTCCTTTTAATTAACCTTTCTGCGGGTTTTCTAGCCCTGGTAAAGCTAGTTATACACGGATTAATTGTTTGGGTAAGTTTATTCTGAAAAACTTTCCCATTAATAAAGCCAAAAAAAATTTTCTAAGTAGACTTTCCCTTTAACAAAGCCTTTCTGCGGGTTTGTCTAGCTCTGGTCAACTAGCTATACACAGATAAAAGTTTTGAACCCGCAAAACCTGATTCTCATTCATCCTTCTGTGCAATAGACTGCTAGACCAGTATGAACATTTTTACTAAAGTGCCTTCTGCTAAGGACAACTCCCCCTCATAGAACATCTTTTAAAAGAATGACCTCTTTAAAATATGTTGATATATCATAGTTTGTCCTTGAATTCATTACTGTAGCCTTCTATGCTTCTGGAGGCCTCATGGAAACTGAGCAATTTAGAAACCTGTACTAGCATTTACTGAGCCTGGGCATGCTCAGAAGAGGCAGACAGGGGATTAACATACAGTCATTGGCTGTGATGTCAACTGTCAAATCCATTACTGACAGTTGCTAACTGGAAATCAGGAAGCAGAAACAGGGGAAACAGGACATTGTGCAGGATTTTAGGTTAGACTTAAATATTTCAGATTTCAAATTATTACCGTTCAGGGTTTTGGGGGGTGATTTACCTGTATGTAAGTTTTCATTTTGGGGCTGGACTTGCCCTTTAAGCAAATTTTGAGCTGCATGATAATGTGTACACCTGCCAAATGCTACCTCTGGTTATCTCTATTTTGTTTGATTTAAGGCTCGTACACATGCACGATGTGCGTCCCAATCCCCGACACCGACGGCTACACACGACAAATGGCTGTTTCAGCCAAGAACCGCCCGTGTGTTTGCGTTTGGTTGGGGGTTGTTCGTTGATCCACGTGGCAGCGATTCATCCCAGCTGATCACTCGCCTTTGTGTACCCAGCATAAAAAGGCAACTGAAACCTCAGAACAACACTGAATCAGAAGGCAGAGCACCTTGATATACAGTTGTCTGTGTCTCACCTCTCATTGTGATGTGGGTGGTGGGAGATTTACCTTTTTAAAGGTTATGTCCACCCTTTAAAAAAAATTTCCAGCAAAGATTCCCCCTGTCCCCCCAGCCCCAACCGCTATGTTAATATTATTAGAAAATGCCCCAACTTTACTTACCTTCCCTCTTGCCTCCGCCGCGCAGGCAGGCCCTCTGCTTGCGAGTAAATGCAAGCAGAGGGGCGGGACCAGCAGTCGCGTCTGTGATTGGCTGAGCGGCAGCCAATCACGGACGCGGCTGCCGGGAGTTCAGTGCGGCGGAGGCAAGAGGCAAGGTAAGTAATGGTTAGGGCATTTTCTAATAATATTAACATAGCAGTTGGGCTGGGGGGACAGGGGGAATCTTTGGTGAAAAGGCATTTACACTAGGGGGAGGGAATCCTAATCGGGAGGAGGAGGGAGGGAGAGAAGGGCTGCAGTACGCATGCCAAACTCTCCCGGGCCAGGTAGGAGGCAGAGTCCTATATGGACCTGCTAGCCTCCTGGTGGGCAGTTTTTGGGACTTTTGGGGGGGGGGCTACAGGAGAACCTTAGGGAGCTGGAGTGAAGGAAGGATTAAACTACACTACATGATGGGGCCAGTAGTGGGGGGGATTATAGTTTTGGGGGTGGACATGCCCTTTAACATGGGGATTGTATTTTATTTCCCAGCATCACAGTATTCCACAGAGTGGTCACTGACTAATGTGTTTTTTGCACATACCCAATCCTAAATTATTACAGGAACTTGTTACAATAGATCACATCTACTACTAGTTTCTATCATGTTCCAGTACACATAAGGAGGTGTGAGTATGGAAGACAGTTATCTTACCTAGTACATTGGGGATTTGATTTAGTTTATTGCCATTACCTGTGGTAATTTACAGTTTATTGGCATTCTGGGCGGGGGGTTTCAGATTATGGTGAATAAATATAATAATATGTATGTATGTATATGTTTATTTATATAGCGCCACTTGGGGACGCAGCGCTGTACAGTATTAAAATACAATAAAGTCATACAAGGGGAATAAATACATAGATAGTTCAGTACATAAATATATAACTTATATAAATAGAAGTGCTAGGGCTTTGCCACAAGAGGTAATGAGGTCCCTGCCCCGTAGAGCAATCTAGTTAATATATAATTTTTATCTCACAAATTCTATTACCGGTAGTTGCCCAAGAATTTAGGTTTTCTCATGCATTATCTTCTTCCCCAGCTCCTCCTCCTTTGGTAAGTCCCCCTGGTGAGTAGTGATGGCCAAACTATATAAAGTTTGATCCGTTTTCGAACTTCAGTAAACGTTCGAATTAGGACCCATTAAAGTCAATGGGGAGTGATAGTTCGAAAAGTCAGAGTGATTTACAGCTAAACTAACAATGGTATCTTAATGTGAATGGCTGTGGCACCTGGGAAATGGTCTGGGTAACATGTCACTATACCCAAAACTTTTTAAAACACTATTAAAACACGAGCAGGCAATTGTCAGGTTTTGCGCATGCTACATTCGAGGGTTACAGCCATTTCAAGGGTTACCGAACAATACTTTCGATGGTTAGCGAAAAATAGAGCCATAAATTCGAGAGTTTCCGAAATCATACAATACTTTGGAGGATTACAGAGAATGGACGTTACTTTCGAGGGTTAGCGAACGATACATTCTAGGGTTAGTGAAAACGATCCATACATTCGAGGATTACCAAACGATACCTTCTAGGGTTAGCGGGCGGCCCGTAAATTCGATAATTATACAGCCGCGGGTCCAGAAAAACAAACTAGTTTGAATAGTTCGAGTTCGTCCGAACTCATAAAGTTCGTCTCGAACTCGGGTTTGAGCTCGGTTTTTGGGTCCATCTCTAGTCCAGCAGACAGGAATGGAATTTACATCACCAAGAGCAAAGGACCATGGAAAACCAGAAATTATTTTGAGCTTTAAGTTACTACCAAAAGACAATTATCACCAATATAACTGCTTGTACAATTGGCAGGTTATGTGTTGCAGCAATTTTACTCAATACTAGACCTGTACTCAAAAAAATCTTAATATTAATTGTCTCAGGCTGAAGAATTAGTTTATTTTATTTTAAAAAAATATGAGGGCCTGATCAATTGATGAATTGAATTTGATGATGTCTGGTTCAGTTTGTCTACTATCAGGCATCTATATGTCTATATTAAGAGGGTAAGCTTTGATAGTTTCATAGTTCAGTGGGAGTTAAGGTCCATACACACGTTCCTAGTTTGTCCTATTAGACGTGTGTACAAGACTTTAGGGAGAAATTATCTGTATTTTTTTTTCAATATGCTTACCCTAGTCTGGTTTTATGACTGGCCTTGAAGCCTTTATTCAGGGTTGGTTTTATCATAGAGTCAGAGCAATTTTTCAGGGTACTAACTTTTCATTCACTCCAAAACCATAGCAAAAGGTTGCAGGAGGCCTTTAAACAACAAGAAAAGAAAACAAATCTCTTTGAACACCCCAAAACCATAAGTTTCCAATAGCTAAGGGTTGTAGGAGACTTCTAAATACCAAAAAAAAGGCAAATCTCTTTGGACACCCCAAAACCATAGGTTTCCAATAGCCAAACTTTGAACTGGCTGTATACTCATTCTATAATTTTCACATAGTTTGTACTGAACAGTCTCCTGACACTTCCTATATTGTCCTTAAGCTGGGTACACGCATCACAGATTTTTGAAAAATGACAGACAGGATTTGCATACACATAGTCTGGATACACTTCATAGGGAGAACACTCGGGGCTGTGTGCTTCCCTCGACCACGACAGACTCCCCAATAGGAAAACCACCATAGCCGAAGGAAATTTGCGGTCTTTCCAAAATGAGCGCACGACCAACCCGAACGCCACACACAGTGCCGATAAAGCCCAGATACCGTCGGATTTGACGGTAGCTGGGCTTTATCGGTACTATGTGTACCTATCTTTAGGCCACTTGCCTGCATCTCATGCCCCAGTGAATTTATAAACATGTGGGCTAACAATGGCATTTCTGTGCTTCCCCATTATTAATACAGTAAGTTATAATTTCTGCACAAATCACAGATATCGGGTCAATGTACCAAGAAATTTACACCTGGCAACTGGCAACTAAATGTTTAAAGGTTTTGCTATTGGTGTCTGAAAACTGCTCGGACTGATTATATTGTATCAGTATTACAATTTCAATATTAATCCCAAACCAAGATACAGAGCTGCACTGGTCAACTTACCACTACCAGTAAATTGTCATTTATGTCTTATCTAATGTTGAGCCAGTGTATGGCCATCTGAACTCCTAGACATGTCTGTCTTCCTCCTATTGCCAAAAAGGTATGGACCAAACCTGTTATATAATGCACATAACAGAAAGCTTGTGGTTTCAGATAAATATAATATCCATTACTGTGAAGGATCATAGTCCAGTTGAACTGTTTTGTGTAAAGCCATCGCATTGCTAGGCAACTGTGTAATGAGTAGTAACGGGGTTATGGTGCACAGTTGGAATATATTTACAGAACGATACAGGTTGGAAGTGTAAGCCCTTTCAGACGCCAGGTACTTCTCATACCAGTTTATAATACAGGGGGAGGGGTTATTTTGTGGGGAAAAGGGGGAAAACGACAGACACAGGAAACCAGTTAAAACTGGTTTCTTTCTTTCTTTCCTCATCTGTATCCTATTTCTTTTTATCTATTGAAAACCTGATTACCTTTTACCTGCAACATGCCGCACCCACCTGATCAAAGCTCCCCGGGTTATTCACTGCCGAGTTATTATTCTTCAGCATTAATCAAAGCGGAAATGCCAAGCTTAATTCTCTTATATATTGTAGGTGTGATATAAATGAATTGTCTCTTTTGCTTTAGTCTATTACAGTGCATAGGTATATCACTGCGTTTCATATGATTATCAAGTATTTTATGGGCAGTGTATCATAAACCATGCCTGTCCAATCAGCCATATAACCCGACTGATAGCCAAGCGAAATGGCCAGTCACGGGTTGGGCCCGTGTATACATGTATACGTACCTTTATTCCTAATGCAGGATGCACAAACCTGAAAGATTTTGAAATTCTCATTGAAACCACAAAATGTTGCTCTAAATCTAAGTAGTTCCTCAAAAAGATTGAACAAGGCATTTAGCTGAACATCTTGGGAACGTTGTATAGTTAAGGTGGCCACACATTGACTGACCCTACGTCAATTCGATGTTCAATCCGACATGAACATCAAATCAATCTCAACATCAGGTGCAGTGGCGGTTTTACCAACTGACATTCCCACTTCATTTTCCAAATAGCTCATGGTTTATGACCCTAATGTTGGTTGGAATTGGACAGAATTGTAAGTTTGCGGTGTGTGGACAGCATAAGAAAATCATTTAAAACATATTAATTTGACAATGAAAAGAGAAAATAACATTTGACATAAGGAACTCTGCGGGTTATGTTATATTGTACGATAGGACAACAGTACTGGAATGCAATATAGACTAGTGAGTGGCTACCGGCCAGACAAATTCCAGGTATGGAGTATAATGTTTGTGGTGATAAAATCTGAGGAATGTGCAGGTTGATATAAACATTCTTTTGCACTGGTACTGGTAATCTTGCAACTACTACAAATGTCTAGTGTGTTTTCTATAGTATACCGTGCAACGCTTTAAATAAATTTGGCTCGGTAGCAGAGCAGGATTATCCATTAAGGAAACAGGCAGGTGCCTAGGGCCCAGTAAACATCAGGGGGCCCACTTCAGTACTAAAGCCATACAATAGAAGAACAAGGGGCCAAAAATGTCAGTTCTTCCCAGCTGTGGCAAGTGCAGGATTTTCAAGGGGGGGTTCCTGAATGGGTTACCACTGAACAAGCCCAGAAGAAGGTTCATGACGGAACACATCTATGTATTCTATTCTATATATGGATCATATAATAATATTATATATATTCTCTAATTGCCATGATTATCATCACAGTTGGCCAATACACATATTCCCTTTTCTTTTGTTATAAAGTGTATACTTATTAAGGCGGGTACACACAAACCAACAGATATTTCCGTGTATTGGTCGATCGGGATGAAAAATCTGAGGTGATAGTGGCAGTGATAGCTGTGGTCTATAGGAGACATTTGCTGTGGCCGACCACTATATAGCGGCGAAAGGTCAGGATGAAATATTTGTCTGTGTGTAACCAGCCTAACGTTCTGTTTTACTGATAAATCCACAATTGCTCCATTACCATTAGTGTATACATATATATATACAGTCCAAATGACTGGCTCCTGCCAAGGTATAAAAATATCCTGGGTGCTGCTACAGGATGCAATTAACAAAAGTATAAAGGTATAGAGCACTCCCAAAGGACTTTATAGAATTGTAATTAGTGGTCAACAGGCCACTAATTAAAATTATATAAAGTCCTTAGGCAGTGCTCTCTACCTTTTTTTATATATAAAACTGCATTATGATATATATATATATATATATATGTGTGTGTGTGTGTGTGTGTGTGTGTGTATAATAATGCAATTTTGACAATCGGCTATACATCTACCTCCAGGATTTCTCATTGTCCCTCTTCCAGCTCACTAACTCCATCACAGTGTAGCAGGTACGGTAAGTTCTGTATATAAACCCAGTCTCGGCAATCACCTCAGGTAGCTGCAGGGTTTATATTGATACAGATCTCTATGCTGCTGTCAATCACAGGACAGACTGGATACATTTTTGAAACAAACAAATGCTGCTTCTCACAGCTCAATTGACAATGTAAAAATCTATGTAACAGTCTATGTAACAAACTATGTAATATTCTATCTAACAATCTATGTAACAAACTATGTAACAATCTATGTAACAGTCTATGTAACAAACTATGTAACAGTCTATGTAACAAACTATGCAACAGTCTATGTAACAAACTATGTAAAAGTCTATGTAACAAACTATGTAACAGTCTATGTAACAATCTATGTAACAAACTATGTGACAGTCTATGTAACAAACTAGGTAACAGTCTATGTAACAAACTATGTAACAGTCTATGTAACAAACTATGTAACAATCTATGTAACAAACTAGGTAACAGTCTATGTAACAAACTATGTAACAATCTATGTAACAGTCTATGTTACAGTCTATGTAACAATCTATGTAACAAACTATGTAACAAAAACTAGTGAACAGGTCTATGTAACAAACTATGTAACACAGTCTATGTAAACAAACTATGTAACTAGTCTATGTAACAGTATATGTAACAAAAACATGTTTTAAAAACAGAGGTCTAGTGTTAACAAACATATGTAACAAGCCTATGTAAACAAACTATGTTCACAGTCTATGTAACAATCTATGATAAACAAACTATGTAACACACTATCAGGGAGATTCAATAAAAGTTCTTATCGTTAAAAATGGTGCTAATTTTGCCCCAACCAATCAGATATTACTTAACATTTGAAAGCTAAGATCTGATTGGCTGGGGCAAAATAAGCACCATTTTTAATGATAAAACTTTTATTGAATAACCCTGATGTAAAGTCTATGAACAATCTATGTACAACTATGTAAAGTCTATTGTAACAAACTATATACATATGTACAAATAATGTTACAGTCTATGAACAGTCTATGTAACAAACTATGTAACAAACACTTGTACAGTCTATGTAACAATCTATGTAAACAGTCTATGTAACAACTATGTAACAAACTATGTAACAGTCTATGTAACAAACTATGTAACAGTCTATGTACAATATATGTAACAAACTATGTAACAGTCTATGTAAAACTATAACAGCTATGAAAGTCTATGTAACAATTATGAACAAAATATGTAACAGTCTATGTAACAAACTATGTAACAGTATAGTGACAAACTATGTAACAATTATAGTAACAGTCTATGTAACCAAACTATGTACAGTCTATGTAACAAACTATGTAAGTCTAGTAACAAAAAATATGTAAAAGTTATGTAAAAATCTATGTAACAAACTATGTAAAGTCTATGTAACAAAAACTATGTAACAGTCATGTAACAAACTATGTAGTCTAGGTACAAACATGTAACAGTCTATGTAACAACTATGTAACAGTCTATGTCAACAAACTATTTAACAATCTAGTAACAAACTATGTAACAGTCTTTGTAACAAACTATGTAAACAGTCTATGTAACAAACTATGTTGTAACACAGTCTAGTGTACCAAACTATGTAACCTTCTTGTAAACAATCTATGTAACTAAAACTATGAACAGTACTATGTAACAAACTATGTACAGTCTATGTAACAATTATGTAACAAACTATGTAACAAGTCTATGTAACAAAACATTGTAACAGTCTATGTAACAACTATGTAAAACAAAACTATGTACCAGTCATATACAATCTTATATAACAAACTATGTAACAGTCTATGTAACAATCTATGTAACAAACTATGTAACGTCTAAACAGTCTATGTAACAACTATGTAACAATTTAGTACAAACTATGAACTTCTATGTAACAAACGATGTAACAGTCTATGTAACAAACTATGTAACAGTCTATGTAACAAACTATGTAACAGTCTATGTAACAATCTATGTAACAAACTATGTGACAGTCTATGTAACAGTCTATGTAACAATCTATGTAACAATCTATGTAACAAACTATGTAATATGTATATATATGTATAATAATGCAATGTTGACAATGGCTATACATCCCCCTCTATGATTTCTCATTGTCCCTTTCCTGCTCACTAACTCCTCACAGTGTAGCAGGTACGGTAAGTTCTGTATATAAACCCAGTCTCGGCAATCACCTCAGGTAGCTGCAGGGTTAATATTTATACAGATCTCTTTGCTGCAGTCAATCACAGGACAGACTGGATACATTTTTGAAACAAACAAATGCTGCTTCTCACTTACAGCTCAATTGACAAAATGTAAAATCTATGTAACAGTCTATGTAACAATCTATGTAATAAACTGTGTAACAGTCTATGAAACAAACTATGTAACAGTCTATGTAACAAACTATGTAATAGTCTATCTAACAATCTATGTAACAAACTATGTAACAGCTATGTAAACAAACTATGTAACAGTCAGTAACAACTATTGTAACAGTCTATGTAACAACTATGTAACAAACTATGTAACATCTATGTAACAACTATGTAACCAGTCTATGTAACAGTATAGTAACAAACTTGTAACAGTCTGTAACAATGTAACAGTATATGTAACAAAACTATGTAACAGTCTATGTAAAATCTATGTGACAGTCTATGTACAAACGATGTAACAGTCTATGTAACAAAAATAGTAAATCTATGTAACAGTCTATGTAACAAACTAGGTAAACGTCTATCAGGGGTATTCAATAAAGTTCTTATTGTTTAAAATGGTGATAATTTGCCCCAACCAATCAGTGTTATTTAACATTTGAAAGCTAACATCTGATTGGTTGGGGCAAAATTGCACCATTTTTAATGATAGGAACTTTTATTGAATAACCCTGTATGTAACAAACTAGGTAACAGTCTATGTAACGAACTGTGTAACAGTCTATGTAACAAACTATGTAACAGTCTATGTAACAATCTATGTAACAAACTATGTAACAGTCTATGTAAGAAACTATGTAACAGTCTATGTAACAGTCTAGTAAAAGCATGTAAAAACTATGTAACAACTATGTGACAGTACTAGGTAACAAAACTAGGTAACAGTCTATGTAACAATCTATGTAACAAATTGTACATCTATGTAACAAACATGTAAACAGTCTATGTAACAGTATAGTAACAAACTATGTAACATCATGTACAAAAACTAGTAACAGTATATGTACACATCTATGTGCAGTCATTGTAACAAACGCTGTAACAGTCTAGGTAAACCAAACTATGTAACAGTCTATGTAACAAAATATTTAACAGTCTATGTACAAACTAGGTAACAGTCTATCAGGGTTATTCAATAAAAGTTCTTATTGTTTAAAATGGTGCTAATTTTGCCCCAACCAATCAGATGTTATTTAACATTTGAAAGCTAACATCTGATTGGTTGGGGCAAATTAGCACCATTTTTAATGATAAGAACTTTTATTGAATAACCCTGTATGTAACAAACTAGGTAACAGTCTATGTAACAAACTATGTAACAGTCTATGTAAGAAACTATGTAACAGTCTATGTAACAAGCTATGTAACAAACTATGTAACAAACTATGTAACAGTCTATGTAACAAACTAGGTAACAGTCTATGTAACAAACTAGGTAACAGTCTATGTAACAAACTATGTAACAAACTATGTTACAGTTTGTTACATAGTTTTTCATATCTCTAGCATGTGAGCATATGGTAAAGAGCAAGGGGAGACAGACAGTGGGAGCGGTCACCAGAAGAGTTTGAGGTGAATCTTGTCAAAGCAACAGTGGATGGTAAGAGCCCCGGCCCTTACCTCCCTATAGCTAGGTACCCACTGTTACGATTTTTAAAAGATGGCAGAGTGAATCTTTAAGTTTGTGTTACTTTAAGTTTGTGTTACTTTTCTTTAAGTTTGTGTTACTTTTCAAAAATCAGGCAACTCAGTCCAGAGTGTTTTTTGGGTGTAGGTATAGGGAGAACATTCGGGGGTTTCACATTCCCTTTGGCTGTGGCTGATTCCCTTTACTTTTCTACAGGGGGCTAACCGCAGAGAACATTTTGGAAGGTGAACATTTGTCAGTATCAGGAACAATAATTTCTGTGATTTCTTTAGATCTGACAGAATCTTCCCTTTATCATTAAAGAACAATTATAGTCCTAAAATATACCCCCTTCCCCTTGCAAATACCCAGGGTGAGGACCACAATCACTTTCCAAGTAAAGTAATACTAACCTAAAGATTCCTTCATTTCCCCAGTGTAACTACACCTTTCAGATTGTCAGTGACATGACCAATTGGAAGAAGCGCGTCATCCCATTGGCCAAATCACGGACAGTCTGCAAACCCGGAAATAGAGAGTGGCAACGGAATCTTTGTCTAAGTATTACTTAGAAAGTGTAGCCAGGGCTGAGCACTTAGACTGTGTACTTAGATTGTCCTTTAAGTGTGTACCCAGCTTAAGATATACTTTATGTTTAAAAACGAACTTAAGAAACAGTGGACAAACCCAATAAATCCACTCTTGGCTACATCTTCCTCATCCCGAAAAGCCTTACCTTGTAATAGTGACTTGCCTGGCCCTGCGTTCCTGCAGTCAGATACTCAGCGGTGTGGCAGTGCTATATTAGTGAACTAGCAGTTGTACCCGGCATTGCCCATGTACAGGTGTGGGTATAGTATTTTAGACTTAGATGGAAGAGACAGGGAAAAAGAAGTGCACAGTTGGTAATGTACATCATGTTTTTAATAGTTATGAGTTGAGGAGGTGACATACAGCACATAGACACTGACCTATGTAACAAACTATGTAAAAGTCTATGTAACAAACTATGTAACAGTCTATGTAACAATCTATGTAACAAACTATGTGACAGTCTATGTAACAAACTAGGTAACAGTCTATGTAACAAACTATGTAACAGTCTATGTAACAAACTATATAACAATCTATGTAACAAACTATGTAACAGTCTATATAACAAACTATGTAACAGTCTATGTTACAGTCTATGTAACAATCTATGTAACAAACTATGTAACAGTCTATGTAACAAACTATGTAACAGTCTATGTAACAATCTATGTAACAAACTATGTAACAGTCTATGTAACAAACTATGTAACAGTCTATGTAACAAACTATGTAACAAACTATGTAACAGTCTATGTAACAAACTATGTTACAGTCTATGTAACAATCTATGTAACAGTCTATGTAACAAAAACTATGTAACAGTCTATGTAACAAACTATGTAACAGTCTATGTAACAAACTATGTAATAGTCTATGTAACAGTCTATGTAACAAACTATGTAACAGTCTATGTAACAAACTATGTAACAGCCTATGTAACAAACTATGTTACAGTCTATGTAACAATCTATGTAACAAACTATGTAACAAACTATCAGGGAGATTCAATAAAAGTTCTTATCGTTAAAAATGGTGCTAATTTTGCCCCAACCAATCAGATATTACTTAACATTTGAAAGCTAAGATCTGATTGGCTGGGGCAAAATAAGCACCATTTTTAATGATAAAAACTTTTATTGAATAACCCTGTATGTAACAGTCTATGTAACAATCTATGTAACAAACTATGTAACAGTCTATGTAACAAACTAT